>OX608078.1:39698343-39771100 GCA_951509765.1 Sphenella marginata
AATTGACAAGGGATGACGGAAAATCGTTCCAATATAAATCTAGTAATTTACCTTCATAGAATAATATACACACAACAGCCGCATTATCTTTACCAAAAATTAAACTTCTTTAGGTCAGAAAGAGGAAACCGTATTATTCAAATAGAACATAACACTGCTTTTTCAGATCAACATTTCTATATAAGGGTCATTATTTTACAAATCGTACACCTTTTAGGATTTCATAATTTTGATTTAGCTCAAACTTTTTTTTAAACTTGTTTCCACGAAATTAGTTAACACCTATATCAGGATTTCGTCGAAAAAAATTTTCTTTCAGAGATATGCAAGTTTTTAAATACGACAGTTAAGCAAATTTAAGCAAACTTGTCCACATTCAAAATTCTATAACTTTGGTTGTAGTAGTCGTATCTTACTAATTTTTGTCTTATTTTGAAGGTAACAATATTTACTTTATAACTGCATTTAAGAAATATTAAATTTTACACAATCAAATTTTTTTTCTTTTAAGTAAATTTTCTTTTAACAAATATTAAAAACATGTCCAAAAAATATTTTTTAAAAAATGTATATAATATGCGCTGAACTTTCATCTAAAAGAATAAATTTGTTCCAGGATGGAGACTTTTGTAGTTAAAAAGTTATTAAATTATTTCTGACGTGACATCGAGGCACATACGCGTGACTGCGTATGCATGTTAGTTAACTGCAATATACATATATACATACATACATTTGATAGGTAGGTAGTAGAGGCTGCATGAAGCCATTCTCATGTGAATACACAATGAGACATGATTAATGAACTATAGTTAAGTATTTTAGTTTGCAGTGCCTACCTGTTTTCGAACAAAATTTCCAAAAGGCTTACAAATATATACACATATGTTGCGCCGTTATGCCTAATCACCATCAACTTGTATAATACATGGATACATCCTAGGCTGAAGGTCACTTATTGTGCGGAAAGCCCTAAACTGCATTTACCTTAAATGCATACAAATTCTTAATAAATCCGCATGCGTGCATAAATTTATTTACATTAGACAACCCAAGTCAGCGATCCGAAACAATGGTAAGCATTCGCAATTCATGTGGTAGTTTCCCATAATTAAGGATCCTTAAGTATGTATGCCGCGGATTTATCGCTAACGAATGTTGGTAGAGGCACGCCTTGTTTTAGCAAAAATACATTATCTATTTTTTAAAAGTGCGGAATATATAAATAGAGATTTTAACTGAAAGAAGATCATTCCAAAGTAGAATTACATTGAAGTATCACCAGCTCCACAATTAATTTTTTTGCGAGTTTTAAAAGAACTGCTAGTATATTTTCTAAATTGGATAAATAGGATTAGAAAAATGCCGAAGCCTGTACAGAGTAAAATATTTCCAAAATTACGATGCTTTAATCCATTTAATTTGCCTCCGCACCCAAATACAAAAAATTGCTCTCTCAGAAGGGTAACAGAAACCCATTTATTGACGGCTTGGGAGGGACTTTGAAAAGATTGGCTGCTAGAGCAAGTCTTCAGAGAGTGAATAATCCAATTCAAACGCCCAAAGAATTATATGATTGGGCAAAAGGGGCCATAACTAATATTTCATTTAAATATGTGCAAAACCAGGAGTACTACGAAGAAGAAAAGAACCTTGAAGATAGATTTAAAAAAGCTGTAGCAGTGAAAGGGACTCTGACATACCACTGCATGATTCCAGTTGCAGAAGGAAGAGTAAGAGCAAAGCACTTTTCTTTGGATGAACATTCAATTGAAGTTCAAGTTATGAAATAATTTTTATGAAATATAAATTTAAATAATGTACATAAATTAAAAAAATATTTTGTATTTGATGTATTTTACTTGAATTACAAATGTGTCTGCAGCCCTATTATATTTGTCAATAAAAATTTATGAAATCACTAAAAGAATAAAACACTTTTATTTATTTTCACATTCACCTGTATTCACATGAGAATAGTGGTAACCAGAATGAAAACGACAAGCGGCATCTGTCAAATTATTTTTACACGTGTTCTTATGGGGAGGAATTTTTTGAACACGACGCGACAAAGCGGCAATCAATCACAGATGCCGCTGTCGCCAGATTAAATCTAATTCTATTTTGACAAGCGGCAGATGGTGGCGTTTGGTTTTTTTAAAAACGAAAGGAAGAGTAAATAACTTGTAAAATAAGTTCCAATTATTACAGAATATGTCTCTTTCACAATTTTTACAACATTTTTTTCTACTTTTCAAGATGATTCGCACCTGTCGGCCCTGCTCTCATTATAATCATGTCGCCAATGCTTGACGGCAAATATCGTCAAGCTTCAGTTTTTCGTCGTTGTCGTTCGCCGCCGTCGTGTTCATTGTGGACGGGCCTAATGGCTTCATGCAGCCTCTACTACCTACCTAACAAATGTATGTATGTATATAGCAGTTAACTAACATGCACACGCAGTCACGCGTATGTGCCTCGATGTCACGTCAGAAATAATTTAATAACTTTTTAACTACAAAAGTCTCCATCCTGGAAAAAATTTTTTCTTTTAGATGAAAGTTCAGCGAATATTATATATATTTTTTCAAAAATATTTTTTGGACATGTTTTTAATAATTGTTAAAAGAAAATTTACTTAAAAGAAAAAAAAATTTGATTGTGTAAAATTTAATATTTCTTAAATGCAGTTATAAAGTAAATATTGTTACCTTCAAAATAAGACAAAAATTAGTAAGATACGACTACTACAACCAAAGTTATAGAATTTTGAATGTGGACAAGTTTGCTTAAATTTGCTTAACTGTCGTATTTAAAAACATGCATATCTCTGAAAGAAAATTTTTTTCGACAAAATCCTGATATAGGTGTTAACTCAAATTACGAAAAGATTCCCAGAAATAAATTTGGTGACTTTTAAAAAAGTGAAAATTTTTTTTTCTCCAAATCCGTACGATTTGTAAAATAATGACCCATAAACGCTATACGAATTTGGAATCGATTACCCCCTTACTTGCAATTAGTCAGCAACGCAATGCAATTTAAAAAGTTAATATATGAACATTTTAAAGAACACTGTTAAACATCACTGTTATATTTTTAACTTTAAAACTTAAACTCTTGACATTTTGTTATCTGTTTTTTAATATTTTATATTGTAAATTAAATCTAAGTTGTTGTCTTAGTTTTATTTTATTATTATATTTATTTTTTTTTGGCATAATATTTTTTATTTTTAATATGACTATAATACTATTCAGTGCTGTTATATAAGATTAAATCTTTGTACTGAATTATAAGCATACAAATAAACAAATAAATAAATAAATAAATGAAAGTGATTGAAAGTCGGTATCAAGGATTCTGGGATGTCGAGGCACATACGCGTGACTGCGTATGCATGTTAGTTAACTGCAATATACATATATACATACATACATTTGATAGGTAGGTAGTAGAGGCTGCATGAAGCCATTCTCATGTGAATACACAATGAGACATGATTAATGAACTATAGTTAAGTATTTTAGTTTGCAGTGCCTACCTGTTTTCGAACAAAATTTCCAAAAGGCTTACAAATATATACACATATGTTGCGCCGTTATGCCTAATCACCATCAACTTGTATAATACATGGATACATCCTAGGCTGAAGGTCACTTATTGTGCGGAAAGCCCTAAACTGCATTTACCTTAAATGCATACAAATTCTTAATAAATCCGCATGCGTGCATAAATTTATTTACATTAGACAACCCAAGTCAGCGATCCGAAACAATGGTAAGCATTCGCAATTCATGTGGTAGTTTCCCATAATTAAGGATCCTTAAGTATGTATGCCGCGGATTTATCGCTAACGAATGTTGGTAGAGGCACGCCTTGTTTTAGCAAAAATACATTATCTATTTTTTAAAAGTGCGGAATATATAAATAGAGATTTTAACTGAAAGAAGATCATTCCAAAGTAGAATTACATTGAAGTATCACCAGCTCCACAATTAATTTTTTTGCGAGTTTTAAAAGAACTGCTAGTATATTTTCTAAATTGGATAAATAGGATTAGAAAAATGCCGAAGCCTGTACAGAGTAAAATATTTCCAAAATTACGATGCTTTAATCCATTTAATTTGCCTCCGCACCCAAATACAAAAAATTGCTCTCTCAGAAGGGTAACAGAAACCCATTTATTGACGGCTTGGGAGGGACTTTGAAAAGATTGGCTGCTAGAGCAAGTCTTCAGAGAGTGAATAATCCAATTCAAACGCCCAAAGAATTATATGATTGGGCAAAAGGGGCCATAACTAATATTTCATTTAAATATGTGCAAAACCAGGAGTACTACGAAGAAGAAAAGAACCTTGAAGATAGATTTAAAAAAGCTGTAGCAGTGAAAGGGACTCTGACATACCACTGCATGATTCCAGTTGCAGAAGGAAGAGTAAGAGCAAAGCACTTTTCTTTGGATGAACATTCAATTGAAGTTCAAGTTATGAAATAATTTTTATGAAATATAAATTTAAATAATGTACATAAATTAAAAAATATTTTGTATTTGATGTATTTTACTTGAATTACAAATGTGTCTGCAGCCCTATTATATTTGTCAATAAAAATTTATGAAATCACTAAAAGAATAAAACACGTTTATTTATTTTCACATTCACCTGTATTCACATGAGAATAGTGGTAACCAGAATGAAAACGACAAGCGGCATCTGTCAAATTATTTTTACACGTGTTCTTATGGGGAGGAATTTTTTGAACACGACGCGACAAAGCGGCAATCAATCACAGATGCCGCTGTCGCCAGATTAAATCTAATTCTATTTTGACAAGCGGCAGATGGTGGCGTTTGGTTTTTTTAAAAACGAAAGGAAGAGTAAATAACTTGTAAAATAAGTTCCAATTATTACAGAATATGTCTCTTTCACAATTTTTACAACATTTTTTTCTACTTTTCAAGATGATTCGCACCTGTCGGCCCTGCTCTCATTATAATCATGTCGCCAATGCTTGACGGCAAATATCGTCAAGCTTCAGTTTTTCGTCGTTGTCGTTCGCCGCCGTCGTGTTCATTGTGGACGGGCCTAATGGCTTCATGCAGCCTCTACTACCTACCTAACAAATGTATGTATGTATATAGCAGTTAACTAACATGCACACGCAGTCACGCGTATGTGCCTCGATGTCACGTCAGAAATAATTTAATAACTTTTTAACTACAAAAGTCTCCATCCTGGAAAAAATTTTTTCTTTTAGATGAAAGTTCAGCGAATATTATATATATTTTTTCAAAAATATTTTTTGGACATGTTTTTAATAATTGTTAAAAGAAAATTTACTTAAAAGAAAAAAAAATTTGATTGTGTAAAATTTAATATTTCTTAAATGCAGTTATAAAGTAAATATTGTTACCTTCAAAATAAGACAAAAATTAGTAAGATACGACTACTACAACCAAAGTTATAGAATTTTGAATGTGGACAAGTTTGCTTAAATTTGCTTAACTGTCGTATTTAAAAACATGCATATCTCTGAAAGAAAATTTTTTTCGACGAAATCCTGATATAGGTGTTAACTCAAATTACGAAAAGATTCCCAGAAATAAATTTGGTGACTTTTAAAAAAGTGAAAATTTTTTTTTCTCCAAATCCGTACGATTTGTAAAATAATGACCCATAAACGCTATACGAATTTGGAATCGATTACCCCCTTACTTGCAATTAGTCAGCAACGCAATGCAATTTAAAAAGTTAATATATGAACATTTTAAAGAACACTGTTAAACATCACTGTTATATTTTTAACTTTAAAACTTAAACTCTTGACATTTTGTTATCTGTTTTTTAATATTTTATATTGTAAATTAAATCTAAGTTGTTGTCTTAGTTTTATTTTATTATTATATTTATTTTTTTTTGGCATAATATTTTTTATTTTTAATATGACTATAATACTATTCAGTGCTGTTATATAAGATTAAATCTTTGTACTGAATTATAAGCATACAAATAAACAAATAAATAAATAAATAAATAAATAAATGAAAGTGATTGAAAGTCGGTATCAAGGATTCTGGGATGTCGCTATGATGGGCGACTACTGTTGGTTTCTCATAAGAGAAACCGATCCTAATCTAAATAAGCGTCAAAACAAGACACATAACTTTTTCAATTATAAAATAAGATCATAGAGTTAAGACAGAACCATATGTACATATGCTATTATTTGTAGGGTACTTAAGTATTAAATGGATATATTTACTTGAATGCTTATAACTTTTGTATTAGTTCATCGATTTTGTTCACTGATAGCTTGTTTTTTTTGTAATAAAACAGAGCTTAGAGAGGAAAAAAAATATCTGCAAAAAAACAAAAAGTTTTCGAGATGCTTCCTCGCAAAATACACATTTTTTTATATTTTTCCAAAAAAAATTTTAAAAATCCGTAATGATTGTTCACTATGTTTGAATCTGCAGGACCTAGAAAAAAGTGTTGTATGTACTGATTATAGTAAATTTTATAAGCTTTCAAATTTTTTAAACCGTTTTCGAATAGCTCAATTTGTTCTTGAGATATACACGATTAAGTGGAGCCATCTTTTTTGTTTTTTGAAATAACGGTAAATCGTAAATATCTCAAAAACGGTACCATTCAAGTAAAAATAACCTTGATTTTCGGAATTAGGAGGTGATTTTACATAGGAATTTCACTATGGCGTCTCTGGTGCATTTTGGCTGTAAACCAGTGTTATTATATCGTCTATATAGACGTAACAAATTTTTCCAATATAATCCCTTAGAATGTCGTCTAAGGTCCTCTGAAAAATGGAGGGTGCGTTTTTCAGCCCGAATGGGAGTCGTGCATACTCATATTTCCCGTTATTGACGGAAAAGGCTGTTTTCTCAATGTATGACTCTTTCAAAGGGATTTGGTGAAATCCAATTTTTAAGTCCAGGACAGAAAAGTATTTATTGTTTCCTAGTTGGGCAATAATTTCATTAATCTCAGGTATTGGGTATCTGTCGGCCACAGTAACATTATTCAGCTTCCTGTAATCGATTACCAGTCTGTAGTTCTTAACTCCCGAGGCGTCCATTTTTTTTGGCACCACCCAAACGGTTGAATTGTACGGAGAGCGTGATGGTCTTATTATGTCATCCCTAAGTAGAGACTGTATTTCGTCAGTGACAAACTCCCTCATTCCAACAGGGTATGGGTAATACCTTGTATATACGGGAGTGTCAGATAATGTCCTAATTTCGCCTACCACCGTCGAGGTGTAGGTCAGTTTCGTTGCCGAACTGTATCGTATCATTGCGGACGTTGATAGTTGCGTCAAGGTCCTTCAAACTATCGTTACCGATAATTCCGTGGAAAGTCTTGAGGTCCGGTAGAATAAAGAATTTCAAGTTTGTGTTCTCCTCACCGAACAAATTTACTACCGTGTGATGGGTAATCTTGATTTGGCTTGCTATGGAATTTGCAACAAATGGTTTTTCGTTGGGTATGGGGTTTGCTACAAATTTCGGTTGTATGTAATTTTTACTCGAGCCTGTATCCACCAGTATCCTTAAAATTTCTCCGTTCCTCGTTTTAAACTCTAAGTATGGCCACGAGGAACTCTTCATCCTAAAAAATTTACGTCGATATAGTCTGCTTGGTCTTCTTCTGTATACTCATAGGGGTATTGTTGGTTTGCTAGTTCTCCCTGTATAATATGGAAATTCCTTTGCTGCTTAAGTGGTGTCTGCTGGGAGAAGCTTGCCGTCCTTTTTTCGGCCGGTTTGCTGGTGCTTTGCCTATTCATATAGTTAACAGCTCTAGACTGAGCAGACCGATCGATGTCCATTGGCTCCGGACGAGGTTGGGGCTTCGGATCTAATGGTCTTAGTGGCTGAGATTGGCGATAGTTTGGATAAAGCTGTTGGGTATTTTGGTTTATTTGCGGGAATCGCTGGTGCGATTGCTGGTTAAATTGGGGTAATTGTAAGTTATTTTGCGGAAAAAGCGGATAACGGACCTGCATGTTTGGTCCTGGGATATACGCGAGTTGTGGGTAAAATGGTTGCTGCCTAAATTGTTGTGTTCTGGGTGCTAAGGGAGGTGCAACCGGTTTTCTGGCTGGGCTCTGAGAGAACACGTAGCTACTTCGTGCCACTTGATTTTCTAATTTCAAGCATAGGTGCAATGCTTGCGGAAGGTCTTCGGGTTCCTTCATACCCAAGAGACGAGGTAAATCACCCTTTAAACCCCTTAGGAAGGTGTCCAAGGCTTTATGTCTGTATGTCTGTGTTAGCAGCGAAAGAGATGCCTGGCTCATCTCCAGGCTACTTAGTTTATTTAAAATTAAGGAGAGATGACTATAAACATTTTGGTAAAACTCTGGTATTGTCGAGTTACCCTGGATAAGAGATGTCAGTTGACACTCAATAGTAGTGACATCCCTCTTATCGGCATAGTGCAAGGATAGGCACCTTGAGATTGCTTTCCAATCGAGGGGTGTGTTATACGATTCCAGCGCTGTTACAGCGTTACCAACTATTTTATTCCTAATAACGGACAATATTCCGAAGTACTTCGGAGTGCCTTTTGATGCCTCATAAATCTTCAACACTCTGTCTACACTCTTCTTCCAGGAACTATATTCGCAAGGGTTTCCACTAAATTCTCTCAAGCTCCTGACTATGTCGGGGATCTTATCTAAATCTGCTAACTGTCCGTTATATTCCGGTCTTATAGTTTCGTCTGTAGCGTTGAGGAGTGGGTTTGAATTTCTTTGTCTTTCCTCTATCAGCAGCCTGCTCACAATTGAGGAGACTAATGTTTCTAAGTCGGCATTGGGATTGTTAGCTTGAGGCTGAGAAGGTTGAGGAGCCTGATTGGCTTGAGCTCCCTGAACGTTGGTTAATACACTAGGTCGGATCATAGTTAATGTCAATTAAAAAACCTTTTACGTTATGTGAACTTCTAAGTTTTATGAGCCGGTGGTTCGGCTTTTATTAAAAATTAGCAAAGAAAAAAAAACTTCACTTTGAAGGCAGAGGTAACTGAAATTTTGTAAATTTTTGTTGGGTACACTTACTTAATAAAGCCTTATCCTAAATTATTATTCCTTTTTAATGTTTTTTTTTACTAAACCTTATGAATGTATTAATTTTACTTTCACTTTTAAAATTTACTTGCATCGAATTTTACGAGTTTAATAATATGTATATAAATTTCACTTTTCTTTTGATTGCGTGTATAAAAAATTATTACTTTTCTTTCTTTTTCCTTAATATTAAGTCTTACATCACTATCAGGAACATCCTGTTCGGGTCCTGGATCCTGAATGGCGGCTAGTACTTAGTACGTCCTTTTTGCATCTATAGATGCTACTAAGGGGCCCTTTAATTTTTCTCCATCCAATTTTCCGGCTGCGCTTTACACCATTGTTCGGTGTTATCGCTGGATACTTCGCCACTTACGCGATTTTTTTTTCGAGTTTTTTTCCACGCACTTATACCGGACACATTGCTCGGGCGCCAGTTAGATTATTCATTACTTATTTGATTTAACAAAAATGTTTTTTTTTTAGGACTTGCGTCCGTTCTTCTCTTTATTCAAAAGACAAAAGACCACTTAATTCAATATACAGTTGTATTTATAACTATACTGCCAACCGTTGACCAACGTCACGTTGCACCTGCATCTATGGGGAAGTTTATCATTTTGCCATTTGAGACATCATCACATTCTGGTTGCGCGTGTGGTGTCATTTGCCAGACGTCATATTGCACCCACATATGTGGGAAAGTTTATTATCTTGCTATTCGAGACGTCTTCATATATTGTTGGCGCGAGTGGTGTCATTTATTAGTGCCACCATGGTCTTATGATCTTATGAGCAAGCATTGTGTTAACTTACTCATCACACGAAATATCACCGAATCACAAGGTACGTTGGTTTTTGTTTGGTTCATGCACCAGTTTTTTTGCAACATACGTCGAAACGTATACGTGAGTTTTGTGATTGTTTTATAGAAAACAAAGCAAGTGAAAAGTTCGTGTTCACGTGGTCACACTTTCGCCTTTTGACTATCGGTTAAGTCCCCCGCCAGTGGTAAGACTTATCCGACACAGCTCAAGGCAGGCAGTCAGTGAATTTTTTTTATTTTTTTTACAAACACATCACTGCACTGAAAATTCCTTTATTTGCCACATACAGTGGAAACTCTCTTAATACACACATTGCTATTTTTCTAATTTTCACTTGGTTGATGCTTTTTTATAGAGTTATCACAAAATTCGCGATATTGATCGCTCCACAAATCTGAATAATTACAAAGCGAGCACCCCCTTTTTTGGGTTGTTTAATACGTTGTCATATACACAAATATATATTCACTCTTGGGTGGCTTGTTTTTTGTAATTATATATTTATAAATTGTATCGAAATAATATTCAATAAACAATTCACACATTTTCATATATATTTGAGAAAAAAACCCAATTGCGTTCACATTTTTTTGGTTTTGGATATCACGATATTTTGGTTTGGCAATTCAGGGAATTATATTCACGATTTATTTCCCACAGGCACATTAAATCTGTAACGAGATTTCTATCTGTAAGGACACATTAAATCGGCATCCAGATTTCTATCTGTGTCACTCGCACATAGCATCACTTTAGTTTCCAAGCAATCGACTTGTGAGTCAGCAACTTCCGTTCTCTGTTTCCTTAAAGAGACAAGATATTTAAATTAATTAAGAAAATGGAGACATACATATGACTCTCCGACTGCATAGTTACATTCGAGAAAGACTTTGGTGATATACAGGTCGAAGAATCAGACAAATACACCCTTGCAATACAGCAAGAAGAGTTGAAGTCATTGTGGAAGAAGAGCAAGACGGCTTATGAAAGCCTTCTCAGTTCCACAGACCTGTCCAAAGAAGACTTGCAGTCTTTACGGCAGAAGAATAAAACATGTTTCCCATGTTACGCGAAATGCATGGCAGCTATTAATGCTGAGGTTGAAAGATTATCCGTACCTGCCACACCTGCCCCTAAAGTCTCTGAATCTTCCAGCAGAGAAAATAATATTCGCCTCCCTCCATGTGGCACCGAGGTGTTCAAGGGTGACTACCTTTCTTGGCCAACCTTTAGGGACTTGTTCACGGCCATATATATATTAAACAAACGCCTTACGCCGGTTGAAAAGTTATATCACCTCAACCAAAAAACTGAAGGGGAGGCAAAAGAAATTGTGCGCAGGTGTCCATTGACCAATGAAGGTTTTACAACGGCCTGGAAAAATCTGAGTGACAGGTACGAAAACAAACGAATCCTAGTCAATACTCAGTTAAAATCATTATTTAGTTTGACGGTAGTCGATAACGAATGCGGAACGTCAATTAAAAAGTTGCAGCGAGATATTAACAATTGCATCTCGTCACTACAATGCCATCAAATTGACATTTCGAATTGGGATGCAATAATAACGTACTTATGCTCCACGAAACTCCCGGAATGCACTCTGGCTTTATGGGAACAAACCCTAGAAAACAAAACAGAGATTCCAAAATGGGAGGACATGGACAGATTCCTGTCCAATCGGTTCCAAACGTTGGAAACCGTCTCTGACCTCAGGAGTCAAAATAATGCACGGGATACGCCTGCGAAACTTGGAGTATACCAAGCCAGCGTCCAAAAAGCTTCATGTAAAATGTGCAACAGTAAAGAGCACAAATTACGTATATAATTTAGGGCACTGCGCTTCACTCACTACCGAACTTTCAATAAAAATATAAAGATTCAATGCGTTTTAAAAATTGGTAAATATATTTTGGCTCAGGCGCTAAATGACCGTCTTGCTCGAGATTTACGAAATTATGTTTATTGTTTACAATATGTATGTGTTTTGTGTTGACAATTAGTTGGTGCGTGACTGTGTAAGTGTGTGTGTGTGGTGTGGTGAATGCTGGAGGCAGGGTTGCACCCGCCAGTGTTGTGGCTAATCTAGCCATCCCGGCCCCCCTAGGTGAGTGATCAGCCTAGAAGTCGTCGCAGCTGCTGCAGGGTCTCCACGAAATTGCTGAGCCCGGTTGGGCGATGACGGCCTCGACTTGCTGGCTGTGTCTGGTAAGCGGATGCTGCTGGACGGCGATTACGGGCCGTGCGATGAGTCCATATTCGTGGACGCTGTGGTTGTTCCGGTGGTACGGTGGGCGCTGTTGCGGCCCTTGGAGTGAGGGTGCGCGGTGTTGCAGTGGGCACTGCTCGTGCTCGTGGCACGGTAACCGCAGAGCGGATTGTTGGGGTCGGGGCGACTTGCTCGATTTCCATATTAATGATAATCTGCATAGATAGACATTATGGACTTTAGTGTCTTATTAAGTATAGGGGTGCTTGAGTTTAGTACTTGATCAACATCTGGTTTCAAATGTGATATGATTATTGTATCTTTTTATTTGCGGTATAATTTCATGTTTAGATCGAGGAAACGAAAGTCCTTCGAGCTACCTCTTTAGGAGTGAGGTATTTATTTCGGATAGCAACATCCCTTCGTTCGATGAATTGCTCCGTATTTGATTTTATATTGATTATAAGTTATTTGCGCGATCGGTATTAGCGGTATTAGACTCGGTTGGTAGAAAACAAAGTTTTACGAGCGGTCGAGTTAGTTTGCCGTTTTGCGTACGTAGGTCAACTACTCGGATGTGACCGTCGGAACCGTAATGTACCTTTTCGATGCGGGCTAGCCGCCATTCGGTAGGAGGTAGACATTCGTCATGAATTAAGACGCATGTTCCAATTGTAGGTGCTTCTTGAGTATTTTTCCACCGATATCGTTTGTGAAGGTCTTTAAGGTATTCTTCCTTCCATCGGCGACTAAACTCATGATGGAGGATTTTGATCCGTTCCCATCGATTTATGAGGGAGAGTGAGTCCACGTTTTGTTCTGGTATGGCCAGAAGTGGAGCTCCTCTAAGAAAATGCCCAGGGGTGAGGGCTGTAAAGTCGGAGGGATCTTGCGAGAGTGATGATAGTGGCCGTGAGTTTAAAACGGCTTCAACTCGAATGAGTAACGTAGTGAACTCTTCAAATGTAAATTTATGATTGCCAGCGGTCTTTTTGAAATGCGATTTAAAGCTTTTAACCGCTGATTCCCATAGTCCACTCTTATGACATGCGGCGAGACTTCTTTTGCGAACTGTACGAAATCTTTTTCGGTTGCGCGTTGGGCACCGATGAAGCTTTTACCGTTGTCGCTCATGATTTTAGAGGGAAATCCTCGCCGTCCGACAAAGCGTGCAAATGCCGCGAGAAAAGCTGCCGTTGTCAGATCTGAACATAATTCTAAGTGCACGGTTTTTGTCGTAAAGCATACAAAAACAGCCACGTAACCTTTCATTGTGGTGGAAGACCTTAACATCGAGGCCTTTAGCTGGAAAGGCCCGGCAAAATCTACACCAGTGATGGTGAAAGGCATAGAATAATTGCAGCGTTCGGGTGGTAGAGCTGCCATGATCTGCGTGCGCATCTTTTGCTTGTGTAGCGTACAGACTTTACACATAAAGATGCATTTTTTGATCAGAGGCTTTAGTCGAGGAATATAAAACTCCTGTCGGATCATTTGTTGCATTAGCCTGTGCTCGGCGTGTAGCATTAAAAGGTGGAGATAATTGATAAAGATTGTGGCAAATACGGATTTTTCCGGTATTATTATAGGGTGCCGCTCATTGTAGCTCAGACTGGAGTTCGCTAGCCTGTCATTGGCACAAAGCAGTCCCTTAGAGTCTACAAAGGGGTTAAGTACTAAGAGTGTGCTCTTTTTGTCAATGGGCTTTGATGCCATTAACAGTGATCGTTCACTACTGTAATAGCGAGTTTGTGTGCACTCGATTAGGGCTATTTTTGCCCGTTGCAAGTCTTGATGCGTTAGTGCATAGCTTGCGGTATTGGCTATCCCTTTCACCTTATTCTTTGAAACATATACGCTATTACTTTCTGGGGCTATTATATTGCGCGCAGGCGACTTTGGCCATGCGTCAGGTGATTCGACCATCCAGTCGGGGCCATTCCACCATAGTGTGGTGGTTGTAAGGTGCAGGGGTTTGCAGCCTCTTGTTCCCAGATCCGCAGGGTTATCAGCACTGGCTACGTGTCGCCAAGTTGCTGGCCCAACCAAGTCAATGATTTGAGCTGTGCGGTTAGAAACGTATGTTTTCCACGTATGTGGTGGCTTTTCTAGCCATGCTAGGACGATTTCTGAATCTATCCATAAATATAATTTCCTATTGCTCAGGTTTAAATGTGCTTGCACGGTCGAGGCTAATTTTGCGAGCAGGAGTGCGCCGCTTAGCTCGAGCCGTGGGAGGCTTACCGTCTTAAGAGGTGCGACCTTGGCCTTTGCCACTAATAAGTGACTTGTTGTTTTGCCATCGTGCTGGGTTCGCACATAAATTGCAGCGCAGTATGCTTTCTCAGAAGCATCGCAAAAGCCGTGGATTTCGACTTCATGATCGGGTGAGAAATTCACCCACCGAGGTATTTGATAGTGTGCAAGTTACTTGCAAATTGGGACCATTTTATTAAGCGGAGTGGTTTCACCACTTCGTCCCAATCGGTTCCATCTAGCCATAATTCTTGAATGAGGATTTTTGCTTGTATCATGATTGGTGCAAGCATTCCTGCGGGGTCAAAAAGTTTTGCCACAGATGACAAAATTTGTCTTTTCGTTTTTGCGGATTTTGCAGATACCGACTCAAGAGTGTAAGAAAATTTGTCTGATATTGCATTCCATTGTATGCCCAGAGTTTTAGTGGTGCTCTCTTTTTCAAACTTTAGAAAATTAGTATCTAGCAAGTTTTCTTTATTTATTTTTGCCAGTATTTCTGGATGGTTGGAAGTTATCTTTTTTAATGGAAACCCTGCTGATTCGAGGGCTTCGATAACTTGCGCTAGTGACTCGCACGCTAATGGAAGGCTATGGCTTCCCGACAGTATGTGGTCTACGCACGTTTGAGAGCTAAGCACCGGGGCGGCTAGTGGTAGTTTGGCTTTTGTATCTTTTGCCAGTTCGTGTAATTTACGAATGGCTAGGAAAGGGGCGCAGTTTACGAATGTCACCGTTTTTAGCTTGTAGTCGCGGATTGCACTGCTAGGTGAAGTGCGGAATATAATGCGCTGGTAGTCTTGGTCGTCGTCATGTACTAGGATTTGTCTGTACATTATTTCGACGTCACCATTGAATACGTATTTATAAATCCGCCACTGTAAGATAAGTAGCATTAAGTCGGGTTGTAATGTTGGACCCGTGTATAAAACGCCATTTAATGAATTGCCTGAGCTCGTGCATTTAGATGCATTGAACACCACTCTTACTTTTGTTGTAAGTTTTTCTGGTTTGATAACCGCGTGGTGTGGTAGATAAAATGAGGCGTGTTTGCCTTTTGTTATTTTTTCATAGGATTTTACGGATTCCATATGATCTAATTTTATGTATTCCTCAAGGACGTTGTCGTATGAGGTTTTTAGCTCGCCTTTTTTAAGTAGGTTTCTTTCCATACTTAAAAACTGTCTTGAGTGACCTAAGGCGAGTGTGTCAGGAAATTGTTGTTTGAATGGTAGTCGTACGACGTACCGCCCGTTTTCTGATCTAGTAGTTGTGGACTCGTAGAAGTCTTCACAATACTTGTCGTCAGCTGTAGTAACGGGTATTGGGGGTAATTCTTCTACCTCCCAGAATTTTCTCAATTGTGAGTTAAGATAGTCATTCGAAATATCTTCCACTTGCGTTGTGAAGCTGGAGATTTTCTCTTTGACTTGACCGCTTAAAATCCATCCAAAGATGGTATTTTGGGCTAGTAGGTTGTTGGAGATTTTCTCAACACCTTGAAGTATTATTTGGGGGATTAGATCGCTTCCCAATAATATGTCGATTTGATCGGGTGTATGGCAGTTGGGATCGGCTAGTTTCAGATGTGAAAACTTTTGCCAGTGTTCGATATTTATGTTATAGCTTGGTAGCATATTCGTAAGTCGCGGCAGAACAATAGCTTGTGCTTCTATTCTTTGGTCCGCGCTTGTTGAAACCAGGGTCATGAAGCAGATTTTATTTGAGTTTTGAACAACTCTTCCGCCCATTCCTGAAATTTCGAAGTTGGCTGATTTTGTTGGTAAATTTAAACTTTTTTGGACCTTAGATGCTATGAATGATCGCTGTGATCCTTGATCGATTAAGGCCCTTAGTTTAAATAGTTCTCCTCTGTGTTCTATGGAGACTATTGCTGTGTATTGTTATAATTATTATTATGGAGCATCGAATGATGTCTCCTACGGCAATATGAGCAAGTGTATTGACTCGCACATGCCTGTGCAGTATGAGTAGGCGATAGGCAATTGTTGCAAAGTTTCTTAGTTCTGACTAAGTTATTTCTTTCGTTTATTGATAAATTTCTAAATTTCTCGCAAGATCTTAGTTGATGCCCTCCGCTGCACAGTTCGCATGACATATTTCTATATTGTTCAGATGTGAACGACTGAGATTTGTTGAAACTCGTGTTGTGTGAGTTATATTTGCTCCTGTTATGGGAGTTATAATTACTGGCTTGGGGTATAAAGAAGCTTTTATTTTTGTCTTCATTTGCATTTTTCGGCTTTGTTTCTTTTGTGCCTACCCGTTCTGCAATTTCGAACTGGGTGGTGAGGAAATCTTTCATTTGTTGCCACGTTGGGCATTTTTTACGGGATGAGAGCGATTGCTCCCATAAAATTAGTGATTTTTCTGGTAATGTGGCAGCGCAAATATTGACCAGAATTGAGTCCCAGTTTTCCGTGGGAATTTTTTGGGTTTCTAGAACCGACAAACAGTTTGTTACTGTGGACTGCAACTTCAGAAATTCCTCACTTGTTTCTTTTTGAATTTTTGGTAAATTCATTAAGGTCGTTATTTGTTTATCGACCAAGACTCTTTCATTTTCATATCTAGCTTTTAACGCTTCCCAAGCCAGATTAAAATTGTCATCATTGAGTGCGAACTGTTTTACTATAGCCGCTGCTTGACCTTTTGTTTTATTTCTTAAATGATATAGTTTTTGCGCCTGTGATAGCTTTGGGTGGTTTATGTAAACGGCTGAGAACATGTCTCGGAACGACGGCCATTGCTCATAACCCCCATGAAATACTTCAGTATCACAGGCCGGCACTTTAAGGTATATGCCGGAGCTTGCTTCTTGTTTTTGGGGCAGCTCTACTCGCTGGGGTGGAGTAGGTGCAGTTATAGGCTTAAGAAGTTTGAGTTGATCGGAGATCATAGCCTTTGTTTCTTCGTATTGGTCTAAGCAGTGTTCATATTTTAAATATTCCGAGTTTTTGAAATTTTCGGGCAATTCTGAATCATCTGTTTCGATGATTGCGTCCTATGCCGATTGGAGCCGTGTTCAAAATCTATCAAGTGATTTTTCCTTCACTTCAAGAACTGATTCTGTATTTTCCTCTATTGGGATTGAGGAGAACCTTGTGCAGTATCTAATGATGCTGTCACTGTCTGCAATGAATTTTGCAGCTGAAAAATCTTTGCCCTTTTTTTGCTTTGCACCCTGTTTTGACCGGGTGCTTTCAGCTGGGCTGCCTTGAGGCTTTTCTTCTTCACCCATTTTGGGTATGTCTAAAAGTAGATGTGGTGATTTTGGATCCGTTGACATTATTAGTCGAAACTGAACCTCTTTTACGATAAAAGTTTAAATATATGTTTTTTTTGTATTAAGTTAATGTACCGAACTTTTTTGTTTATCGGTGCTTATTTTTTGCGCGCGACTGTAGTTTTTCAGTCGTTACTGAGTTGATTTTTTATAATCAATAAAATAGTGTGTATGTTTATTTATGTTTATATAATAATTTTTAGTTTACCGCTATTTTATAGGGATCACTGCTTTTATTTTACTCGCGACTGTAATTTCCAAGTCGGGTTTGATTATACTTATTATGTTTAATATAAATATATACGTTTGTATATTTGTAATTTTCTTTATGCTTTCGTGCACAAAAAGTTTGTTGGGTTACTCCCTTGAGTAAGGTCAGTTATTAAATTCTTTATGTATATACTAGCAGACGTTGTTCTGCCTGACCAGTGACTTCCCTAGAAATACTTTTTCAAATATTTTCCTTTATCTTTTAACATTCCATTTATTGCAGTGCTTTAGGATATACAATGTTTCTGGCTTTAAAGTCTTTGGTATAAACAAATACATTTTTTGGATGTCCAACTCAAAACACGGATCTTTTGAACTCAATGGGTATGACAAAAACCATTATGCGCTGCTGAGCAGATGTATAGTTAGTACTTATTTAATTATATCCTATATCTACCTATAATACTCTGGATATGTATGAACGGCAATAACAAACAAAAAAAATTAAGTGCTTTGATTAAGATTTAAGAACGTTAAAATGTCACTAAAGCAAATACATTTAGGGATATAACGAATTGAAATATTACTTAGCTTGTGGTCCTGGAACTGCCAACTTTTCCAAAGAATTTACAAATGTAGTCTATGTATGTCGTACACAACGAAGATTTTAACGTATTGGAAAACTTTAAAACAGATCAACCATAAACTTTGGACATTATTGAAGTACAAACAAAGCTTTGAATACAAAAAATGTGGGCTTGGCACGGCCCACATTTCCCAAATTATATAATTCTTGACCAAGGGACACACATATCCAAGAATCATTAGTTTAGACCAAAAATATTCAAAGTTATGATGATTTAAATTTTATATAGCCTGGGGGCGTGGCACAACAATCTTCTGAACCAATCTGGAAATTTAGAGAAGATCGACCATAAACTTTGAACTTATTGAAGTACAAACAAAACACAAAAAATGTGGGCGTGGGACCGCCCACTTTTCCCAAATTATATCCATCTTGACTAAAGGACACACATATCCAAAAATCTTTAATTTAGACCTAATATGTTCAGAGTTATGAATAATTTAAATTTTGTATAGCCTGGGGGCGTGGCACCGCCTACTTTTCCAAAAATTGATATAGCCTAAATCGTACACAACAATCTTCTGAACCAATCTGGAAATTTAGAGAAGATCGACCATAAACTTTGAACTTATTGAAGTACAAACAAAACACAAAAAATGTGGGCGTGGGACCGCCCACTTTTCCCAAATTATATCCATCTTGATTAAAGGACACACATATCCAAAAATCTTTAATTTAGATCTAATATGTTCAGAGTTATGAAGAATTTAAATTTTATATAGCCTGGGGGCGTGGCACAACAATCTTCTGAACCAATCTGGAAATTTAGAGAAGATCGACCATAAACTTTGAACTTAATGAAGTACAAACAAAACACAAAAAATGTGGGCGTGGGACCGCCCACTTTTCCCAAATTATATCCATCTTGACTAAAGGACACACATATCCAAAAATCTTTAATTTAGACCTAATATGTTCAGAGTTATGAAGAATTTAAATTTTATATAGCCTGAAGGCGTGGCACAACAATCTTCTGAACCAATCTGGAAATTTAGAGAAGATCGAAGACAAACTTTGAAGTTATTGAAGTACAAACAAAACACAAAAAATGTGGGCGTGGGACCGCCCACTTTTCCCAAATTATATCCATCTTGACTAAAGGACACACATATCCAAAAATCATTAATTTAGACCAAATATGTTCAGAGCTATGAAGAATTTAAATTTTATATAGCCTTGGGGCGGGGCACCGCCTACTTTTCCAAAAATTGGTATAGCCTAAATCGTACACAACAATTTTCTTAACCAATCTTGAAAGTTTAAAACAGATCGACCATAAACTTTGGACATTATTGAAGTACAAACAAAACACAAAAAAAGGGGCGTGGCACCGCCCACTTTTCCAAAATTACATAAATCTTGACCAAAGGACACACATATCCAGAAATCATTAATTTAGACCAAATATGTTCAGAGCTATGAAGAATTTAAATTTTATATAGCCTGGGGGCGTGGCACCGCCTACTTTTCCAAAAATTGATATAGCCTAAATCGTACACAACAATCTTCTGAACCAATCTTGACAGTTTAAAAGAGATCGACCATAAATTTTGGACATTATTGAAGTAGAAACAAAACACAAAAAATGTGGGCGTGGCACCGCCCACTTTTCAAAAATTATATACATCTTGACTAAAGGACACACATATCCAAAAATCCTTAATTTAGACCCAAAATGTTCAGAGTTATGAAGAATTTAAATTTTATATAGCCTGGGGGCGTGGCACCGCCTACTTTTCCAAAAATTGATATAGCCTAAATCGTACACAACAATTTTCTTAACCAATCTTGAAAGTTTAAAAGAGATCGACCATAAACTTTGGACATTATTGAAGTACAAACAAAACACAAAAAATGTGGGCGTGGCACCGCCTACTTTTCCAAAATTATATACATCTTGACTAAAGGACACACATATCCAAAAATCCTTAATTTAGACCCAATATGTTCAGAGTTATGAAGAATTGTAGTTTTATATAGCCTGGGGGCGTGGCACCGCCCACTTTTCCAAAAATTAATATAGCCTATGCTTTAACCCATGATCTCAAGAATATACTGTGAAAATTTCATAAAAATCGGTTGAGTGCTTTGGACGCCCATAAAGGACACACAGACACACAGACACACATTCATTTTTATTTATAAGATATGTACGTTTGTATGTACTGTATTTTTAGTGAGGGTGGCTAAACACAAGTTTGTGTGTTTGTCTATATGTTTAGCAGTGACAATAGCCGCGGTGGACAAAGCAAAGCAGGTAACCAATATAATAAATGTGTTCTGCTTTACTTATGCCAATGCAATTCTAAGTTCAATGCAATTGAGTGCAAGGAACTTTGTTGTTTGTTTACCCTTTTTTTTGGTCTAATTTTTCGCTTAACACGCGCTTGTGCGTTTGTCTATATTTTCCCGTGAATATAACTAGAATTTTTAAGTAATTATGATGGGATGTCAGAATTCAGTTAAATGTTATTTTGTTATTCTTGTTTCCTTTTTCTTTCTAGTTTCTGCTTATTTCGGGTACACAATCCTGCCTTTGCTTGGCTTTTGTATGTAAGGTAATGCAAGCAAAGGGGGTATTGCGGGATAAATTTGCAAGTGAAAACTTGAATATATGTATGTATTTTGTTTTTATTAATTTTTGTTTGTGCTTGATGACACGAAAAATAAGCAGAAAGCCGCGATTTTAAATTTAGTTAAGTATATTGTTTCTATACTTTTGTGCGGTACGTAATATGGAAAAATTACTTTTATATGTATAAATATGTATGTTTTAATTTATGTATGTAAGTGGGGATCGGAACTTCGATAAAATAGGGAAGACTGTATATATAGTATATAATTTTTGTGGCTTTTTTACCGACTACTGTTTACCCTGAAATATTCCGTTTCAGATGGAAAAAATAATTTTTCCTTTTTTAATTTTAACAAAAATATGTACTCCTTTAGCAAGTACAAAAGTAGGTTTGGCTTTTGGTTACTATTGTTTAAGTAACCAAAATTTTGAGCTAAAATATTTTATATGATATTGAAACTTTTTCAACTCACCGCACTTTTTTCAGGGGAAAGGGGGGTCGTACTTATCCTTTTGTTGAATTTTTTTTTTTGTGAAGTGCAGTTTTGTTTAATTAGGTTTGTAGTTGTTCGCGCCCGAATTTGAAAAGTTAGTGGACTGTATTTATTTTATTTTTTGTTTGTTTGATATGTAATTGCCGTGTTGTTAACCGGCGCGCCCGAATTTTAATTTTTAGTTTTATATGCGTATGTATATTTTTATGTTTAGTTGTTTTTTTTTTTTGTCACCCTAGTGTTTGTGCTTGTTTTTTGCACTTTTATGTTTAGGGCACATATACAATTCGAGGCACTTCACTGCACTTAAATTTTTCTTTTTATATTTATTTTCCACTGTCCATAGGTGCCTGTCTTTGAGGCGATGTAGGACCATATATAATTTAGGGCACTGCGCTTCACTCACTACCGAACTTTCAATAAAAATATAAAGATTCAATGCGTTTTAAAAATTGGTAAATATATTTTGGCTCAGGCGCTAAATGACCGTCTTGCTCGAGATTTACGAAATTATGTTTATTGTTTACAATATGTATGTGTTTTGTGTTGACAATTAGTTGGTGCGTGACTGTGTAAGTGTGTGTGGTGTGGTGAATGCTGGCGGCAGGGTTGCACCCGCCATTGTTGTGGCTAATCTAGCCATTACGAAATTGTCCGAAATTCCGCGGACTAACCACTGCAGACAGAATAGCCTACATCAATTGTTGCTTGAACTGCCTGTCGGCGGGACACACAGTGACACGATGCACAAGTTCATTTAATTGCAGCTCGTGTCACGCAAGGCACAACACCTTACTCCACTTGGCAACAGCTCAGCCAAAAGCAACTAACCAGAGGTGGTGTCAAAATACGTCAGATGATAGGCCCTCAACATCACAGCAGGCGCGAGACAGTCTGGAATATGAAAAGAGGAAAGATATTAGTAATGTCTCGTCTTGTCATGCTAATACTGCTAAGGGGGTATTATTAGGCACAGCCCGGGTGAAAATACACCATAATGTGGTCGACTTTTCTGCTAGAGCCCTAATTGACTCCGGTTCAGAATGCTCATTCATAACAGAAAGACTGAAGCGTAGAATTAACCTCCCATCAAAACGCTTGCACGTACAAGTTTCCGGGATAAACAACACGCTGTCAGCACAGATGAACGAGTCATGCTCCCTTCAATTAGGATCCTTAACCGACCCCTTAGTTAGCATCGACACAGTGGTCTTAGTCCTACCCCAATTAACGGGGGATCTTCCTACTTGCCAATTGAGCGCAATGACATGGCAGGCATTCCCTGATCTAATTCTGGCGGATAAGAGGCTCTTCATTAATGAACCAGTCGACCTCATCCTAGGAGGCGACATTTACCCCCAAATTATCCTCGACGGTATACGCAAAAACGTTCTTAACACGCTTCTTGCACAAGAAACCGTGATCGGTTGGATCTTAACCGGTCGTGCAGATCCACCCCAACCAACCAACTCACGGGTATCATTTTTCAACGAAGTAAACCTGGACAAGCAGTTAACCGCTTTCTGGGAGTTGAAGGATGTCCCTAAGAAAAGGGCACTAAATGAAGACAACGCCTATTGCGAGGCACTTTTCAAGGCCACTACGGAACGGAACTCCGATGGGAAATATATCGTCGCCCTTCCATTTAAAGAGGATTTCCCTAACAACATTTGCTTAGGACCTTCTCTAAAGGGCGTTTGCTCCCAATTCTATAGAAATGAGACGCGCCTAGCGAAGACTCCGGCCTTACAAACCGAGTATAATCGAGTTTTAGCAGAGTATGAGACGTTAGGACATATGTCAAGGGTTCCCGCTATCATACCACCCCATTCTACAGATTGCTACTTCCTATCCCATCATGCGGTTATAAAAGAAGAAATCACTACAACAAAGGTCCGGGTGGTATTCAATGCTTCGTGTCCTACTGCTAATGGCACAAGCTTAAATGAAGTACTTCATACAGGCCCAGTTCTTCAGGCCGATCTGACCATTCTACTTCTTCGATGGCTGTTTTTCAAGTATGTTTTCAATAGCGACATTGAGAAAATGTACCGCCAGATATGGGTAAAACCCAATCAGACACAGTTCCAAAGAAAAGTTTTTCGACCCAACATAGGGGATCCCATACGAGTCTATCAATTACGGACAGTTACATTCGGAGTCAACTGCGCCCCGTACTTGGCGATACGAACCCTTCATCAACTCGCTGACGACGTTGAGTCCTCGTCACCAACGGCAGCATATATTCTTCGGACAGGCATGTACGTCGACGACGTGCTTGCAGGGGGACATAGCATAGAGTCAGCAATCCAAGCTCGCGATGAAATCTCGCACGCATTGCAATCAGCGGGATTTTCCCTCCGAAAATGGACGTCGAACTGCAGCAAAATATTGCAAGGCATACCCAAACCTCATCGACTACATGAGGACTTCCTGGAGTTCGAGGATTCAAGTACGGTTAAAACCCTAGGGATCCGCTGGAACGCGCATTCAGACTCCTTCTACTTCACCGCAAAACCCATCGAAAATAGGGATACGATAACAAAAAGGGCAATCCTTTCAGCCATCGCCAAACTGTTCGATCCACTAGGCTGGCTGGCACCGGTAGTCATAGTAGCCAAAATTCTCATGCAAAACATATGGCTAGAGGGGACTGACTGGGACCGAAAGGTGTCTGCACAAACCCTAGATCGGTGGCTAAGCTTCACACAGGATTACGACGAAATCAATAACATTAGAATCCCGAGATGGGTGCATTTCACACCATCCAACGAGATGGAAATACTCGGATCTGCGATGCATCAGAAAAGGCCTACGCAGCTACAATCTTTTTACGAGCCAAGGTAAGGGATCAGAACTACGTCCATTTATTAATGGCCAAAACAAGAGTGGCTCTGTTAAAACGATACCACTACCCCGATTAGAGTTATGCGGGGCAGTCTTACTGGCCGAAACAATAGAATCGGTTCGCGAAAACCTTAACTTAGGCAATTTCAATACGTATCTATGGACCGATTCAACGATCGTTCTGGCTTGGATCAGAAAACCACCATACTAGAGGTCAACATTCGTGGCTCACAGAGTAACAAGCATTGTGGAAAAGGTGGGAAATCAAATCTGGCGACATGTAGACTCTGCATCAAACCCAGCAGACATGGCCAGCAGAGGACTATCCGCGAAGGATATAGTGAACAACACATTGTGGTGGCAGGGACCTTCTTGGCTACAAGAAGACAAGACAAAATGGCCAGCTCAAGAAAAATATCATGGTACAAACATCGAAGAAAAGAGAGTACAAGTGCACACAACTAAGCAAATGCACAATAACGAGGACATTCTCGAAAGGTTTTCTAGTTTTTCAAGGGGTTTGAGGGTTATATCATACATTTTGAGGTTCTCTCAAATAACTAATCCCAAGACAAAATCTTCTTTCAAGGCGGAGTCATACCTCATTTCGCCCTACGAAATTAAGGCTAAGAATCGACGTCTTATCAAATTATATCAACAGAAACATTATTCTGAAGAGCTAAGGGATTTAAAAACCGGTAAACCCATTGGGACAAAAAGTGAAGTCCTTTCTCTCAACCCCTTCGTCGACAGACATGACATACTGCGAGTGGCGGTCGTCTGTCTGCGTCCCTTGATCTCGCCTTCAATGAACGCCATCAAGTAATCCTCCCGTACGACTGTCAGCTTACGCGTCTTCTCGTCCAATTTATCCATAGAATCTCCCTCCACGGCGAAAACCAGCTCATGTTGCGCCTCCTACGTACGCAATATTGGATCACACGGGTCAAAAATATGATCCGGTCCACCATCCACAATTGCAAAGCGTGCACAATGTACCGTAAGCGAGCCCAAACCCAACTAATGGGAAACCTCCCTCCAGAACGCACCACCTTCTCACGCGCATTCACGAATACCGGGGTAGATTTCGCCGGACCATTTGATATTAAATCTTACAGTGGAAGAGGGTGTCGTCTATCAAAGGGCTACGTTTGACTCTTTGTCTGCTTCACGACCAAAGCTATGCACTTAGAAGCCACTAGTGACCTTAGTACCGCAGCGTTTCTAGCAGCGTTCGACAGATTTGTGCGAGACGAGGATGTCCAAAGAACATCTATTCCGACAATGGAACTAACTTTGTCGGAGCCTCTCGAGCCCTCCGCTCAGAGGTCCAAACATTTCTGTCGGACGCTCGCAATCAAACCCTGTCCAAATACCACCATCAGATCCTGACCTGGCACTTCATACCAGCAGGCGCTCCTCATATGGGGGGACTGTGGGAAGCAGGGGTAAAAAGTTTCAAAACCCACTTCAAAAAGATCGTATCAGATCATAAATTTACCCTGGAAGAGTTTAGTAACCTACTGTGTCGCATTGAGTCTTGCCTCAACTCTCGACCACTTAGTCCATCGTCCAACGAGTCATCGAACTTGGAGCCCCTCACGCCCGGACATTTCCTCGTTGGAGGACATCTATTAGCCCCACCGGAGCTTGACGTTAGCGAGAATCGCGCTTCACTCGTCAACCGATGGGAAAAGCTGAAGGCCCGGCATCAGACGTTTTGCAAACGCTGGAAAACAGAATACCTCACAGAACTGCAAAAGCGCGTTAAGTGGAAACACCCCCAATCGAACATCAAACAAGGGGACCTAGTCGTTCTAAAGGAGGACAACCTGCCTCCCAACGAATGGAGGCTGGGACGGATACTTAGTTACATTATGGACCAGATAACCGAGTCCGAGTCGTTGTACTTGATACCGCGAGGGGGCAGACTACCAGACCAATCACGAAATTGGTCCGACTACCATCCGGAAACGATGGCGAAAAGTAGTCCTATTCCACTTCTCAATCTCCCTAATTCCACTTCTAATTACTTAACGAACTAGGGAGGTCATAGTTTAGTCGAAGCGACTTAACAAAAAGTCAGTCCGACATTTCACAATAAAATCAATCGATTTTTAAATAAGCTTTGTTTAGCAATTTTTTTGAAGTTACGGAAGAAATCCATGTAATAAAGGGGAAGGAATAATGAAAATTATGATTAATTAAATTATTGCCCTGGCTCTGTGCTGGTGATATCAATCCAACGCAGCAGAAATAATTCCATTCACAGATTCATGTAATTGAGAAGATTCCCTTGATTGGGTTTTTTGGTACATTAAGAATATCCGCAATTTTAAATTGTCTTTCAATATTTTGCACAACCTTTTCGCTAGCAATGTCTCTTCAAGTCCGCATTGAGTTGTTCAAAACTTAAGTCATAGACGTGCCTCAATTTTGTTTATTTACAAAATGTGGTTATGCATAAAAAGATCCATATACTTAAGTGGATATACATATGGGCAAGAAAGGATCGGAACTGGGTAACTTACACCCACATTACTATTTCTAAGAGCTACTATTGTATAAACCAGAACTAACAGTCAGGAATTAAGTCGGAGGAACTTTTCAAGTGAAAATCAAGGGTAAAAGCTATTATATGTATCTTCTGATGAAATGGCTAAAACTTATGGATCAGAACGTGATTTTTTTTCTCTAAGCCCCGGCACTTAGGACACCACATTTCCTCGATTGGGTTCCAAAGCTTAACAAACCACAACCGGCAATTAAACTATGTACATAAAACTAGCAAAATTTAAAGTACCCAAGGTGATAATAATCAGGGTAAGGAAGGTGCAACATCGGTCGATACTATTACAACCACTACTAATAGTACTACAAAATCTACCATATATAAAATACTCACACAACTCACCCGCAATCACGATGCTCCGTGGCATCCATACCCTTGGATTCATACATAAGCCTATATTAGAATTCCAACGTTGGCGACACATTGGGCATTGCTTATTCATTGTTTGTAAATTCGCCAAGTAGCCACACCAGTCCATGATTTGCTTTGATAATAGTTTAAAATTGAAATTTTCCCGAAAACTTTCACTTTTCTCTCGCTGTGGTTTTTTTTTTTTTTTGGTTGTTGTAACCTTAAGACATTTTATTAAAAAAAGCTATGAACTAGCGCTATGCTCACAATTAAGAATGTATTGTAAGCTCGAAAGCTTAAAAGGAAACAATAAATATAAAATTTAAATCAATTTTCCTCTTCGACCTCTTAACCCAGCATGTATGTACTCACATTAGAGATTTCCGCTCGTGGTATGTTTTCCGCTTGTAGGTCGTATACCGGCACCTCGCCCGGTGATTTGGCTAGCGCTTCACGTACACGCGGTGTCTTATAGAATGGATGTCTCTCACTGGTCACTGTATCCTTATAGGCACCATTTTCGATAACGGTAATATGCGCATGACGTTGTGGATGCGAACAAGCAACTGCATCCATCACAGTGAGTAAAATGGCAATGCAGATAAGGTGGGATTCCTATGTAAAAAATGTCTCGCTGTGGCCCTTTCTATTTCAAATAACTAAGAGCACTTTATACCCCCGCCGCATTAAAAGATTGTACCACCCGCCCATGCGCCATGCCACAATAGGGCATTAATGTGCGTCACACGTTTGTGTGCCATGCACCGTTGGGGCATAAAGAATGCTGCCCATTGATGGAGCATATGGGCAAATCCTGCGTTACGAACGCCACATTCGTACGCGTTTTCGGATTGAAATATAACAATTTTTTGGTCTTTCAAAAGACATACCTTCAAGTTATACACAGTGTTTAGTGGGATTTGAGTGTACTTACGAATGTTATCAAAATAATTTTTGTAACAGGTTTAAGCTGCGAAAAATTTGATCTCAAAGTATTGTTACGCACGCTACAAAAAATGGAAGTAGCTTTGAAGGTTGAGGTATATTTTCTTAATTCTTAGCAAATTTTGTATAATAAAGCACACCAAATGAAATACCTTAAAGAAAGATGAATATAAGAGAATTCTAAAATAACTTACTTGCAGCAATTTTGTAGTTTTTTAACGATGGCCGTGAACCCAACTTTACGCACGCTACGTTACGCACGCTAAATTTTTTCCAGTAGTATATAAATAAAAACAATTGTATTTATTTTAACAAAACAATTTATACTCTTTTTTAATAAGATTATTTAATTCATAATTTATGTTTATAAATTAATTTATTGATGTATATATGTTTATAAATTAGTTTTATGTTTTGCTGAATCTGCCGTTAGTGCTATTTCGAGCTCATTTTCATTAAGTACGGAAAAATTATGGTTGCTTTTTATTCCCGGAATTCTCTTAACGTTAGCCCATCTCTCCGAAAGAAATGCAGTTGTATTTTTTATATATGTACTGCTCACATATAAAATAGAAATACCATTTATATTAATTTTTGCCAATTTAAAAAAATAATCGCCAATCGGTACGATTATAGAGGCTAAGAATAGTAGGCGAAGAACAGATTTAAGCGAAGTGATAAGAAAACAGAATAAAAATTGCAAAGGTTTCTATTGTAATTTTTGTGAGAACTCAAATCGTTACGCACGCCACAGAAATGAATATGCTGTAATTTTTTGGTTTTTAATTGTAGAATGAAAATTGTTTTTTTTTTCTTAAAAGCAGGATATTTATTTAAATTAAAATTATAGATGATTTGTGAAAAAAAAAGTTTTTCTACTCACAATATAAAAAAAAGCCGATTTTCCGTTACGTACGCCAGAAAAGTAAACGAAATTTTTTTTTTACAAATTTTAAGGAGAATTGAGTGAATAACAATATAGCTTTCGATTGGACCATCTATGTTAATACTAAAGCAATGATATGAACACGTAAAAAATTTCACTTTTTTGTATCACATTAAAAAACCTGAGATAGGGTAGGATTTGGTTATAATTTTTTTATTAATGATCATCGAAATAATTTTTGTTTTATAAATTTATAAAATTAGATATCTGTTCTAGTGCTCCATTAAAAAAAAAATTAGGTTGGATTAAGTTCAAATATTTTTGGTTGGTATACAGTTTCTGGGATATGCCCATATGTTTGGCTGCTCATTGATGGGGCATATAGAAAGCTGCCCATTGATGGAGCATACGGGCGCCGGCCACCACAGCGAGTGATACACACACGTACATACATGGTTTCAACGCTGCCGAAACGATGCATGATTTCGGCAGCGTAAACTTATACTTACCTCGAAATCCGCCATGTATCCACTGCTCCGTTCCCCAATGATCCACCTGCCACCTGAAAAATAAAAGAATTACAAATTAATTTAAGAAAAATTATCAACAACAAATTTTACGACTTACCTCGTGTGTATTTTCCAGCAATGACATTTTATTCAGTAATGTATGCAGTGCTGAATGAATTAGCGTAGCCACTTCGCGTAACGATCGGTACCCACACATGATCTTAACTGGTATGTTACAAAAATCCACCAATTTTTGTGTCGTACCCATTATACAATAAACAGGTAGGCGCAGGAATAAAAAGCAACCCTGCTATGTATTTTGCTGGTCGGTAAATTGTCAACAATTTCTTGTGTCAAAGTGATGGAAATAATGGCTGGTTATTGCTGCAAAGTTTGTTGCGCTGATACCATGAATAAATCGCATTGCCGGTATCAGCGCAATGTGTTAACGCAATTGCGAATAGTATTATTTTGGCACTGCTCGATTGTATTTTTGCTCAGAACAAAGGCTGGCATCAATTTGGTGGTAGCACAGTTTAGAAAGCACCACCAATCTTAATATAAGGAATCCGAACTCTAAACCTAACCTAAAAATTATAAGAAAACCCATTTTTGCTCCTGTTTAGGAAACACCGAGTTCAAAGCCAAACTTTTTCATAGTTTAATACAAAAATAAATTATTCAAATATTATTTATAAATTTTCAATGGTTTTAGAAATGGTACAGCGATATCAGCGCAATAAAACTAAGGCACCCAACGTTACTCAGCTTTCATATAAGAAGTTGACATTTTGTTATTGTTTACATGTGTACAAAAATATAAGAAATGAAAATTAATGCTTTTACAGCAAATTTATATTATTTTGCGAGTTTCGTGGTTAGTTTTAGAAGTGTGGCGGTGATATATTAATTATAAAGATGTGATAGGTTGAGTGCTTCCCTAAAAATCGGAAATCTTTTTAGTTAGAACCTGAAGTCTCTTAGAGAAAGGCTTTTTCCAAGTCCCACTTCCTTTAATGTATGCAGTGCTGAATGAATTAGCGTAGCCACTTCGCGTAACGATCGGTACCCACACATGATCTTAACTGGTATGTACTCGCTACAAAAATCCACCAATTTTTGTGTCGTACCCATGATACAATAAACAGGTAGACGCAGGAATAAAAAGCAACCCTGCTATGTATTTTGCTGGTCGTTAAATTGTCAACAATTTCTTGTGTCAAAGTGATGGAAATAATGGCTGGTTATTGCTGCAAAGTTTGTTGCGCTGATACCATGAATAAATCGCATTGCCGGTATCAGCGCAATGTGTTAACGCAATTGCGCATAGTATTATTTTGGCACTGCTCGATTGTATTTTTGCTCAGAACAAAGGCTGGCATCAATTTGGTGGTAGCACAGTTTAGAAAGCACCACCAATCTTAATATAAGGAATCCGAACTCTAAACCTAACCTAAAAATTATAAGAAAACCCATTTTTGCTCCTGTTTAGGAAACACCGAGTTCAAAGCCAAACTTTTTCATAGTTTAATACAAAAATAAATTATTCAAATATTATTTATAAATTTTCAATGGTTTTAGAAATGGTACAGCGATATCAGCGCAATAACACTAAGGCACCCAACGTTACTCAGCTTTCATATAAGAAGTTGACATTTTGTTATTGTTTACATGTGTACAAAAATATAAGAAATGAAAATTAATGCTTTTACAGCCAATTTATATTATTTTGCGAGTTTCGTGGTTAGTTTTAGAAGTGTGGCGGTGATATATTAATTATAAAGATGTGATAGGTTGAGTGCTTCCCCCAAAATCGGAAATCTTTTTAGTTAGAACCTGAAGTCTCTTAGAGAAAGGCTTTTTCCAAGTCCCACTTCCTTTTGAGAACTGCAAAATAACTTTTTCCTATGGTTTCACTTGTGAACATCTTTTTCTCATTGAACAAACGCTTTTTTGAAATGTATTTTAGTGCAATAAACCGAAAAATTATAAAATAGAAAATTACTGCTCAATGTAAACAAAACAAAAATGTAAACAAAACAAAAATATAAACAGACATTGACAATCGGAAGACCACTTCGAATGAAAAAAATAAAAAATGCATCTCTGATGCGGTTACATGTTAATTGTACCATGGTCGTACCGTATTGAGCGGGTGAATTTATTTCGCATGTACCCATATATATTTCTTTTCGTTGCAAAATGTGGTGGAGAGGAATATGTTTGCCAGCAGCTTATTAATTTAACAGAAATGAAATATGCTGTGACATAACCACTTACACCACGTACTTAGAATACCTCCGTTTCCACGGTTTTTTTCACTATTTCTATTTCACACTTGCGATTTCATTTACACAGAAAAATGTAAAATCTCCATTCTCGGGCGGAAGGAAAGTGTCAAAACGTGACAAGGCTGCTATAGGGGAAAATTTACGCAACAACGAAGCGTACTAGTCTCCGAGTCGTCCAAAATTATAACAATTTTGTTTTTAAATTTGAATATGCCAAGCCGAAATAAAGGAAATGCGCGTCAATTATGTATTCAAGCCACCCAAACGTCCAAAACCCAATTCAACCACCCTAATAACCGGTTTATATTTTAGAATGACCCGTTTTACTGCCACACGCGCAAAAACCGAGAAGGGGTCCACCAACTTCCCCGTACCATGTCGGCTATGCAGCAACAACCATGGCATACGTTTTTGCCCACAGTACCGCGGTATGTCGGCCGAGGAACGACTACGAGTGGTACTTATACACAAGTACTGCCCCAATTGCTTGTCCCCTTTCCACCGACCGGAAATATGTCCAAGTAAGGACCGCTGTTACCGCTGCCACGAGCCCCACCATACGTCCCTCCACATCGACGACAACAACAACGACAGTACTCGAAGGCCGGCACACATCCTCGAAGACGACGGCGACCTATCGGATGATGCCCTTTCCATCGCCGTCACGGAAAATACCAAGTCGTGGGCGGAACAGGTAGCAGAGGAGGATGAAGAATTGGAAGACCTGAGGGCAGCGGCAACTTCGACGCCACGGCTCGGCGGCTCGCAAACACTTCCTTTCCGACCGCTACGGCTCGACGTTCACACAAAGCCACCAAACCACGTCAGGATGGCGAGGAAACACGTCCTTTCGGACCATCGCACAGTCTCACTGAGGTCCGTCGGGGTGACGCGGAAACGCGTCTTTTCCGCTCATCACGACGCACATCGGGTCGGACTGCACCTTATCAGGTCCGCGGACCACCAAGCAACACCTCAATGGTTCGCCATAATGCAACGACGAAAACTTTTCGCACCGGTCGAGCGGCCAACGCGCCTGCCGCAGCGATTGTTATGCGGTCATTTGTTGCCATTGCACCAACGGCACTAGTGTGCATTGAATCGGGCGGCGCACTACATTTTGTACGTGTTCTGATCGACCCGTGCTCACCCACCACGGTCGTTGACGGTGAGCTCGCTACCGAGCTCCACCTAGAACGTGTTTGGGGGACACGGCCGATCAGGTGCACACTGGTACTTCGAGGAAAGTACGGGGTGACCAGCAGGGTCACCACCTTGGCTACGGTCCAGGCACGCCACCATCGTCTCAGCCCGGCCGCGAACCTTGACGCGACGATAGCTGCACCCTTCCAGCTTATGAGGTTGGCAGATCCCGAATTTTTCCGGGCCTCTCCAGTGCGTCTTACGCTAGGCGCCGACGTTTACGCCAGCCTGATGCTCAGCGCCACTCCATCGTCCACCATCAATGGGCTGCTGGCACAGGCCACCATCTTCGGTCTGGTAATTTCGGGGGCCCATCAACAATGAAAAACCCTACTATTATTTTCAACACGCTCTTGACCAATAAAGGAAAAACTCAATAATAAGGTGCATTGAACTAGGCAGAACCACGTCCATATACTAACCGTTCTTTTTCATCCACAACAGGGATCAAGTAGCATACGGCAGAACCAAGGAGATGGCCGAAGGTTCTCCAGAAATTTTATCTTAGAAAAATTTCTTTAAATATACATACACATGTAAAGTGCGCTAATCTCGGATTGGCTGCCGGTGGCTAGCCGCGCGTTGATCTCACTATTCAAGGTTGCTCGCCGCAAGGGGGCCGGCATGTTTAGGCTACCGGCCTAAATATATCGGTCGTCCCTCGTGGACTTATTTAAAAACGAAAGTGCACTTTCGAACCTAACGAAAGTAAGCATTCGCCGGGGCACGAGCCGAAAACCAAAATATATGCCTTTCTCTTTTTGCATCGACCGTCAACCAAGTCACCACCAGCCAAACCAGGTAAATACACTGTCCATCCATTTTCCACTGTTCACTTTTATTTTTTCATACGAATTACAATTCCAATATACCAACTTGTGATGAATTAATTTGAAAACTCGGTGTTTACCTTTTGTTTTCTTCTTCTTCCATCTACACTTATTACGTACGAGCGCTCCCTCCATTGCGACGTCTCCGCCCGTAACAATTTCCCTTGAGATTCTATCTCATTTGGGCTGCATTCTTCCCTGTGGCCTAAGAACAGGTATTCTTCGAGTACCTTGTCGTACTGCTGCTTGAGATCGCCCTTATTTAGAAGTGTACGTTCCATGCCGTGGAACTGTCGTAGGGCTGCAGTACGGGATTGGCCTAGGTTGATATCGTTCGGAAATGTTGGTTTGAAGGGAAGCCGAACCATATATCGACCGTTATCCATTCGAGTGGTTGTGCTTTTATAGAATTCTTCGCACATTTGGTCTTCGGGAGTTTCCACTGGGGTTCTGGGTATCTCTTCGATTTCCCGGAACTGTCTAAGTTGATCATTCAACTGACTGTTTGTTATTTCCCACGCTTGGGAGGAATGCGCTCCAATCTTTTCGGGAGCTTGGCCACTTATTATCCATCCAAAGATGGTATTTTGTGCTAGCAGGCTGGGAGAGGTCTTTTCTATGCCATTAAGCATTATCTGCGGGATAAGATAACTACCCGATACCAGATCGATTTGGGAGGGGTTCTGGGTGTTCTGGTCTGCTAGTTCGAGGGTTGGAAGTTGCCTAGTAAGACGGGGTAGCTTTATTGCCTGGGCTTTTATATTTACTTTCCTGTCATTTGTGACTAGGGTCAACGAGCACAGCTTATTAGATGTTTTTACCACTCCGCCTCCCATGCCCGAGAATTCAAACAGGGAGTGGGTATAGGGAAGTCGGAGTTTTGCTTGAGCTTTGGCGGATATTAAGCTTCTTTCGGGGCCTCAACCGACTAAGGCTCGAAGCTTGAATAGGTCCCCTCCATGTTCTACCAAGACAATTGCTGTAGGGAGTATGATTTTGCTTTCATTTTCAGCATGGAATGATTGTTCTTGGGAAGTGTTGGGTGTAGAGGGATTGCTTTCATGGGGTGCCGCCTGGTTCACGTCCTGAAGCCTTGGATGAATGGCTTCTATTGTGACTACCTGAGATCTAGTTCGGTAAATTCCAGAACTCGTACTAGGAGATGCTGTGTCGTAAAGCGTGGTGTTATGCCGGCCTTTGCAGTGCATGCACGTTCTCGTGCTTTGGCAGTCTTTCAAGAGATGGGTTTGGGCTAATCAATTTTCGCAGATATTATTGTCTCTTACGAAATTTCTGCGTTCTGAGATTGGCAACTTTTTATACCGCAAACAGCTTTGTAGGGTATGAGATTGTTGTTTGCATAATTTGCAAGTATAAAATCATTGCTGCTCTGTGGCGTACGATTTTGTATGTGTTGGGGGGTTGTTGCTGTGGGTTTGGGGTTGAGACTGCCTGAACCGGGTGGTCAGACTGGGGAGTGGTCTTGAGAGGTTTGTGGAGGGTGGATTATACCGGGGTTTGGCTGGGCGCCATTGATCCACGCTTTCCACTATCTCCTAGCGAGTAGGCAGAAACTGGTTCATTTGGGCCCAGTTCGGAAGGTCTCTTCTGGAGCTTAGTGATTGCTCCCACTGGGCAACTGTATTCTCTGGTAACTTTGACGTTACCAGATATATTAAGATGGGATCCCAGCTAGCAAGGGCGGATCCAGGATTTTTTTTGGGGGGGCACGAACGCAAAACATGCAAAAAAATCAACAACTGAAATATGCTTATTTTATCTTCACAAGTACACGGATATTAAGAACTTACATCAAAGTCAAAATAATAAAAAACAGCATTTCTGTTTAGTAATAGCAGTTTTATTATATTCCATCCATGATTACATGTTTAAAAAAGACAGTTTTCTTCTGTGTTTCCTGGTGAAAACGTCCAAAACTTCATCAGCCTCCATCTGTGCCGCAATATGTCCATGGATATGCATTAAAGCCAATCCATTCATTTAGTTAAAGTTTTATCTAACGGCTTATACTAAGTTCGCAAAAAGTCCATTAAGGCTTCATAAACACATTATTTTAATATCGTGTTCATTAGACTCGGCCAAACAAAAAAAATAATTTGGGTGTGGTTGCTGAGTGACCTTGCTCAATCCCGACTCTTGCGTCCTCTTTCGTACACTCTGGGCAACGTGGGCTTCCTAGGCTCGCGGCAGAAAGAGAGGGAGCCCCGGTGGGGCCACTCTGACGTATTTGGTTTAAGGGCTCACCGAGGTCTTTTTCGCAGCGTCTGTATACCAGGAGGTGCGGTTGCAAGCGTGCGTCTGTCTTGGATCAAGCGGCTCGCTATATAAATGTGTAAATTTTCTTCAAAACCCCGAAAAAGGGTTGTGCGCTGGGTTTGGGACCAGCCACGTAAAAACCAACACCAATGAAACCAAAACCCCTTTCCGGGGAAGGATCCGCTGCCCGACTGGTTTATATCCTCACGAACGCAAAGGCTGACATCACCGCCCTGCAGGAAATACGATGGACGGGACAAGGAAAGACGACCATCGAACCTTGTGACGTATACTACAGTGGCCAGACACACAGCAAATCACGTGGTGTAAGACTACTAGCGTTCACCCCTGTGGACGAGCATCTCGCTGCGATCCGCATCAAGGCGAGGTTTTTCAACAAACATTTATCTGCGCCTATGCGCCGACCCTAGCTCCACCTAATCATGTATATCTCAGGAATAAATTGAGCAATTCCAAAACCATTAATAACTTTTGTAATAATCCATCGATTTTCTTGGATGAAAGCTCATTTCTTTTGTAATAAAACAGAGCTTACAGAGAAGAAAAAATATCTGGAACAAAATTAAAAGTTTTCGATATCCTTTCCTGCAAAATACACATTTTTTACATTTTTCAAAAAAAGGTAAAAATCCGTGTTGCATGCTCATTATCTTCGAGCCACAGGGCCTAGCGAAAAGTTTTGTATGCATGGCTTACAGAAAATTTTATTAGCTTTTAAAATTTTCAAACCGTTTTGGAATTTCTCAATTTGTTCATTAAAAATGCTTAAAGTAGGAACATAAGAATTGGTATAAAGTTATAGGATGACAGCACCATTCTCACCCATAAAACTCGTGGTTAACCAAAAAGGGGCGTGGTACCTCCCATACAATCCAACTTTTAACTAAACAAAATTTCTAAACCCACAAGGATTACACTACTCACCTTTATCCCGTTCCTGTAGTGCGTTGCTCGTTGAGGCTGTTGCCACTAATGTACTCGCCGGCTCCGCGGAATGTAATTGGACACCGCTCACTTTATCAGGAAGTACATCATTACAGCTTTGCTTCTTCGGATGGAAGAACGCGCTTAAGTTTTGTTGTCTTTTTCTGGCACTCATTTTTTTAACAAAATCACTTAAACACGATAGCACTAACAATAATCACTTTTCACAACTTTTAATGGACTATTTGACCAATCGAATAATTAATCACTTTTGTTAACTTGTAGCGCAATAAAATAAGAAAATAAAGCACTCCTGCGGCACAAAGGTGGTAGGCGTTGCGGTACAAATTCATATGAATTTTTATGCATCGCACTATGGGAATTCTTAATAAAACTTGTCTCAAAAATAAATTTTTCGCAAATCAAAAGAGTAGATTTATGTAAAGCATTATGCATGGTGCCAAAAAATTGTCGTTTGAATTTTTTTTTCAGTAGAGTGTTATAGCTATTGCTATGAATATTTGCTCAAACGATTTCGCGATGATCAACCCCTCGGAAATAGGCGTGGCAGTAACCCTCTTTATGCTTTACAAAATGGGAGATATGTAACTAAAATTAAGGTTAATAAATGAGTCGAAATACCTATATATGTATGTATGAAAGGTTGGGAGTAAAAGTAAAAAATATGTTTAATGCAAGTGAAGCAAACCTTATAAAATGTTTGATACAATCACATAAATAAAGATTGTACAGTAAAAGTCAGGCTAATCGTTTTTTCATTAAAAGTAAGAGATATGTTTTATTTTTCCAACCATATTTCCGACTTTAAATGAAAAAAGCAATTTGTCTGACTTTTACTGTAGATACAATATTTTTTTACACTTTTACTTTAAATATACGTTTTTCATTTAACTACCCCAGCCTTTCATATGTATATGTCTACATATGAGGAACCTTATAAAGTAGTGTTATTCATAGTAAACTACAGAAATCCAAAAAAAAAAAATTAATTTTGCAAAAAAATTTACAACTAAACTTTGACAACTCGTTTTTGACCATTTGCCAAAATTATGCTGCGTTTTACGCTCGAAAAACTTTGTATGAAAATGGATTCTAAAAAGTTCCCTAAAAATTTGACTTTGAGGCAAGTTAATAATAATAATAATAATTGAGGCAAGTTTTTCCAAAATGTCCCATCGTGCGGAGGTCGCGTAGACTCGAATTTGAAATTTTAACAGCATTGCAAAAAATAGCTGCAATTTAAAACCTTAAGGGTTCTTGTGGGCAAACTTAGCAAACCTCATACACAAACCGTTGTTGTTTCAGTCAGATGTCGCATGAGCCGTTAACAAATATTGCCAATACCCACAAAAAATTCGTATAAGGGATTATAAGAAATAAGGTATACGGCTGCATCACATTATAATAAGTTTATCATAGTTCCTCTATGGCCTTACAACAATTCTTATAATAAGTTCATTATATTCACTTTTCTTTTTATAATATTGCCTAACTTACATCTTCTATCAGGCCTTATGCGTAAGGTTGTCTCACAGAGAGAGATTCTTTTAATTAATCTTCATTTAAGACTTACTTAATGACATAAGTAAAGAAAAAAATGTATATTATAAGTAATTTCGCATACAACGGAATTCGTTACAAATTTAAGGCCTTATATTACGTTCACGTTGAGCCATAAACTCGAGTTTATTGACAACAACAATATGAATTAACAAAAAAATCCCCTTTTAAATGGAGTTTATGGCCTAAATTGAACGTAGCCTAACCCTCTTATACATATATATACATATATATTATATATTATACATATATATTTTAATAAGCTGTTATAATTCAAAATTTGTATGAAAATGTCATTGTAAAAAGCTTTATAAACCCATTTCATTTTTGATGAATAGGGTTAAATTATGTAAGCCGTATAATCAAGCGATGTAAGGTTTCTAACTAAAAGAAATGAAATTTTTGGTGGGTACCTACACATGCACCAAGGCATCCACACAGTACAAACCAAACGAATAATCAAAATATGTAGTTTGATGTTTGCGTTACACAGAGTTTTATATATATCTGAACCAATATGCAATAGATTTCGAAAATTCAGTGATTCTTCATCTATTTAATGGAATTTCCATACCTAGAGTACAAAAATACCGTCTGGGGGGCACGATTCGAAAATGTTGCTAAATTCAATTATTTGTAGTCTTTTTCGACTAAAAATGCTCTGTGATGGAGTATTAACAGTACAAAAAAACCCGTCTGGGGTTTGACTTGCTGTGTCCTAGTATTTGGAGGGCGTTATTAACTGCGGATTGTAATTTTTGGATACGATCACTATTTTCCGACTGAATCGCTTTTCATGAGAATTCGGATTTGATTATCGACCAGGACTCTTTTGTTCTCATATCGTGGCTTGAGAGCTTCCCATGCTAGGGCAAAACTGTCGTCACTTAGGGGAAATTGTTCCACTATTTGACCTGCCTTATCTTTAGTCTTTTGACGGAGGTGATACAGTTTTTGTGCGCTGGAGAGTTTGGAGTGGTTGATATACACCGCTGTGAACATGTCACGGAAGGACGGCCATGATCATACCATCCATAGAAAATTTCTGTATCACATGGGGGGACTTTCAAGTTCTAGCGGCTTGTTTGTGAGGGTTAAATTTCATTAAACTGGGCTCATCAATTTAATGTAAACATTTCCCACGCCCATGCTAATAAAGTATCAAATGTAATATTGTTATAGTAGTCTAATGAGCAAACTGCTGATCGTCTAAATAAAGTGAGTGCCCATAAGAATGGTGCGAAGAAGAAAAATGTAAAAAACAAGCATATTGTTGTTGTCGGTTCGAACGCGAGCGAAGATTTGGATGTTGTTGCTCGATTTAAATGGGTTCACCTGTCATCGTTCAAACCCACTGTTAAAGCTGACAACATATTGGATTATGTTTGTAAACAAATCAATGTCGACAAAAATTCTTTGCGTTGTTTTGAATTGGGACAAAAAAATAGTGTGAGTGATGCTGACAACGATGCTGAAAAAGCTCCTCCAAACCGAGTTAGCTTTAAATTGGGCATCTGCGAGTCACAATACGAAGCATTGTTTAAGGCTGAATTGTGGCCTAATGATGTAAGGGTCCAACCATTTCGTGTTTTTCGAAACACCAGGCGTATTACCCAGAGGCAGTAGCGATATTAACACATCCCTGCATATAAGCGAAAAACAAACAAACTATAATATGTATTATCATAATGTTAGTGGTATGCGAACAAAGTCAACACAAATTAGGCGTAGTATATGCGCACACGATTACGACATTGTTGTGCTATGTGAAACATGGCTGAATAAAGATATTTCATCCTGTGAATTTTTTGATGATTATTACCACGTGTACCGTCTTGATCGCTGTCCTGAAGCTTCGGGTCTTGAACGTGATGGCGGAGTACTGATCGCTATCAGAAACGATTTATGTAGTAGTGCTGTGGACATAAATTTATATGGAAACAAGATTGAGCAAATTTGCGTTAAAATTAAGTTTTCTAACTCAAAATGTATATATATTTTACTTTCCTATATTCCTCCAAACAGTACTATTGATATATATGAAAATCACCTAAGTAATGTAAGCTCTATTTATGGTAATTTGAACCGAGTTGATGAACTTATTTATCTCTGAGACTTCAACTTAGGCAATATTGTATGGAGCTCTCAAGACAACATAATTTTACCATCTAGCATGATGAATCAAATTAATTGTATTGCCAATTACTTGAATCGCTTTTTAGATTTAGTTTTTACTTCCGCTGATTTGAATGCTTCTTGTGAGGAATGCCTCTCACCATTATCAAATAATAGCATCCATCACAAGGCATTAAGCATAGAATTTCAATCTTACGAGTTCGGTAGTAGAGTATTTAACGACACCAAAGAATATAATTGTAATAAAGCGGATATTATAGGAATTAATAATTATCTGAATAGCTTTGACTGGTCATTTCTTGACCCTTTAGATGATCCACAATTATATTACGAAAACGTAACTCAGATTTTTGCTTCCTTAATCTCACAATTTGTACCACAACGTAAGCCTAGCTCTGCTAAGAAACCTTCGCGGTTCAATCAAAGACTATGTCACCTGAAAAATTTAAAAAACAAGGCTCACAAAAAGTTAAAAAAAAAAAACAGCTTTAACAACTGATTATTTACTCTTTATGCGGCTTAGAAAGGACTTTGATTGTCTACAGAATTTTTTGCACAAACAATACATGTTTAAAATTGAATGAGACTTGAGACGTAATCCCAAAAGTTTTTGGCAATACATTAACACGAATCGCAAAAATAATGGATTCCCAACTACATTATCCTACAATGGTGTTGTATCCGACAACGTAGAAACTCTTGCAATCTCTTTGCAAATTTTTTTCAAAAAGTGTATGAAGTTCACACTTCTAATAACTATACTGCATCCAATACTTTAGCACTGGAACAAATTGACAACTTCACTGTATCCGCGCAAGACGTTGCAAAGGCAATCTCTGGTATAAAAAGTAAGGAAAGGGCTGTCTTCGGCTGTGCCGAAGGCTTTATACCTTTCATGAATACGCATATCTTTTTTAAGTGTCCTACATGGCCAAACCTCATTTATCGGAGCAATCGGTTATATGGAAGCTATATGTTATTTTACTCCGATCTGTATGATTTGCATTACACACATCACATTTATAATAAGTACCAATTTTGCAAAATTTTACGTTCCTAGCTTCTTAACTGCAAAATTTATAGCCCAAAACCCATTTATCGAAACTATCGATTATATGGGAGCTATATGTTTTGTTGGTCCGATCTGGGTGATTTTCACTACACAGGTTACAAGTATAATATGTACTAAACCTGCAAAATTTCGCTCTCCTAGCTTTTTGATTGCAAGAGTTATAGACCAAAACCCATTTATCGGAACAATCGATTGTATGGGAGCTATGCGTTGTATTGGTCCGATCTTACTGGTTCCGACAAATGATTAATATAATACAAAATGGCGGCTCCATACCAAATTTCATCGAGATATCTCTAAAATTGAGGGACTAGTTTGCGTTCAAACAGACAGACGGACAGACGGACATGGCTAAATCAACTCAGCTCGTCGCCCTGACCATTTCGGTATACTTAATGGTGGGTCTATCTCTTCTTCTTCTCATACTTACAAACATCGGACCAAAGTTATAATACCATTTCATGTTCATGAAAGGTATAAAAAGTAGCTCTAAAAATGACCATGAGGGGTTCCCCCCAATAGTTTTCAAGCTGTTTAGCTCATTAATATCTGCTCCCATTGCTTATCTATTCAACGAGTGTCTAAGTAAAGGAATATTCTTGGATTCTTGGAAGATTTGTACAATATTCCCAGTCTATAAATCGGGTAATCGTAATGATATTTGCAATTATAGACCCATTGTGAAACAAAGTAATTTTGCAAAAATTCTTAATCACGTGCTCAAAGACAAGTTGTATGACCATGTCCAATCATGTATTTCTATACATCAACACTTAGCAATAATTACCAATAAAATAGTGAACGCCTTTGAAAATCAAGACCAGCTCGATGTAGTTTATACCGACTTCTCCAAGGCATTTGATAAGGTAGACCACGCGGTTCTTTTGAAGAAGCTTAATGCTTTTGGTATTATGAGCAATCTTTTAAATTTTTTTTCGAGCTTCTCGTCCAAATGGATAATGTCAGATCACAAAACTTTATATACATATGCCTGGTCGGGTATCCCTCAAGGTACCCACCTTGGACCCTTGCTATTCTTGTTATTCATAAATGATTTACCCAATCAATTTACTTCTGCGGAATGCCTTATGTTTGCGGATGACGTTAAGCTGTTTTCAACAATCCGTAATCCAAGTGATTGCGCAAATCTCCAATCGGATCTTAATAACTTCATAAATTGGTGCATATTAAACCATCTCCATTTGAATGTTAGCAAATGCTGCGTTATTACTTTCGCTAAAAAGTCCAAATCAATAATTTGCGACTACACATTAAATGGTGATAAGTTATGTCGTAACAACACCATCAAGGATCTTGGTATAATTTTCGACTCAAAACTGTCATTTACTCACCTTATAGATTATGTAGTATCGAAGTCCTTCTCCATGATTGGTTTCATACGCAGAAACACCGTAGACTTTGTTGATCCGATGACACTCAAAGCACTGTACGTATCCTTAATGCGTAGTAACCTGGATTATTGCTGTATAATTTGGAACCCATATTACCAACTTCATACCAACAACGTCGAGAAAGTGCAACGAATTTTCACAAGAATGGCTTTGCGTACTATGTCGTGGCCAAATGGTCTTCCAAACTATACTGGCAGACGCAAACTGCTAGGTCTTCAAAGCTTAGAAGATAGAAGAACATATTTTTCTATTCTTTTTGTGTACAATGTGATGAATTCTAGAGTTAATTGCGAACTCATAGCTAATTTAATAAATGATCATTCACCAAGCCTCAACTTAAGAGTAAACCGATTATTTAATGTTAACTTCCATGCAACCAACTATGGTCTTAATGAGCCACTCACAAGATGCATTCGGATTTGTAATACATATGATAAAAACTTAAACTTTAATTTAAAGATAAGTAACTTTAAGTCTAGCTTGTTTATACTATTTAATTAATGTGAGTCTGTTAGATTTATTCAGTAGACAAATAATAAAAATAAATAAATAAAATAAAAATAAATAACTAAGTTTCTTTATTCTTTAAGCTAAGCTCAGGTTTAAGGTAAATATAGTGTAAGTTATAAATAAATATTTGTAAAATTGAGAAATAAAGTTAGTCAAGTGAATGACGGAAGTCGAGTAACGTCGATCGAAACATACATTTGATTAATTTTTAAAAACCTCATTGAAGAGGTCAAAAAGTTAATTTGCGCCCAACGTGGTAAAAAAGTAAGCGGAAAAAAAATAATATAACTAAAAAGTATCCTTAATTAAAAGGAGAAGGACAAAATAAAAAGTGAACTAAAAACGTCAATATTCTTAGTGAAAATTTAAAAAAAAATCCTTAATTAAAAGGAGAAAAAATAATATAACTAAAAAGTATCTTTAATTAAAAGGAGAAGGACAAAATAAAAGGTGGCAACAGCAACAAAGCGCTGTTTTGAGTGCATAGAGTAGCAACAACTATAGATAAAGAAAAACATAAAAATTCACCGTCTCGCCAGCCAAAATTGTTGGTTTATCTTAAAATATAAATCTGAAAATAATTTTTGAAAATTGTGAAAAATAAATATAGATAATATTTAAATATTTTGTGTGTACGTTTGTCCCTTGACGTCAACATCACGTCGCAAAAAATTACTTATCTTTTTCTAAGAAAAAATAAAAACAAAGCGTTAGCATTGCAAAAATAAAAAATCGATATTTGCAAAAGTAAAAAGTGAACGAAAAAAACGAGACTACAATGTACATATATTCAAATAAATATTTGCTAAACGAAAAGTTACTTGAAAAGAATCCACAAAACGCAGGGAAAAGCAGTTGCAGTAGCGGCAGAATACTAAAGCAAACCTGAATCCGATCATCAAACTCATCGTTAGTTAGAATTAAAATAATAAAATAAATATAAAAAATTTAGACATGATTAAGTTTTGGTTCTTTTTGTTTTTAATCTGGATTCATCGATAAACAACTTTAAAAACATGGCGCTAGAGAATAATGAAGCCATTACAGCTAGGCTTATTGCAGCAACTAATGCATCTCTCAAAATAGAGGTAGAAGGTTTAAAAAGACAAATAGGTTGGTTAACACAAACGAATAGTATAGCGGAGTATTGGGCGGATAAAATCGATCCCCAAATAGATTGCAATGAATCGTTAGAAATAGTAAAACCATCATCATAAGTATGTTAGCTGGAGAGAATCAGCCAATAACACGATGAGTCTCTATATTAAGGGAAGCAGAAGGTATTTCGCTGCCCTGACTATATTGAGAAACAAAATCACCCAAGAGGCCGATGACATGCTGTCAAACCACGGGACAGTACTAAATTTCGATGCTATTTTAGCACGATTAGATTTCGCTTACGCGGATAAGCGCCCTGCTTACAAAATTGAGCAGAAGATGAGCATCTTGAGGCAGGGAAGTAGTTCGATAATGGAATATTACAATAAGGTCAATAAAAAATTGACCCTCTTAATCAAGAAAATTATAATGTCTTACGGGTCAGATAGTACCGTAGGGCGCAACCTCGACCTACCCCTATGAAAGTTGATTCGAGCATCGGGATACAGAATCGACCACAAAACAAACCCTCACCTGTAGTTAGGAGGGAAGGAAAATGAGAGTAATGGAGGGAAGGAAATTGATAGTAAATAACAAGGGTGAGGAAGAAATATTTAGGTTAGAGAGCGAACCTGACCAGCAAAGAAGTTTGGAAAAGGAAAATTCTTTTGGAGTAAAGACCACAATAGCGCCCGCCGATGGAAATACCGGCAAAATAAAATATAGAAATCTGAGAAAGGTAAAAAAATGTATTAATATACATAAATAAAGAAATTTCTGAAGGAAATCCGTAAATGCCAGTCGTTGAATTATCCGACAATGAATTAAATAAAAATACTTTGGGGGAAAAATCCTCTGAAGCGCCAGCTGATACTAGTTCCAGCATTATAGAAATTGAAAAAGAAATAATTAATAAAGTTAAGAGAACCCATCCTGAAGTGGATATGCGATTGCCATTCAGAACGGGTATTAGGGCAGAAATTAGAACTACGACTAGGGATCCAGTGTGGAGCAAGCAATATCAGTATCCACTAGCAGCTAATGACTTTGTCAATAAAAAAATAGAAAGTTTGTTGCAGGACGGTGTAATTCGTCCGAGTAAAAGTCCGTACAATTCACCTATATGAGTCGTACCGAAAGAGGGTATTAAAGAAGATGGAACGCAAAAGTTGAGGATGGTGGTGGATTTCAAAAAATTGAATGATGTAACGGTTTTGGATAAATATCCTATTCCTGATAGTAATGTTATACTATCCAATTTGGGAGGATCCAGGTTTTTTTCCACAATCGATCTTGAATGTGGGTTTCACCAGATTTTGATGAAGGACAGTGATATGGAAAAGACGGCCTTTTCAATCAATAATGGGAAATATGAGTTCTCAGAATGCCATTTGGGTTGAAATATTTTTCTAAGGGCAATGGACGATGTGCTCAGAGATTACGTAGCAGGCCCGTGCGCACAAAATCTAAGTTGCAATGATTTTGCAAAAAATTTCAAAATACAGTTTATAAATCACGTATTGAATCTTGACTCATAATTTTTGACAAAATTAGTTAAAATAATTTTACGAAAGTAGAAATTGGTGGAAGTTGCAAAGAATAAGGATGGCCAATTCATAAGTCCGGCATTTTGAATTGCATTTGGAGCTTTCCGAAATTACAAAGTTGCGTAGCGTTTTAAAAAATTTTACTGATGAAAACTGTGAGCAGTTTCAATTAACAAGTCAGGACCTGATTAATTAGGTTTGGATGAATCAGAATTATGACTAATCAAAATATGATTTAACCGATGAACAAGTTCAATTGATGTCATGGCCAAATGATGCTAAGGTTGTGTCAAGTGACCAGCTGACTTCTACTTTTTTTCATAAGTATTGACAGAATTCTTTTCCGTACCTCGAAGAGTTGCAATGTTAAACGGACTTTAATTATAGCCATGTATTCATAAAAGTGCGAATAATCCCAGCTTTCCAGAGTCGCTCCAAAAACAGCATCCAAAAAGAGTCCGTAAAAGCCTTTTCGGGGAGAAGAAATGAATATTGTAGAATGAACTCCAAGGCTCAATTATATGAAAGATTTCGAGTGTTTTCTGACCCTTTTTGTTGTAGGCGTAAAGAGAATTGTGAGAAAATGAACGTTGGAGAGCAGATGAGGGAGTAAATTTCAAAACTCAGTCATGTTGACTTTCTACCTACATCAGGCGCGTATTCAGGGGGGGGGGTTTCGGGGGTTCAAACCCCCCCCCCCCCCAAATTACTCTATTCACTTTTAAAACTTCTGTTAAGAAAATAGCATTAATAGAAATAATGAAAATACAAAAGAATAAAATTACATAAATAATATTTCACACTGAGAGAAGTTATTGGTAGTCCCTAATCAATTATAATTATCAGAGCAAATCTGAGAGGTCACAACTAAACTCCTGCAACGGTTCACTCATTTGGCGCTTTAAGAAATTCGCGCAAAACTATCTGACTTGCTCTGCATAAGATCAACTTAGCACCTCAACTACATAGCATGTTAACAATAGCAAGAGTGATTCGAACTCAAGTCTGTTGAAATTCAAATTAACTGCTTTTAGAGTTATGAATACAGAGGGCAAAAATCGTAAAAATGAGTGTCTCTCGTTATTGTAGTCACGGTTGCCATAAGTTTAATCAAAAAAATGACCACGAAGTTAAAACAAAAATACCAAAAATTACCAAGCAGTACACAACGCAGTCGTATTGAATTATCAAAGAAAGTAGCAATTAGATTGTACTTATACTTGTCAGGAGATAAAAGTTTAAAAGTAAAAGTCTGGTATGCTGTTAAAAAGAAAATGCTAAAGAAATATTGTCAATTATTTCTTGACCATGAAATTGTCCTGAATAGCCAAGAAATTTTGACGTACCGTTCTCCATGTTGAATAATTGCAACATTATATGAATTTCAATGTTATTTTATTATATTCTTTGTCTTTTTTTCCGAAACTTCAATTTTTCTCCATGAAATAAAGCGACAACTATTTATTTCTTGCCAAAGCCAGATTTGCGCAGGTCGCTTTTTTGTAAAAATGTTCCAGAAATTAGCAGTAGGAAAGTAGAAGAGATTCTGACACAAGAAATTTTTCTTAAGCTTTTCATGTGTCATTTTATATAGAGTTTTTGGATTTCTTTTGAACAGCGTAAAGCCCTAACAAAGAAAAATATTTTCCAATCCCAAAGGAGGAACGACCAAGCACGTTCATTGATGCATTAAATAATTGTTCCGTGTCTTCTTTCCCTATGGTACATCGATATATAAAAAATTCTGCAAATCTTCCAGTTTCCGTTGCTCCTTCGGTACAGTCTTTCTCTTCCCTTCGAAGGTTAAAACTTATCTAAGAAGTACAATGGGGCAGGAGAGGCTCTACTCAACATCCACTATACTTTTGAAGTAACTTCTGAACAAATTCCAAACAAAATTGCAAAACAAACAAGAAAAATAAATACTGTTTTGTACACGGCTAAAAGTTTTAGCCTAGATTTAAAAGTTTTTGGGGCTACATATACATTTCTTGAATTTTCAACAAAGTTCTTAACTTTGAGTTGCAGTATTTTTATTGTGTATTTACACATACTTTCATTCAAAAATAATGAAATTAGTCTAAAGAAGTTAATTTTACTGGAAATTCCAAAAACACCCTTTGAACGCAGATATACTGGTCTAGGTGTATGACCAAACCAAATTTGGTTTAGAATTAAATTTACGCCGGTTGTCATAGAAATGCGCCTAATCAAATATATTTAAATTTTATACCGAAAAAGTTGTTAACAATTTTTTATTATTTTTTTTAATGTTTGGACTCGAACCGATGTGCCCCAAATCAGTGCGCAATGCTCTACCTATCGAGCTACGGCGCACTCATGAATTTTGTGCGAAAAGTACACATATTTGCTGTGTATACGACTTTTGTTGTATTTTTGTTTCTCCCAGTTAAGTCTTAAATCGAAACCGCAAAAAATTGAGAATTTTTGTGGATAATTGAAAGGTTTGGAATTTATTACCAAAAAGTTTTAAAAATTGCGTAAACCAATGAATGCTTTAAAATTTAGGCTCAAATTTTTTAGCCGCGTAGAAAGAGAAACATTTCAATTAAATAAAAGTATAAATATGTAATATGTAAAAATATAAATATGTGTGTATTTACAGGTAATTCTTATTCACTGACACTTTGGCCAAAACCCCCCGGAATATTTTTGTGGCTACGCGCCTGTACACGGCTAAAAGTTTTAGCCTAGATTTAAAACTTTTTGGGGCTGCATATACACCTAGACCAGTATGTCTGCGTTCAAAGTGTGGTTTGTTAAGAACTTTGTGGAAAATTCATGAAAATTAAAGAAACCTCGCAAACTTCTCATCAAAATTTCTAACTTTTTAGTAAAAGTTTTTAAAATTGCTAAAATTGAGTAAATCTTCTAGCAGCTTAAGATTGGTATCTTTGTTCACTACAATTGAAGGAACTACAAAACTGCACACGCGAAAAAAATCTAAAATTTTACTAAAAAGTTAGAAATTTTAAGGAAAATTTTTCGAGTTTTCTTGAATTTTCATGAATTCTCCACAAAGTTCTTAACTTTGAGTTGCAGTATTTTTATTGTGTTTTTACACATACTTTCATACAAAAATAATGAAATTAGTTAAAGTTAATTTTACTGGAAATTCCAAAAACCTTTTGAACGCAGACAAGGTGTATGACCAAACCAAATTTGGTTTAGAATTAAATTGACGCCGTTTGTCATAGAAATGCGCGTAAATAAAATTATTTTAATTTTAAACCGAAAATATAACAATTTTTTATTTTTTTTTAAATGTTAGGACTCGAACCGACGTGCCCCAAATCAGTGCGCAATGCTCTACCTAGTGAGATACCGCGCACACATGAATTTTGTGCGAAAAGTACACATATTCGCTGTTTATCCTAGTAAAGTTTTAAAACATTGAGAATTTTTGTAGGAAATTGAAAGAATTGGAAATTATTACCAAAAAGGTTAAAAATTGTGTAAACCAATGAATGGTTTAAAAGTTACTCTCAAATTTTAAGCCGTGTAGAAAGAGAAAAATTTCAAATAAATAAAAGTATAAATATGTAATATGTAAAAATATAAATATGTATGTATTTACGGGTAATTATTATTTACTGAGACTTTGGTTGTTATATTTGTACGCTTAAAAACTTAATGTTTTGCTGTACTTATGAAGATAATAAATTACAAATAAAATTTCAAACATTTTCTGAGTTTTTTTTTTATTTTACCTAACAGTCTTGCAAAAAATCCATCATGATATCCAATCTCACCGTCGGATGGCGCTGCTGATTCATGAATTGGTAAAATTTGATTGAACAGGGCGTTTAGAAGGCAAAAAACCCAGGGTATCTCTGATGAGTGAATTAGCAACTTCCGAAATGGATCTATAAGAAAAGCTATGGCGGTTGTCTCTAAATTTTTCCTGTTCAATTCAACAAAAACTTTTAATAATTAATAAAAAATTATTAAGAAACCCAAAAACAACAATAAAAAGAAAAAATTATTAATAAGTCTATAGCTCGTACCGAACATAAGTCTGTAGCTCGTACCGATCGCATTTTTCATAGACGTTTATCAATTGTCTGTAGAAAATAAACATAGCACATTTCATATTTTCCGAATTGTGTCAATAAAACTTCATAAACCTTATTTTTTACTATTTATGACCCCAAATAAGCTTCAGAAAAACACCAATAAAAGGCTCCGAAAGGAGTCAGAAAAGGCTCCAAAACCCTCAGAATGGAGGAATAAAGGGCTCCGAAAAACGTTCAGAAAAGCACCAATAAAAGGCTCCGCAGTTCGTTTAAATAGAGTCATAAAACGAGTCGAAATCAGACTCATTTTGGAAACTTTTTTATGACTCCGTTGGAGTGCCCGTGCAGAGCGGCACCGCCCACTTTTCCAAAATTATATACATCTTGACCAAAGGACACACATATCCAGAAATCATTAATTTAGACCAAATATGTTCAGAGCTATGAAGAATTTAAATTTTATATAGCCTTGGGGGTGGCACCGCCTACTTTTCCAAAAATTTATATAGCCTAAATCGTACACAACAATTTTCTTAACCAATCTTGAAAGTTTAAAAGAGATCGACCATAAACACATCTGCTCAGCAGCGCATAATGGTTTTTGTCATACCCATTGAGTTCAAAAGATCCGTTTTTTGAGTTGGACATCCAAAAAATTTATTTGTTTATACCAAACACTTTAAAGCCAGAAACATTGTATATCCTAAAACACTGCAATAAATGGAATGTTAAAAGTTAAAGAAAAATATTTGAATATGTATTTCTAGGGAAGTCACTGGTCAGGCAGAACAACGTCTGCCGGGTCTGCTAGTACTATAATAAATCTCTAGAAAAGTCGTCTAATTTTTAGGGAGGAACATATGAAATTTTTTTTCTTAAATAGATATGTGGGTATCAGCATATCTATCTATCTATCTTCTATCTATACTATAATAAATCTCTAGAAAAGTCGTGTCTGTACATTGAAAATTTCTTTGAAAAGATGACTGGGGATGACCTGGGGAATGCTATAGAGTTCATCTGATCCATTTTTAAAATTAGTGTCTGTCTGTTTGAACTTAAGGATCTCGGAAACTAAGAAATGGATTTTGATGAGACTTTCACAAATATACTGGTTGAAGCTTAGAAAGGGATCTGCACTTTGCTTTATCAAAATGGGACCACAAACAAAAAAGATATACTAATTTTTAGCGAGGAACCTATGACATTTTTCCTTTTTAAATAAATTTATATGAAGAAAAATTCACTTAGTTTGTCAAAAAAAAAAACTAAGCGTGCCTTTCTAAAATTGTTGTTTCCTTTTTTCTCAATGACAGCTAAGTCAAAAATCAATTGCATAGGTACACTGCCGCCTTATGTGGGTATCAGCATATCTATCTATACTATAATAAATCTCTACAAGAGTCGTGTCTGTACATTGAAAATTTCTTTGAAAAGATGACTGGGGATGACCTGGGAAATGATATAGAGTTCATCTGATCCATTTTTAAAATTAGTGTCTGTCTGTTTGAACTTAAGGATCTCGGAAACTAAGAAATGGATTTTGATGAGACTTCCACAAATATACTGGTTGAAGCTTAGAAAGGGATCTGCACTTTGCTTTATCAAAATCGGACCACAAACAAAAAAGATATACTAATTTTTAGGGAGGAACCTATTACATTTTTCCTTTTTAAATAAATTTATATGAAGAAAAATTCACTTAGTTTGTCAAAAAAAACTAAGCGTGCCTTTCTAAAATTTTTGTTTCCTTTTTTTCTCAATGACAGCTAAATCAAAAATCAATTGCATAGGTACACTGCCGCCCTATGTGGGTACCCACTCGACCAAGAAACGTATGTTAGCGAGCATAAGAGAATTACGATAGTTTCTCGTAACTTGGGAGTTCGCCACATGTACGAGTCTCGGATCTTGAACGGACGATTTGTTTAACTTTTTTTTTTCAAATACTTGAACTTTTTGTCAATTAAATAAAAACGTTTTCCACAAAAAATTATAAAAATTTACATTTTCTGTAAAAGAACAAGACGTGACCAACTAAAGGTAAGTTTTCAATGAAATTTGGGCATGTTTGAAATTTATTTTAATATCTTGATTAGGGCTTTGTAACAAAACCTTGGATAGAAACGAAACTCCGTTTCTGGCGTTATTGTTCCCAGAAACTCATAAATATAGAAACATAACTAGAAACCGAATGGCTGGAACCGTTCCTAAAGAGTAACAGAAGTGTACCGAAACTCTACGTAACAAAACTGCCAGAAACCTAACCTGTACCGAAACACTCGGCACAGAAACTAAACCTGAAACGCTACCTTTGTAACAAAACAGTAACAAAACTTATTTGTATCGAAACAAAACAAGGAATTGTTTCTCATAATCAAAACTGTATGGAAACCTTACGTATAGAAACAATACTAGTATAGTTTCTTGTGTACCGAAACTGTAACGAAACTGAAACAAAACCATGTAAGGTTTTTGCTAGTAAGTTTTTGTTAATAATTATGTATGAATAGCAGATAACTACCGTGGCATAGTAAAGCTTTTTGCTATCCCGACACTTTTCGAAGTATTCAACTGTGCAAATTCGGTTAAATTGTAGTTGCCTTAGGATATTGTGACATATTGATATGATAGCTACTAGACAGATCAAAAGATTTTCGTGGAAACATTGTTTTGTTGTGAATGTAGTGAAATTTTGTGAATATTCAATTCAAGATGTCTAAGACAAGCACACTACAACCGAAGAAGGGAGGACGTCCACGTCGGATTGCAGAGCGCCAATACTTTTCTTACGATGAAGTAGAGGATATAAGCCGTTGCTTAATAGACAACTGCAAAACATATATTAAGGTAAAATACAGAATAAACAAAATTATTATTAAGTAAGTTATGGCAATCTTTGTTCCGTATTTTATATTGCGTATATAAACAATTTCTTAATTCAACAGGGTAATCATGTGGGTAATCTTGGAAAACATCTAGCTCGATACCACTCAAGGCAATGGAAACCTATCACAAATATGCTGGAAGAATCAAAAAATAATTCATCCAAGAAAAGTTCAGTGTTAACCGTTGCATTAACTGTCGATGACATTAAGGACGCTTGTATGGAGATGGTGACGTTAGAGGGACGACCATTTTCGACCTTAGGTAGTTGTGAATCGCGAGGATTCCGACGAATATTAGATGCCCTTCTAAAAGCTCCGGAGCTCGCAAACAAAGTGGCAGTATCATCTGCCACTGTCCGCCAAAGCGTAACTGAAAAAGCTAATGAAGTTCGTCAAGATATAAAGGATGAAATAATGGTGGGTATCATTGTCCGAACTTTTTCGTTTTATTTTGTATTTAATCACTACTTACAGGGGAGAATAATCCACCTCAAAGTTGATGGTGCTACACGGTATAATCGTAGTTTCTTGGGCGTCAATATTCAATTTGTGGAAAATGGACTCATAAATCTTCGTACGTTAGGTCTCGTCGAATTGAAGCAGAGACATATGTACATCTGAATATTTGGAAGAAGAAATTCAATCAATTTTAAGTACGTATTACATTTCAATTCATCAAATATATTCTTTCACCACCGACAACGGCGCCAACATGGTTAAGTTAGGCAAGCTTTTAATCGAATCCAAAAACGTGAAGAAGCTGTTTTAAAAAGTAGCTCGACAATGACCAACGAAGAAAATAATTGCACCGATGAGGAGAACGAAGATGACGCTGATTGGAAAGAGACATACGACCTGGACATGAACGTTACCGCAGACTACACAGAATTAAATGACGCCTTGAGAAGTAACGTCGAATTAAAGTCGCTAATTGTAAAAGTTCGAGAAGCTGCACGAGGTTTACGCACACCCACCGTAAGGCTACGGCTCGACCAGAATGTGAAAATGCCTAAACTAGACGTCGTTACGCGATGGCACTCAACTTATGACATGTTCGAATCCATCATAGAACATAAGGAATTTTGTTCAAAATATCCCAAGGCGCACAAAAGTCTTGCTGCTTTGAGTGCAGAGTGGAAAAATATAGAGGAAGTAGTAGCAGCATTGCGTCCAGCTAAAATAGCTATCAAAACACTCCAAGAAGAGCAGCTAATACTTGGATAATTTTTTGGCATTTGGCAGTGCTGCAAGTACGACACAAATGATATACCAGGACTTCTTGCTACAAATCTCTATCAGGCAATGTGTGCCAGAGAAACTCATCTCATGGAAAACGATACCTTACTATCATGTGTGTACCTGGATCCACGGTTTTCATTTCTGTTGACAGAGCCTCGTCATATAGAAACTGCAATTAACACATTGGTGAATCTTTGGGAAAAAACAACGAAATTCGACGATTCAACCTATTATGAAAGACATCTCAACACTGCATCAACACCCACACCAACCCCAACTAGTGAGTCGAACTCTGTGAAAAGTTCGCAATACCAAAGCCCAGCATTCATGAAAATTTTAAATGCCACCATGGCAAAACGTAGGGCTTCCCTGCATGAAGTCTGTATAAGACAATTGCTCATTGACTTTCGGGAAGCAACATCTCTACAACCAGATGTTGACATACTACTTTGGTGGGAAACGCAAAAAAATATACACTCACAGCTGTATCAAGTTAGCGTGGAACGGCTTTTCTCTGGAGTACACTACATATATTCGTCCCTCAGAACAAGCCTTAAATCGAATATATTGAACGATATATTACTTATAAGGTGCAATGACAAATTTAAGGCAACATACAGCAAAAATAAATCTACAAGCTGTGAAAAACGAAAAAGTAATATTCCAATATCAAGAGAACATGATGTTAAACTAGCTAAAGTATCCAGTACTGCTTCGAAGTTTCATAAAAATGAGGATCAAGACATTGCCATACAACAAATATATTATGAATTAACATTAGAAAATGAAATATGTAATGATAATTAATTAGCACTTCTATAAAAAAATATGCAATCTAAATAAAACATCAAATTGAGTTTATTTAAAACGATTGGATGTAGGACATTTTTTGTCATATAATTTAAAAGGTAGATTTTAGTTTACTTGGAAACTTGAAGTCCAAATTTCAACTTCACGCATAAAAAAAACAAATCAAAAACACAATACAAGTTTTGTTTCTATACAGTTTGGTTACTGATATTTCGTTATAAGTTTTGTTTCTATACCTAGCGTTTCTGTTACAGTTCTGTTACTGTGATCAAATCTGTAGGAAGTTTCGGTAAAAGTTTTGTTTCTGCTGGAACCGTTCCAGGGCAATTGTTATAAGTTTTGTTACAGAGGAGTATCGTTACTCACAGTTTCGTTACAGGTTTTGGTATAGCATGTAACGATACAGGTTTAGTTTCGTTACTTACCCTTGGAACAATAACGAAACAGTAACGCGTTACAAAGCCCTGATCTTGATAATTATTTCTTTTGCCAGGTCGTGGATTAACAGAACCTCATGGCGATCAATATTCAATATTCGGGGCGCGGTACTGCAACAAATTCAACAATTCATGAGAGGAATGCTGTTAACGTAGGCCATTCCAAGTAGGTTAAAATGTGTTTTGTCATACCTACTAACTCGGTTTAATAAGACAATTTTGTCTTCATTTTAGGTTCTTTTACTAAAAAGTTTGCTTTGGAGGAGTCCGAATTCGAGCAGAGGTAAGCCAGAAATAATCAAATCAAACAACAACCTCTAAATAAAACATTCTGTTAACTTATTTATAGTTTAAGTATATTAAGACCAAATAAATAAATAATATTAAAATCAACAGAAAAAGGCACCCTTTTTTTATATGGGGAATAAATTGGAATTTAGCGCTAACGTAAGTATTCTCGATCCATTTTAGATACTGTTTAAGATACTTTCTCGATAAAAAAACGTATCGAAACAAGATTCGTTTGCAATCCGTTTACAGCACGAAAAAGGATCGTAAACGTATCAAAATCTTATTTCGAGAAAGTGTGCTCTGCTGCCACAAATTGAGCGATAGGTAATACTTTTACGATAGTTTCTCGGAATCAGTTCTCGATACTTTTATCAGGAAAAGTATTGCTAAAGCTTCGAAAACTTAAGCATTCTCGTGAGCGTTGGTCGGGTGGGTATCAGCATTTCATACTACTTAATCTTATAAATAAAAATGAATGTGTGTCTGTGTGTCTGTGTGTCTGCGTGTCTGTGTGTCTGTGTGTCTGTGTGTCTGTGTGTCTGTGTGTCCTTTATGGGCGTCCAAAGTACTCAACCGATTTTTATGAAATTTTCACAGTATATTCTTGGGATCATGGGTTAAAGCATAGGCTATATTAATTTTTGGAAAAGTGGGCGGTGCCACGCCCCCAGGCTATATAAAACTACAACTCTTCATAACTCTGAACATATTTGGTCTAAATTAATGATTTTTGGATATGTGTGTCCTTTGGTCAAGATTTTTGTAATTTTGGAAAAGTGGGCGGTGCCACGCCCATATTTTTTGTGTTTTGTTTGTACTTCAATAATGTCCAAAGTTTATGGTCGATCTCTTTTAAACTTTCAAGATTGGTTAAGAAAATTGTTGTGTACGATTTAGGCTATATCAATTTTTGGAAAAGTAGGCGGTGCCACGCCCCAAGGCTATATAAAATTTAAATTCTTCATAGCTCTGAACATATTTGGTCTAAATTAATGATTTCTGGATATGTGTGTCCTTTAGTCAAGATTTATGTAATTATGGAAAAGTGGGCGGTGCCACGCCCACATTTTTTGTGTTTTGTTTGTACTTCAATATTGTCCAAAGTTTATGGTCGATCTCTTTTAAACTTTCAAGATTGGTTAAGAAAATTGTTGTGTACGATTTAGGCTATATCAATTTTTGGAAAAGTAGGCGGTGCCACGCCCCCAGGCTATATAAAATTTAAATTATTCATAACTCTGAACATATTAGGTCTAAATTAAAGATTTTTGGATATGTGTGTCCTTTAGTCAAGATGGATATAATTTGGGAAAAGTGGGCGGTCCCACGCCCACATTTTTTGTGTTTTGTTTGTACTTCAATAAGTTCAAAGTTTATGGTCGATCTTCTCTAAATTTCCAGATTGGTTCAGAAGATTGTTGTACCACGCCCCCAGGCTATATAAAATTTAAATCATTATAACTTTGAATATTTTTGGTCTAAACTAATGATTTTTGGATATGTGTGTCCCTTGGTCAAGAATTATATAATTTGGGAAATGTGGGCGTGGCACCTGTTGATCTGTTTTAAACTTTTCCAAAACGTTAAAATCTTCGTTGGGTACGACATATGTACATAGGCTACATTTGTAAATTCTTTGGAAAAGTGGGCAGTTCCAAGACCACAAGCTAAGTAATATTTCAATTCGTTATATCCCTGAATGTATTTGCTTTAGTGACATTTTAACGTTCTTAAATCTTAATCAAAGCACTTAATTTTTTTTGTTTGTTATTGCCGTTCATACATATCCAGAGTATTATAGGTAGATATTGGATATAATTAAATAAGTACTAACTATACATCTGCTCAGCAGCGCATAATGGTTTTTGTCATACCCATTGAGTTCAAAAGATCCGTTTTTTGAGTTGGACATCCAAAAAATTTATTTGTTTATACCAAAGACTTTAAAGCCACAAACATTGTATATCCTAAAGCACTGCAATAAATGGAATGTTAAAAGTTAAAGAAAAATATTTGAAAATGTATTTCTAGGGAAGTCACTGGTCAGGCAGAACAACGTCTGCCGGGTCTGCTAGTCTTATAAATAAAAATGAATGTGTGTCTGTGTGTCCTTTATGGGCGTCCAAAGTACTCAACCGATTTTTATGAAATTTTCACAGTATATTCTTGAGATCATGGGTTAAAGCATAGGCTATATTAATTTTTGGAAAAGTGGGCGGTGCCACGCCCCCAGGCTATATAAAACTACAATTCTTCATAACTCTGAACATATTTGGTCTAAATTAATGATTTTTGGATATGTGTGTCCTTTGGTCAAGATTTATGTAAATTTGGGAAAAGTGGGCGGTGCCACGCCCACATTTTTTGTGTTTTGTTTGTACTTCAATAATGTCCAAAGTTTATGGTCGATCTCTTTTAAACTTTCAAGATTGGTTAAGAAAATTGTTGTGTACGATTTAGGCTATATCAATTTTTGGAAAAGTAGGCGGTGCCACGCCCCCAGCTATATAAAAATTAAATTCTTCATAGCTCTGAACATATTTGGTCTAAATTAATGATTTCTGGATATGTGTGTCCTTTAGTCACGATTTATGTAATTTTGGAAAAGTGGGCGGTGCCACGCCTGTACCAGTGGTACAGGGTCCGCATAAATTTAGTTCCGGTCTGCCCATGATTCTCTTAGAATATTGTTTCCGAATTAATATCTAACTAATTTTTTTTTACATGACCATGGTTAGTAGCCCAGATACTTTATTTGAAGCCCATTTTCCTATTTTTAAAGCCCAACTGAATAACTATAAATTGTTCGGCTGTTCATTGATTTTACCCGATGTGGGAACACCATGTCTAAAGTTAATTCTGTGCTTATTAAACACAGCTTAAAATACCGCGGAGTTCATTCTTCGAACAGATGATAGGCGGTATTAAATTTCCCTACAACCCAGGGTTGCATGCTGAACTTTCGACTATGTCCGCAGGAAAAGTATCTTTCTTTTCTTTCGGAACCAGCAACCAGTCAACATCGTTTGGAGTAAGTTTTATTAAAACCGGGATATATCCTTGCGAAGTTACTAAGTCTGGTTTTATATAGTTTTTTTTTTGGTTGATCGCTAACGATCCAGCCTCAATTTCCCGAACTATTGCTAGCCGTCCAAGGTTACTTGAGGAAACCCAGTATTTCTATCGAAATAAAATCTATCACGCCATGTAAGTTTCTCCTAACCACAATATTGTGAAAAGTGAAGTGAATATTATGCAGTGTAGTGTTTTAAATGAGTACTTTTTCTTAGATTATGCGTGCACCAAAATAAGCGGTTTCCTGACGAGATATAAGTTGAAGTGAGGAAATAACATTATCTCTGCGTTCCAGGGCTTTGCCCGATTAAGGTTTTGCCAATCGCCGACTTGAAGAATAAGCCAAGGACGGTACACTGTGCATTGTCGATGTGCAAATGCTGTCCAGTCAACTATACAGCATTCGTTTAAAATTTAATACTAAAAGTTATTTTGTTTGAATTTTATAAATCCACTTTTCCGACGGGGAAAAGTGTAAAATATACCATTTGTTTATATCTGAAAACGAGCCATAAAGGCCAAAAAAAAGTTGTCAAAAGTATCTGTTCTGAAAACCTCCCTTTATTTCTCTAAACATTTTCTAAAAATTTAAACAAACCTTCCAACAAAATTATCAAAAGTTGATTTAGATTTTTTGTTTGCATGAAGCATAAAAGTACATATACAAGAATTTACTAATTAAAAAAAAAATTTTCAATTTCGATTAAACTACGAAGTTAATCAGAGTTTAGGTTTTTTTTTGTTAGATTGCATAAACGAAATATCACTAACAGTTCATACAAAGAAATCATATTTACATACATATCTCTGTTGATACATAAAATGGATTTTTAAAAGTTAAGTTATACATACATACGCTCCTATTTTATAAGTTAGCAGGTGGTTTCTGACCAAGTGTTATCAATCCTAACTTAACTCAACATGTTACCTAATAATTTGCATTCAATACCACTGTAGATTTGTCGGAGAGATCTGATATTATTTAAGTTTCATTCATTATTTCATTTATCATTCATGAATTGCATATGTGTTGCAATTTGGTTTTCTTTGCTTCCTCTCTGGATTCCACATGCTCTTTAACTCCCGAGTACAGTGCGATGCAAAAGTATTAACACCCCTACATTTTTTGCCTCAATATTGTTTTCGACAAAACAAAATATTTTCTTTTAAAACATAATAATATCTGGATACCTATGAGTGCGTAGACAAATTATGCTAACCTAGGGGAAAAAAAATGCTAACAACAACAATCACCATCATGCTGCTGAACACTAGCGAAAAGGCCTTCGACGCGACGTGGGACTGCATTATCGACAGTGTGGGTGAGTGCTAATTACCTTTATAAATAAATTTGTCATACGCCACTGTATCAATTATACATTTTTGTTTAATATACGTGCGTGCATACATATCTGAGTATTAGCTAATTGGATTAGCTGGCGCTCCCACACAACCAGTTTGGGAGTACTAGCAAAATCACATATGTATGTACATAAGTATGTGCACTGATTTTTTTGTCAATTGAAGATTTGGGTTTTTTTTGCTTTGCAAAACTCTTGGAGTTGTTACATACATTGTTACATATAAATTACTATATGTGAGTGGTATTGTGTCTTGAAAAATTTCAAGTTCAAGGGCAAAACAAAAAAATCATATGTTGAGGTAGCTTAGGGATTTAGTTATTAAATACCCAATAAGAAAATTGTTAGTTATCTAAGAACAATGAAGTTTGCCTAATGTAGATACTTTCGAGTAAATTTGTTTTTTCTTTGAACCTATATGAAATGAAGTAAAATTTTATTGTATCAACAAACCTAAGGGTTAATTAATTTTTAAATCAAACTCACGTTTTGCCATAGTTATATTTTCATGACCTGTCGTTTTAATGATGTATTGAAAATGCTATATATATTTATATTTTTTGAATAAAATTGTTATTATGATTGCTTAAGTTGAATCATTTTTGGTCTGATTCTGATGGAGATGTAGGTGGTTTAACGGGGCATTTGTAACATCAACGATGCCATGGTAGGGTGGGCATAGGAGCAGCCGTAAACTCTTACGAACGAGCTGCATCCAGGGTGTTTATTGGACACGGTGGTGGTTGTGTATCTTGGAGGGTTATTGTTTGTATAGTTTCCCCAGTGTGCAAGTATCGTAGTTTATTGTGTTAGGACGTTAGGATTGGCAGGAGTTAGCTTGATCGCGTGACTGTGTTTAGGATCCCACGAAACTGAAGCTCCGGGTTGAGCCAGCGCACACGCCGCAGTCGCGTGATGTCGATACAGGCGCACCTAACAAATCCTCGGTCGGATCATCCTCCTGACGGTTTCATAACAGATAAAAATGGCGCCCAACGTGGGGCTCCGAAATCGAATGACACTACTGAATTTTTAGCTTTAGTAGTCTCAGCCAAGAGTGGTCCCCACTTAATTTTCTCCCTCTGAAATAAATGTTTTTGTCCATCCGGTTTTTCATTTTTTTCTTTAGTTTTGTGCATATGTATATGTATGTATATGGAGCACAGAGCTAACTTTCGGAATTTAGAAGAAATAAGCTAAATGCCAATTCTTGTAGCCGAGTTTGCTATGTGTTTAATTGCATATCTGTTCCATGTGTATATTTTATGTTAGCAGCTTTTCGTATATTGTATCCACTGCTGGAATTGCATTTCCTACAGGCTATATGCCTCCAGAAATGACCGCTGGATTAGCTATTCACAAGTATCTAACATATTAATTTTTTTTTCGATTATTCAAACGCTTTGAAGGTTGTGAACTTTCAGTTTCTTGGAAAATAGTTGTAGTTTGGCTACATGCCAGTTAGCTAACCAGAAATCTATCGAGTCCATAAATCGTAACACGCTCTGTTTAATCAGTCTTATTCTCATTCCCAATTCGAGATACAATCTATCTATTTCGCATTTACAATATTTTTTTTTAAATCGGATTTGATGCCAAATAGTGCATAACCGATTTTCTTTAGACAAAGCGATGGACACAACGCTAATTGTCCAATATCACCTTAGGAAATTAAAACCACCGAATTGCCAAAGAATCAGACCAGACCATATCAAATATTTTTGCTTTTGTATTTTTGAGTTAACCAAGACTCGTTTTCTTAGATATCAAAACATTTTTCTGAATTTTTTTTTGGAAGGAATCAACGTTTATCTACTCACTTGTTTTGTAAGGATATACAAGCATCGTCGATTAGGTTTTTATTATATAAAACTTAAAGATAAATTTTTTGTTCGAATTTTTTTTTCCTTTAGGAACACGTATTTACTTAGTTTGCACAAATTTACAATTTCTATTTTTCAAGTTGATTTGATTTGCACAGCGGTTTTTACTTTTGAAGCGATTTGCGACCCGTTAGATTTGTGGATTTTTTCTTATTACCACCATATTGAATCACATATTAATTTTTGAAATGTCGCAAGCAAATAGTACAGGACGTTCTCCACCCCAGAACACTGTATGTTCTATTTGTAGGCATGAATTCGCTGAAAGCGATGATGTTTTGGTGACTACTTGCTCACATAGTTTTCACCGAGAATGTCTTTTAAAGTGGTTAAAGAAAAATCCCAACTGTCCCCAATGCAGCGCTAGGTGCAGTAGTCGTGATTTTTATTACAATACAGGCGTACGTACTAGGGCTCAAAACCTTTTGCAGTCAAGTCACTCCAATAGCAATAGAAATCTAGTCTTATCGGAAAACGAGAAACAGCAACTTGAAGGTGCAGTTGGGTATGCAGCCACAACTGCGGCCGAAGCCCCTAATCCACAAAACGTTGAAGATAATAGGATAAAAAACATTGTCTCAGCTGTAATATCGGCTAGGCAAGCAACCATTTTTGAGGGATTAGAGAACCGGGTATCGCAGTTGATAGAGGATAGGCTCGAAGGGGTAGTAAACAATTTGATGGAACGCATACACATAAATGTACCACCCCCTCCGCCCATAGCTAGTGGTGGTGGTATAGAAGCTGATATTCAGCAACCAAATTTCCCGGGTAACAACTCTACACCTTTTGGGCCTAGAGAAGCCCCTAGAACTACTAGTAACTCTGACCAAAATTTTCATAATAGAATTGACCGAATTCGTTTTAGCGATGTCCCCAGTTTACCCAACTCTAGTAGAATAGCCCAATTAATTAACAATTGGGACATTAAATTTGATGGAACGCCCAAGTTATCTGTCGATGGTTTCATTTATCGTATCGAATGCCAATGCATAGATACCTTAGGAGGAAATTTTAATTTATTGTGTGAGCACATACAAAGTCTGTTTTTGAATGAGGCTAAAGACTGGTATTGGCGATACCGTCGCTCTGTTGATCGCGTTACCTGGCCATCCCTCTGCCAAGCTCTACAGACGAACTTCCAACAACACCGAAGCGAGTTTGAAATAAAGGAGATGATCCGAAGTAGGAAGCAAGGCCCAACCGAAAATTTCGATGACTACAGAAATGCAGTTCTGAAGATAGTTGAAACACTTCAAACCCCTCTGCCAGAATCTGAACTCACCGAAATTTTACAGCACAACCTTAGACCACGTATTCGTCAACAGCTTTTGTATGTCCAAATTAGGTCCTTAGCAGAATTGCGCAGACTTTGCCTCAAGGGTGAAAGTCTCTCAAATGAAATAAATCGAACCCCAAATCCCCTTTCGAACGTAAACACTCGACCACCAGCACGTCGGTTTGCTAGTGAAGTATGCTTGGAGGAGGAACACGAGACAGCTGTCGGAGTGGAGGCTGAGGTCGAAGAAATTCAAAAGAGCGCAGGGAAAGCCAATGCAGTGTGTTGGAATTGTAAGGCTGAAGGCCACCGCTATTTTGACTGTCTGGAAGACAGGACAGTTTTTTGCTACGGTTGTGGTGCTCCAGGTACCTACCGCCCACAATGTAGAGTGTGCCATCCGGGAAACTCGAAGACGAGCGAGGCTTCCAAAAAGAATCCTCGCAACGACCAGAAAAGGATGTAAAGAAAACGAATATCTTTCCACGCTGTACCCAACAGAATATTACAACAACAAAACGTGCTGATAGTCCTGCTACGTCTAATCCGCTTACACATACCATCATACCTTATGAAGTTCGTCTAGAAAACTACCGTAAAGCTAGGCAAAGAATATTTATGTCAGATATTAAAACCCCCAGTCGTTCCACAACCCGTTTAAAAGAATTTTGGAAGAAAGTGAATAACACTCGTAAGTCAGTATGTAACCTTGTTTGTGCCATTGAACGAAAACCTTTTGATTTAAGACCCTATGCGAAGATTGAAATGCTAAATAGAGAGTTCCTAGGCCTCTTGGATAGTGGTGCTCAAGTTTGCTGTATTGGTTCCGAATTAGCAGAATCGATCAATAAACAGGGTAGTCTGCGTAAGCATAATACGTCCGTGTGTACTGCGGACGGAAAGAAGCAAATTGTATATGGTACCATCAATGTACAAGTCAAGTTTGAAGGAAAAGAGGAAACGATCGAGTTTCTTGTAGTGCCAAGGATGAAGCAGGAAATTATTCTTGGAGTGGACTTCTGGGTAAAGTTCAAGGTGACGCGAACTAACGTCAGTGGAATTAACGTCAGTGACGTTAATTCGCACCCAAAAAGCGAATTAATGTCAGTGACATTAAGACGCATGACCAAAAACGAATTAAAGTCAGTGCCGTTAATTCGTATAGTATTTTGACTTTAGTTCGCTTTGGACATGCGAATTAATGTCATTGAGGCATTTGGGTTTGAGATTCGACGAAGTAGCGCCGCAGGCGAAAATTTGAATTAGGTCTGATACCCAATTCGGGGCGTGATCCATGGTATTTATGTGCAGAACTCTTTCCCACATTGGCGGCCTTCGGCCGCGACTAAAAAAATAACCCTGGGCTACGCCATTCCAACTCCGGGTGTGTGCCATAGCCGTGGCTACCGCCACGGTGATGTCCTTCCGCGTGCCACGTTTCCCACTTTTTCACTTTTTTTGGCTCAGCCTAATGTGCCATTACAACAACCACATGAAAATGACAGAACATTTTTAACTTTAACTGCAAATAACTTTTGAACGGTTGAAAGAAATCTCATTTCAGATTCTAAATCTAGACGTGGGTAATCGTTTACGTGGGGTACCGAGCGCTAATACACAACCAAAAATGTTGAGATATGTATCAGGAGACGCGCTTTGGTCCCAGGAGCATGAATATAACTCCGCTGAACCAATATTTTTAGTAGTTTCCGAGATATTTGCTAAAGTTCAGAATTTTCTGTCATTTTCATGTGGTTGTTGTAATCACATTACCCTGTGAGAAATGAGTGGCTCGCGGAAGGACATCACCGTGGCGGTAGCCACGGCTATGGCACACACCCGGAGTTGGAATGGCGTAGCCCAGGGTTATTTTTTGAAGCGCGGCCGAAGGCCGCCAATGCGGAAAGGAGTTCTGCACATAAATACCATGGATCACACCCCGAATTGGGGATCTGACCTAAGTCAATCCCAGATTCATGATATAATGATCATAAGTCGGAGGTGATAATGAAAAATGAAAATTTGGAATATAAAAAAAATGTACTGACTTTAGTTCGCTTTCTTAATGCGAATTAATGTCAATGACGTTAGTTCACTAAAAATATTGACCTTAGTTCGCTTTTGGCATGCGTCTTAATGTCACTGGCATTAATTCGCTTTTGCGGTGCGAATTAACGTCACTGACGTTAATTCCGTTGACTTTAGTTCGCGCCACCAAGTTCAATATAGCTCCTCATGTTATATCCGAGATTTCTTTAGATACAGAACCGAACGAAAATAATATTTTCTTGAGCAATGATCAAAAAGAAGAATTAGAACGTGTGAAGAATAGGTTTCCGAGCTTTGGAAGAGAAGGTCTCGGAAAAACTTCACTTATGGAGTACAAGATAGAACTCCAGCCAGATGTCCGTCCGATCAAACAGCGATACTTCCCCATATCTCCTGCAGTAGAAAAGCTTGTCCATGCGGAGATAGATGAAATGATAAAGCTTGGTGTAATCGAAGAAGCCCCGAATAGTCCTTGGTCCAGTCCTGTCGTTTTAGTTAAAAAGCCTAACAAAGTCCGTCTGTGCCTTGACTCACGAAAAGTTAATAGCGTAACCATTAAGGACGCTTATCCGCTACCCCAAATTGATGGTATACTAAGTCGAATACCAAAGGCTCAATTTATAAGTTCCCTTGACCTGCGGCGAGCCTTTTGGCAGATCCCCCTCGCAGACATCTCAAGAGATTACACATGTTTCACCGTCCCGAATCGTCCGCTTTACAGATATTGTGTTATGCCATTTGGCCTATGCAACGCTCCACAAGCCCTTTGTCGCTTGATGGATCGCGTAATTCCACCCCAGCTTAAAAATCAAGTTTTCGTTTATTTAGACGACTTATTAATAGTGTCTGAAAATTTTAAGAGTCATATGTCCGTATTAGCCGAAGTTGCTTTCCAACTAAGGAAAGCAGGCCTAACCATCAACGTTGAAAAGAGCAAGTTCTGTAGTAAGGAAGTCAAATATCTCGGTTACATAGTAGGTAATGGTACACTCAGAACAGACCCAGATAAAGTTTCTGCTATCACGGACTATCCAGTCCCCACGAATGTGAAACAGTTGAGACGTTTTCTGGGAATGGCTGGTTGGTACCGTCGTTTCGTTGACAATTTTGCTTCAGTGACTACTCCACTAACTAATCTCCTTAAGAAGAGTACCACATTTGCTTGGAACGAAGAAGCTCAGAAGGCATTCGAAGTACTAAAACAAAAATTATGTTCCGCACCTATTTTAGCCAGCCCGAACTACGAAACACCCTTTATTATTCAGTGCGATGCTAGTAAACTTGGTGTTGGTGCAGTGTTAGCCCAAAAGAATGAAGAAGGAGTCGAAATGCCGATAGCTTATTTTTCCCAAAAATTAAATAAAGCCCAGAGTAATTATAGCGTTACTGAACTAGAATGTCTCGCTGCGGTTCTTAGTTTAAAGAAATTTAGGGCATATGTGGAAGGGCAGGATTTTTCGATTGTCACGGACCACGCCAGTTTACAGTGGCTCATGCGCCAGACTGACCTAGCTAGTCGATTAGCCAGATGGTCACTTAAGTTGCAAGGGTATCGCTTCACCATAGAGCACAGGAAAGGTTCCCAGAATGTTGTGCCAGACAGCCTGTCACGACAGAACTTTGAAGAAATGGCTGAAATAGAAGTCCGTCCGATAGTTGATCCAAAATCGTCCGAGTTCTCGTCCGATGAATATAAAAAGTTATTATATCATGTCCAGAATAATGCAGGTCGTTTACCAGATTTGCAGGTTGTAGATAACCTTGTGTACAAGCGTACGGAGCATCCCGATGGAAATCCGGCACGAGAAGCCCACAATTGGAAACTATGGATTCCAAAGACGCTAGTCCACAAGGTTATGGAAGATGCTCATTGTCCACCTAACAAATGCCATGGAGGCATTGCGAAAACACTGGAGCGCTTGCGTACAAACTTATTTTGGCCAAACATGACTGTTGATGTCAAAGACTACATCGGGCGATGTGATATTTGTCGACAGAGCAAAGCGCCCAATGTTACGCTACGGCCCCCAATGACTGCACAAGTCACCGTCCAACGTCCATTTCAGAAGTTATATATTGATCTACTCGGTCCATACCCAAGATCCAGACAAGGAAACATATTCATCTTAATCATATTGGATCATCTTACCAAATTCCCTCTAATTAAAGAAATTCGAAATTTTAATACGTCCGCTATATGCAAATACCTGAAAGAAGTTATCAGTGACAATGGCCAACAATTTAAGTCTGCACAGTTTAACAATCTGCTAAATGAGAGGGGTATCAAACATACTTACACTGCCTTATATAGCCCGCAGGCAAATGCTAGCGAGCGCGTTAATCGCTCAATAATCGCGGGTATACGAGCCTATCTTAAAGGTGACCAAACACACTGGGACCAACACTTACCAGATATCGCAGAGGCACTTAGAAGCTCGTATCACCAATCTATAGGCTGCACACCTTATTTCGCGCTATTCGGCCAACAAATGCTATCACATGCTGCCGAGTACCCATTACTAAGACAACTAGCTAACTTGGATGCGTCCCCAATAACAAGAAACGACAAACTTAAGCTTGTACGACGGAATATCATGGACAACATTACACAAGCGTTTGAGGCATCGGCTAAGCGCTATAACTTACGCAGCTCCACAACTAGTTTTAAAGTTGGCGATCCTGTGTACAGGAGGAGCTTTGTGCAAAGTGTCGCGTCAAAAAAGTTTTGTGCGAAGTTTGCCCAAAAATTTGTTAAGGCCAAAGTTGTGGGAATTAAGGGTAATAACATGTACGAACTGGAGGCTGAAAATAGCGGTAAACGAGCAGGTTATCATAGGAAGGACATTCAAGCCAACCGCACCAACACTCTAGGTGGGGGGGTGTGTACCAGGGGTACAGGGTCCGCATAAATTTAGTTCCGGTCTGCCCATGATTCTCTTAGAATATTGTTTCCGAATTAATATCTAACTAATTTTTTTTTACATGACCATGGTTAGTAGCCCAGATACTTTATTTGAAGCCCATTTTCCTATTTTTAAAGCCCAACTGAATAACTATAAATTGTTCGGCTGTTCATTGATTTTACCCGATGTGGGAACACCATGTCTAAAGTTAATTCTGTGCTTATTAAACACAGCTTAAAATACCGCGGAGTTCATTCTTCGAACAGATGATAGGCGGTATTAAATTTCCCTACAACCCAGGGTTGCATGCTGAACTTTCGACTATGTCCGCGGGAAAAGTATCTTTCTTTTCTTTCGGAACCAGCAACCAGTCAACATCGTTTGGAGTAAGTTTTATTAAAACCGGGATATATCCTTGCGAAGTTACTAAGTCTGGTTTTATATAGTTTTTTTTTTGGTTGATCGCTAACGATCCAGCCTCAATTTCCCGAACTATTGCTAGCCGTCCAAGGTTACTTGAGGAAACCCAGTATTTCTATCGAAATAAAATCTATCACGCCATGTAAGTTTCTCCTAACCACAATATTGTGAAAAGTGAAGTGAATATTATGCAGTGTAGTGTTTTAAATGAGTACTTTTTCTTAGATTATGCGTGCACCAAAATAAGCGGTTTCCTGACGAGATATAAGTTGAAGTGAGGAAATAACATTATCTCTGCGTTCCAGGGCTTTGCCCGATTAAGGTTTTGCCAATCGCCGACTTGAAGAATAAGCCAAGGACGGTACACTGTGCATTGTCGATGTGCAAATGCTGTCCAGTCAACTATACAGCATTCGTTTAAAATTTAATACTAAAAGTTATTTTGTTTGAATTTTATAAATCCTCGATTAAACTACGAAGTTAATCAGAGTTTAGGTTTTTTTTTGTTAGATTGCATAAACGAAATATCACTAACAGTTCATACAAAGAAATCATATTTACATACATATCTCTGTTGATACATAAAATGGATTTTTAAAAGTTAAGTTATACATACATACGCTCCTATTTTATAAGTTAGCAGGTGGTTTCTGACCAAGTGTTATCAATCCTAACTTAACTCAACATGTTACCTAATAATTTGCATTCAATACCACTGTAGATTTGTCGGAGAGATCTGATATTATTTAAGTTTCATTCATTATTTCATTTATCATTCATGAATTGCATATGTGTTGCAATTTGGTTTTCTTTGCTTCCTCTCTGGATTCCACATGCTCTTTAACTCCCGAGTACAGTGCGATGCAAAAGTATTAACACCCCTACATTTTTTGCCTCAATATTGTTTTCGACAAAACAAAATATTTTCTTTTAAAACATAATAATATCTGGATACCTATGAGTGCGTAGACAAATTATGCTAACCTAGGGGGAAAAAAATGCTAACAACAACAATCACCATCATGCTGCTGAACACTAGCGAAAAGGCCTTCGACGCGACGTGGGACTGCATTATCGACAGTGTGGGTGAGTGCTAATTACCTTTATAAATAAATTTGTCATACGCCACTGTATCAATTATACATTTTTGTTTAACATACGTGCGTGCATACATATCTGAGTATTAGCTAATTGGATTAGCTGGCGCTCCCACACAACCAGTTTGGGAGTACTAGCAAAATCACATATGTATGTACATAAGTATGTGCACTGATTTTTTTGTCAATTGAAGATTTGGGTTTTTTTTGCTTTGCAAAACTCTTGGAGTTGTTACATACATTGTTACATATAAATTACTATATGTGAGTGGTATTGTGTCTTGAAAAATTTCAAGTTCAAGGGCAAAACAAAAAAATCATATGTTGAGGTAGGTTAGGGATTTAGTTATTAAATACCCAATAAGAAAATTGTTAGTTATCTAAGAACAATGAAGTTTGCCTAATATAGATACTTTCGAGTAAATTTGTTTTTTCTTTGAACCTATATGAAATGAAGTAAAATTTTATTGTATCAACAAACCTAAGGGTTAATTAATTTTTAAATCAAACTCACGTTTTGCCATAGTTATATTTTCATGACCTGTCGTTTTAATGATGGATTGAAAATGCTATATATATTTATATTTTTTGAATAAAATTGTTATTATGATTGCTTAAGTTGAATCATTTTTGGTCTGATTCTGATGGAGATGTAGGTGGTTTAACGGGGCATTTGTAACATCAACGATGCCATGGTAGGGTGGGCATAGGAGCAGCCGTAAACTCTTACGAACGAGCTGCATCCAGGGTGTTTATTGGACACGGTGGTGGTTGTGTATCTTGGAGGGTTATTGTTTGTATAGTTTCCCCAGTGTGCAAGTATCGTAGTTTATTGTGTTAGGACGTTAGGATTGGCAGGAGTTAGCTTGATCGCGTGACTGTGTTTAGGATCCCACGAAACTGAAGCTCCGGGTTGAGCCAGCGCACACGCCGCAGTCGCGTGCTGTCGATACAGGCGCACCTAACAAATCCTCGGTCGGATCATCCTCCTGACGGTTTCATAACACGCCCACATTTTTTGTGTTTTGTTTGTACTTCAATAATGTCCAAAGTTTATGGTCGATCTCTTTTAAACTTTCAAGATTGGTTAAGAAAATTGTTGTGTACGATTTAGGCTATATGAATTTTTGGAAAAGTAGCCAGTGCCACGCCCCCAGGCTATATAAAATTTAAATTCTTCATAACCCTGAACATATTAGGTCTAAATTAAAGATTTTTGGATATGTGTGTCCTTTAGTCAAGATGGATTGTACTTCAATAAGTTCAAAGTTTATGGTCGATCTTCTCTAAATTTCCAGATTGGTCAAGATTTATATTATTTTGGAAAAGTGGGCGGTGCCACGCCCACATTTTTTGTGTTTTGTTTGTACTTCAATAATGTCCAAAGTTTATGGTCGATCTCTTTTAAACTTTCAAGATTGGTTAAGAAAATTGTTGTGTACGATTGAGGCTATATGAATTTTTGGAAAAGTAGCCAGTGCCACGCCCCAGGCTATTGTATTCAGTGCTTTGTTTGTACTTCAATAATGTACAAAGTTTATGGTTGATCTGTTTTAAGCTTTTCCAATACGTTAAAATCTTCGTTGGGTACGACATACATAGGCTACATTTGTAAATTCTTTGGAAAAGTGGGCAGTTCCAGGACCACAAGCTAAGTAATATTTCAATTCGTTATATCCCTGAATGTATTTGCTTTAGTGACATTTTAACGTTCTTAAATCTTAATCAAAGCACTTAATTTTTTTTGTTTGTTATTGCCGTTCATACATATCCAGAGTATTATAGGTAGATATAGGATATAATTAAATAAGTACTAACTATCCATCTGCTCAGCAGCGCATAATGGTTTTTGTCATACCCATTGAGTTCAAAAGATCCGTTTTTTGAGTTGGACATCCAAAAAATTTATTTGTTTATACCAAAGACTTTAAAGCCAGAAACATTGTATATCCTAAAACACTGCAATAAATGGAATGTTAAAAGTTAAAGAAAAATATTTGAAAATGTATTTCTAGGGAAGTCACTGGTCAGGCAGAACAACGTCTGCCGGGTCTGCTAGTACTATAATAAATCTCTAGAAAAGTCGTCTAATTTTTAGGGAGGAACATATGAAATTTTTTTTCTTAATAGATATGTGGGTATCAGCATATCTATCTATCTATCTTCTATCTATACTATAATAAATCTCTAGAAAAGTCGTGTCTGTACATTGAAAATTTCTTTGAAAATATGACTGGGGATGACCTGGGGAATGCTATAGAGTTCATCTGATCCATTTTTAAAATTAGTGTCTGTCTGTTTGAACTTAAGGATCTCGGAAACTAAGAAATGGATTTTGATGAGACTTTCACAAATATAC
>OX608078.1:40371300-40663938 GCA_951509765.1 Sphenella marginata
AATAATAATTTTCAATAATTTATATTTAAATTTATATCAGATCAAGGTGTAGCTAATATTTAAGTAGAAATGGGTTACAATAAAATTATTTAAATGAATTTAATTTTGAAATTATTAATGAAAGTGGATTTGAAAGTAAATTTTTAAAGATAAAAAAATTGATTATAGCTCTAAAATATGTACACATCGCCCGTCGCTCTTATTTTTCAAGTAAGATAAGTCGTAACATAGTAGATGTACCGGAAGGTGTATCTAGAATGACAATTTAAAGCTTAATTAGTAAAGTATTTCATTTACATTGAAAAGATTTTTGTGCAAATCATTATAAATTGATTTATTATTTATTTATTAATTTATTTTGTCTATTATATTTTGTAATGGTCCCTGGTGAATGAGCCTACGAATAAACCAGCTCACTTATATCACTGTCTGCAGAACGGCATGCTAAACAACAAATGTATCGCATGCGATAAAAGAAGTGAAGTTTGATCTGTCTGATGGCGCTTGTCTTGTGTCTTTAATGAACATTTGTATGCAAAAAGCTGAAAATTGTTTAACATCTTCCACATTATGACAGATCGCCTCTGTCACAATGGGTAGACCAACTTCCGGCCTCGAAAAGGTATAAAAGGGCCCACGCGCCTACAGTTAGCCTCTTTTCTTTTACATCTTTATCTTCTGCGTGTAAGTGATTCACCAACGTATTGAAAGTTAGTAGCAGATCACCATCAGAAAAGTTTGGAAGTTCTCCTTTTTGGAAGGTAGGTTTCTGAATTTAGCAGAAAGTGAAGTGGTTTTCTATAATAATGTGTGTTCTTTAGACCTGTGCTCAAGGCGTATAGTGTAGGACCAAGTGATTGGCATTCTTCGCCAGATCCTTGGCCAAGCCCCCGTAAAATAGTGCCGAGAACATCGCATCAGTGCGGAACTCAAAGCTCCAGATTGACATCCACCAACAGCAATTGGCGGCATTATCCACTGGAGCAGCGTTTAGTGCAAAATATCACACCCACCTCCAACATTGGTTGCCAGTATCTGCATCGGCACAGCTGGAACGCAATAGTGTGGGGGTGGACATTATTAGTTGCGAGCATAAAGTCGTGTAGAAGACCGTCACCTAAGTCCGCGTGGCATAACGACTCCTATCTGGTCACGGCATCCAAGGAGTCACATTTCCAACCAACAGTTGCAACGCTCCACATACCAGGCGCACATGTTATTATCGCATCATTTTACCAACATAGAAAAGCGGACAAAAGTCCGTAGTACATAAAAAGGCAATTGTGTATAGTGTTAGGATATGTGTTTGTGCAGGCAAACCCCACCAGGGAAAAAGCCATAACATTATATTACATGTACCATAAACCTAATTATATTAAGTTAATTTCGGTAATCTTAACAATTTTCTTGATTTGCGTTAATTAATGTTTAAATTTCTTTTAAAACTTGAATTTCAAAATCGTGGTTCATTTAACGTAATTATACAGAAAAGTTGTGAAAAATAATTCTTCAACGTTACACCTAAAATTTAGAAATTTAAAATCAATATCATAAGTTAAGCTTGACTAGAAACTTAAAAGTCCGTTGAAGAAAAAAAAGAAGAAGAAAAATAGCGATCGTGGTTGTGCTAGTGGGACCAGTTGCTTAAAAGAGTAAAATCTAGATTTTTTTTTGAACGGTCTAATGTCCGTTTAGTTTTGTTGAAAATCAATGACGTCAGACTTGTAGCTAAAAGAAAATAATACCTAACTTGTACATAATAATAATTTCGCGCAACTCAAACCAACAACAACAACAGTACAAGCTGTCCCGCACATACATCGATGGAAGGCCTTTCAACGAGGGATCGCAGCGACAAACATACATATAAACGCATGTAAGTCAATTGTACCTTTTTGTTATTTTTTCCTATTTTCCGACCTTCTTAATTTCTTTTGTTAAGCATAGTCAGATCGACATTAGTATGTATGTTAGTCGCAAGCACTAAACCTGCTACATATGATGACATATATACCTTCTTATTTGTTGGTACGAATTTGCATACCTATGTCGACTTGATAACTGCTTATCCCAGATTTGCCCATAAATGCAACAACAATTATTATTAGTTTGCATGTAAACCGCGGTACATACATATGTCCGAAATTTCTTTGTTTACATTTTTTTTTGCAACGCGATCACCCACAACTGCGGTTAGCTAAACTTTCTGCGCTCCTAGCATTAGAAGTACAATCAGACTGTATACACTACCTAAATAGTTAAATACATATTCATACCTATCCAGTAGTTTGGAATAGTATCTAAACGTTTTTGACGCCTATTGGCCAAGTTAAGAATAGTGTTAATGTTAGTATTATTATTTTTGGATTAAAAAATGAATAAATACATATATATGCAGTGAGTTTATAACGAATAATCATGTGTTAAGTTTTTGAGTTTTCCTGGAGGCATATGATGGCATAGAGAGGTAGGGAACTTTACATTCATTGGGGATTTTCAACAATGCTGTTGTCAGAAGATCCATGGTTGGGTTGGGTAGAGAACGCGCAGGTCGAATATCACCGTAGACCTCGCTGATCTATCGGTACGAGTGACATTAGGGTGCCCCTTTTTCAATATTGGTAATATTAAGTTTCCGCCCGTATTACCATAAATCACTTTTCCCTTTGCGCTTTGATTTTCATTCTTCCATATGGAATCCTATAAAATTAAGTTTATGTGAATGCAGTTAAGGTAAGGCAAAAACCCACCCCCCCGCCGAAAGAGCTAAGGCACCAGAGGATTCCGTCTGCCGCGACCCTTTAACTGCCCATAGGGTAATGCTCCGTTCCCCCCTGTCGTCACCTAGGAACTCCCCTATGAATTTCCCCATCTCTAACGTTGATGGTATGATGGCTACATAAATTTTTGGCGCCCAACGTGGGGCCAGCTAACGAGTGGTAACAACAAAATTAGGACTGCTTTGGGTCGATTGCGTGCTTGGAACGCCGAGGTACCTATTCGGTACACCCACTTAGTAGAAAAACTTTCCAATTATATTCCGCATCGTTAGTTGTCGCATATATTTGATTTGTGTTGAGAAGTTTTAATTTAGTGTGGGAGGGTGTCATCCCTGCTGACGAAGTTAAATCAGTTAGGTCTACTTCCGCAGAGGATGAGGCTGCAGAGTCTAGTTAGTTAAATAGCCTACGATGCTGGTTATTCTGCTTGGATACCAAGCCGAGAAGCAGGTTTAACTGCACGAGGACTCAATCAAATCCAATTTAAGATAGTAATTTCCATCCACTATCTCTAGATTTCTTCTCACACAAAAGCTCTTTTATCTTGGGATAAATCAGTTTCTTTTAGGTCTCTACTACTAAATACTGTTGTACACATTTACAGAATATTGCGTATTCGGCTCTGCGTGGATACCAGTACTGAATGTCCCTGCAAGATACTTTTACTAGAGTATCATAAGAATTTTGATGAACCCAAGTTTTGCACCGGAGTGTTGGAGACAGTTCTGTCAGATCTTTGACCAAGTTGTTGTCTGGAACGTGATAGTATGCTGATTTGGCGTACACATGCCGAATGATTTGCGTCGGAGCTCGGCAGTAAATCTATCTAGCACCCGTTTTCTTTGTATTAGATTACACAAACTTAGTTCACCCTATAAATCATATCGTATTGATAGTTTTACCTACTTTTTATGTTATCAGCCTATGCCAAAGCCAGGAAAATAAATTTTGTTTATTATTTTGATTTTTTTTTTGGGATAATCTGAATTTTTTTTGGATAGTTCGAAATATTTTTAGATAATGCCATTGCATCACAGTCCACCGAAAGGGTCAGTTACAAAATTAGTATGTGCCCTCTGCAAACTGGAAATAAATAACACCCATCCCTGTTATATACTAGTCTGTGACCACATATTTCATAAACCGTGTTTAGAAAGCTGGTTGGCAGAAAATAGTCAGTGTTATTTGTGTAACCAAACTATTAACCAACCTGATCTTAAAATAGTTGTTGGCAATTGCTCACCTAGAGCTCAGTCCAATCGCCCCGATCCTGTAATTGAGCGTACCATTCTTACGAGAAGTATTAGTAAGTCCATGCCACAAACGCAAACTTCAATCCCTACCGAAACACACGAGATGCAGGGGGGTGAAGCAAGTGGCATACAGTCATCCGCCTTGGATGGTAGTCATAGCACCAACCAGACTGAAGTTCCTCTTATTACCGCCGGTAATAGAAGCCGTGGTAGACCCCCGCGAAACCGTAATAATCGGCAAGGCAACGGTGTTGACCTCGCAATTATTCAAGAAATGATAGAGCAAACCGTGACTAGAGTCATGACGAGTTTAAATGTTAGCTTATCTCAAAATGCTCAGCCTAGTTCAAGCCCATCAAATAACCCTGTTTTACCAATCACCCTGCGGGACACCCCTGCTACGACAGATTCGTCCACGCGTAATCGAAAGACGGCTGACATCATGCAAAAATGGAATTTGCACTTTGACGGATCCGCGGAAGGTTTAGGAGTAGAAGAGTTTATCTATCGGGTGAAATCCCTAACAGATGAAACTTTAGACAGTGACTTTACTGCCATGTGTAAGCACATGCATATATTGTTTGCTGGTATAGCCAGAGATTGGTACTGGAGGTACCATAAACTAGTTAATCGTATAGTTTGGTCAGACATTTGTGCTTCGCTTCGTCAGCAATATAGAGATTATCGCTCTGCTTTTATGAGTAAGGAGATGATTAGGTCTCGTAAGCAAAAGCCGGGGGAAACATTTGCCTCTTTTCATGATGCCGTCGCGTCTTTGATCGATAAATCAAGCGTTCAGATGGACGAAGAAGAGATAATGGAGATATTGAAAAATAACTTACTTCCTGAAACCCGGGAAAAGTTATTGTATCAGCCGGTACACTCTGTGGGACACTTACGCCGTTTGGTACAAATGAGCGAAAATTTGACAAAAGAGATTAGTTGTTGCACAGATAGTGTTCCCAAACATAGACCCGTAGCTAATCGTCGTCAGGTGTATACCCTAGAGGAAGCTTGTGCCGATCCCGACGAAGACGCAAATATAGAAGGAGAATTAGCCGCAATTCGCAGCAACCTCTCCAAAATCAAATGCTGGAATTGTGAGGAGGTAGGTCACATTTGGGAAGATTGCTTGGCAGACCGCCGCATTTTTTGTTATGGGTGTGGTACCCCTAATGTTTATAAACCACAATGCTCCGACTGTATCCGAAAGCGGTCGGGAAACCGTCAAACGGGTGCATCCAACCCCAACCGGATGGGCCCGAAGGCATAAGTCAGCCATTGGGGTCCAACGAAAATAAAGCGATTCAACCAATCGTCAACCCAATTCCTCTTCATCGTCGATCATACCAAGAACGGTTAGACAATTATTTAGATGTTAGGAATCGTATCTTCAACGATACCCCTCGTAACTTAAGTAAACGTAAATTGCGATTAAAGAAATTTTTTGACAATATTAAGGAAAACCGGAAACTATTAGTTTCAACCATTTTTAGCAATCAGAGAGATATGCGCAGTTATGCAGAAGTCTCATTTTTAAATTTTGTCGAGCTCGGTCTCTTGGATACCGGAGCAAACATAAGTTGCATTGGATCAACTCTTGCAAGCGAAGATTTCTCAGGGATGCCTGAATTTAGATCTCTAAAGTCTGAGGCAAGAACTGCCGATGGCGAAAAGCAATCAATCATAGGAGTACTGGAGGTATTGATGACCTATAAGTCCACCCAGATGCCTATGAAACTGTATGTCATCCCCTCCATAAAACAGAAACTTATCCCAGGTCATGATTTTTGGAGAACATTTTCTCTTGCCCCAAACATAATAAGTTCATTAAATACCCATACAGAGGCTATAGTAGCACAAGGCCCAAATTTTTACTCATTAAATCAACAGGAGTGTCAACAGCTAGAAGTAGTCAAAAACATGTTCCCTAACGCAACTAAAGGGTTAGGTCGTACAGCTTTAATTCAGCATCATATTGATGTTGGTGAGGCAAAACCTGTGAAACAGCGTTTTTATCCCGTTAGCCCAGCCGTAGAAAAATTGCTCTATAACGAGATAGATCGCATGCTCGAACTAGATGTAATTGAACCATCCGTAAGCGCTTGGAGTTCCCCCATGCGTCTCGTAGTAAAACCCGACAAAGTGCGACTTTGTTTAGATGCACGTCGGCTTAACGACGTCACCAAAAAAGACGCCTATCCTTTACCCAGCATTGACGGGATCTTTTCAAGACTACCGAAAGCAAATATAATTACCAAACTGGACCTGAAAGATGCATATTGGCAAATTGAACTTAGTCCGGAGTCCAAACCGTTGACCGCGTTTACAGTACCAGGTCGACCGCTTTACCAGTTTAAGGTAATGCCGTTCGGCTTATGCAATGCCCCGTCAACCATGTGTCGCTTGATGGATGAAATTATTCCACCAGACCTCCGACATTGCGTGTTTGGCTACCTCGATGACCTGTGTATTGTTTCCGAAAACTTTTCATCACACTTGTCGGTATTATTTCGTTTGGCAGAGCAATTCCGCAAAGCAAACTTGACACTTAATATTGCCAAAAGCCAATTTTGTGTCACAAGCATCAATTACTTAGGTTATATCATTGGTAGTGGTGGTATTTGCGCCGACCCTGAGAAAGTATCCTGTATTGTAAACTGGCCATCACCAAAAAACTTGAAGCAAGTTCGAGGCTTCCTTGGAGTTTGTGGCTGGTACCGTCGGTTCATCCACAACTACGCTGACCTGACGTATCCCATAACGGAAACCTTGTCCACCAAGAAGAAGTTCGGCTGGACATCGGAAGCTCAAAAGGCGATGGACCAGCTAAAACAAATCCTGACAACTGCCCCAGTCCTAACAAACCCAGACTTTGATAAAAAGTTCTATTTGCATTGCGATGCCAGTGACTTCGGAATTGGAGCAGTCTTAGTCCAATTGTCCGAAGAAAAAGAAGAAAAGCCGATAGCGTTTATGTCCAAGAAATTGACCCGATCGCAACGTAATTACAGTGTCACTGAGCGTGAATGCTTGGCCGTCATACTGGCGATAGAAAAGTTCCGGTGCTACTTAGAGCTCCAAGAGTTCGAAGTAGTCACGGACCATTCGAGCCTTCTGTGGTTGATGCGCCAGCAAAATGTCTCCGGTAGACTTGCTCGCTGGATATTTCGCTTGCAGCAATTTAAATTTGCTATATCTCATCGAAAGGGCAAAGATCATATCGTGCCCGATGCTTTGTCACGGCTGTGCGAAAATGAGGTATTATCATTAGACATGAGTCCGGTAATAAATATGGATTCCGAGGCATTTAATGATGATACTTATGTAGCTCTGAAGGAAAAAATTGGTGTGAATCCGGAGAAATTTCCAGATATGAAAATTGTCGATCGAATAGTGTATATTCGAACGGAACATGCCGCTGTAGATGCTCTAGAAGACAAATCCCCTTGGAAGGTATGGGTTCCAGAGAGGATACGGATCGATGCCTTAAAACAAGCCCATGACAGCCTGACATCGTCTCACGCGGGAGTACAAAAAACGATAGAAAAACTGCGTCGTTACCTTTTTTGGCCTGGTCTTGCTAAAGATGTACGCGAGTACATTCGACAGTGTGGTGTCTGTAAGGAGAATAAAGCTCCGAATGTCACATTACGTCCTCCTATGGGTGCGCATAATCCGACTTGTCGACCTTTTCAAAGGCTATATATTGATTTGTTGGGACCATACCCGCGAAGCAAAAATGGCAACATAGGACTACTAATTGTTCTGGATCACTTTAGTAAATACCACTGGCTTCAACCGTTGAAGAAATTCACGTCAGCGGCAATACAAAAATTTCTCTTGGAGCACATTTTTCATAGTTTTGGAGTTCCCGAAACTATTGTTAGCGATAATGGGACCCAATTTAAAGCAAAGGAATTCAAGGCATTCCTTACAGAGTTAGGTATCCGCCACATGTACACTGCCTTATACTCACCGCAAAGTAATGCGGCTGAACGCGTTAACCGGTCGTTGTTAGCAGCGATTCGTTCATATCTAAAGAAAGATCAATCCCAATGGGACGTACATTTGTCTAGTATATCTTGTTCCTTGAGATCAGCCCTACATCAGTCTCTCGGATGTTCCCCGTATAGAGCTTTGTTTGGGCTGGATATGATCACGCATGCATCCGACTATAAATTGTTAAAAGACTTATCCCTTCTTGGAGAGCCAATTTTACCTCTCGAAAGGACAGATAACTTGGCGTTGTTGAGGAAAGATATCCAGGATAACATACGCAAGGCCTACGATAGGAACGTCAAGCAATATAATTTACGGTCCAAACCAGTCACGTTTAAAGAAGGCCAAGAAGTTTATCGCCGTAACTTTTCCCTCAGTAAGTTTTCCGATAAGTACAATGCGAAATTAGGTCCACAATTTGTGAAATGTAGGATTCGAAGGAAGCTTGGAAACTCTTATTACCAGCTCGAGGATTTGCAGGGGAAAGAGATAGGCACTTATCATGCGAAAGTTATTAGAAGCTAGTTCTCCCCCTAATACGCCGTCCTAGCAGGGTCGTATTATGTGGTTTTGTAATGGTCCCTGGTGAATGAGCCTACGAATAAACCAGCTCACTTATATCACTGTCTGCAGAACGGCATGCTAAACAACAAATGTATCGCATGCGATAAAAGAAGTGAAGTTTGATCTGTCTGATGGCGCTTGTCTTGTGTCTTTAATGAACATTTGTATGCAAAAAGCTGAAAATTGTTTAACATCTTCCACATTATGACAGATCGCCTCTGTCACAATGGGTAGACCAACTTCCGGCCTCGAAAAGGTATAAAAGGGCCCACGCGCCTACAGTTAGCCTCTTTTCTTTTACATCTTTATCTTCTGCGTGTAAGTGATTCACCAACGTATTGAAAGTTAGTAGCAGATCACCATCAGAAAAGTTTGGAAGTTCTCCTTTTTGGAAGGTAGGTTTCTGAATTTAGCAGAAAGTGAAGTGGTTTTCTATAATAATGTGTGTTCTTTAGACCTGTGCTCAAGGCGTATAGTGTAGGACCAAGTGATTGGCATTCTTCGCCAGATCCTTGGCCAAGCCCCCGTAAAATAATGCCGAGAACACCGCATCAGTGCGGAACTCAAAGCTCCAGATTGACATCCACCAACAGCAATTGGCGGCATTATCCACTGGAGCAGCGTTTAGTGCAAAATATCACACCCACCTCCAACATTGGTTGCCAGTATCTGCATCGGCACAGCTGGAACGCAATAGTGTGGGGGTGGACATTATTAGTTGCGAGCATAAAGTCGTGTAGAAGACCGTCACCTAAGTCCGCGTGGCATAACGACTCCTATCTGGTCACGGCATCCAAGGAGTCACATTTCCAACCAACAGTTGCAACGCTCCACATACCAGGCGCACATGTTATTATCGCATCATTTTACCAACATAGAAAAGCGGACAAAAGTCCGTAGTACATAAAAAGGCAATTGTGTATAGTGTTAGGATATGTGTTTGTGCAGGCAAACCCCACCAGGGAAAAAGCCATAACATTATATTACATGTACCATAAACCTAATTATATTAAGTTAATTTCGGTAATCTTAACAATTTTCTTGATTTGCGTTAATTAATGTTTAAATTTCTTTTAAAACTTGAATTTCAAAATCGTGGTTCATTTAACGTAATTATACAGAAAAGTTGTGAAAAATAATTCTTCAACGTTACACCTAAAATTTAGAAATTTAAAATCAATATCATAAGTTAAGCTTGACTAGAAACTTAAAAGTCCGTTGAAGAAAAAAAAGAAGAAGAAAAATAGCGATCGTGGTTGTGCTAGTGGGACCAGTTGCTGAAAAGAGTAAAATCTAGATTTTTTTTTGAACGGTCTAATGTCCGTTTAGTTTTGTTGAAAATCAATGACGTCAGACTTGTAGCTAAAAGAAAATAATACCTAACTTGTACATAATAATAATTTCGCGCAACTCAAACCAACAACAACAACAGTACAAGCTGTCCCGCACATACATCGATGGAAGGCCTTTCAACGAGGGATCGCAGCGACAAACATACATATAAACGCATGTAAGTCAATTGTACCTTTTTGTTATTTTTTCCTATTTTCCGACCTTCTTAATTTCTTTTGTTAAGCATATTCAGATCGACATTAGTATGTATGTTAGTCGCAAGCACTAAACCTGCTACATATGATGACATATATACCTTCTTATTTGTTGGTACGAATTTGCATACCTATGTCGACTTGATAACTGCTTATCCCAGATTTGCCCATAAATGCAACAACAATTATTATTAGTTTGCATGTAAACCGCGGTACATACATATGTCCGAAATTTCTTTGTTTACATTTTTTTTTGCAACGCGATCACCCACAACTGCGGTTAGCTAAACTTTCTGCGCTCCTAGCATTAGAAGTACAATCAGACTGTATACACTACCTAAATAGTTAAATACATATTCATACCTATCCAGTAGTTTGGAATAGTATCTAAACGTTTTTGACGCCTATTGGCCAAGTTAAGAATAGTGTTAATGTTAGTATTATTATTTTTGGATTAAAAAATGAATAAATACATATATATGCAGTGAGTTTATAACGAATAATCATGTGTTAAGTTTTTGAGTTTTCCTGGAGGCATATGATGGCATAGAGAGGTAGGGAACTTTACATTCATTGGGGATTTTCAACAATGCTGTTGTCAGAAGATCCATGGTTGGGTTGGGTAGAGAACGCGCAGGTCGAATATCACCGTAGACCTCGCTGATCTATCGGTACGAGTGACATTAGGGTGCCCCTTTTTCAATATTGGTAATATTAAGTTTCCGCCCGTATTACCATAAATCACTTTTCCCTTTGCGCTTTGATTTTCATTCTTCCATATGGAATCCTATAAAATTAAGTTTATGTGAATGCAGTTAAGGTAAGGCAAAAACCCACCCCCCGCCGAAAGAGCTAAGGCACCAGAGGATTCCGCCTGCCGCGACCCTTTAACTGCCCATAGGGTAATGCTCCGTTCCCCCCTGTCGTCACCTAGGAACTCCCCTATGAATTTCCCCATCTCTAACGTTGATGGTATGATGGCTACAATTTTTATAGTATATATATATAGTTTATTTTTATTAAAAATAATTATAAAATAAGTTGTTTTAGTATTGTTTGTTGAAAAAATAAATTTAATAATAGTTAATTTGTATTGTGAGAGAATATTGAAAAATTTTGAAAAATTTTTATTATAAAAGAAAAATTTATTATTTGTACCTTGTGTATCAGGGTTTATTAAATAATTAATAGTTATATATATTGATCTCGATTTTATAAGAGTTAATAATTTATGAAAGTTAATGTATCATAATTATTTTAAATAAATTATTAGAAATGAAATGTTATTCGTTTATAAAGGTATCTAGTTTTTTTAGAAATAAATTTAATTTAGTAATTTTTAATTTATTTATTAATTAATTAATAAATAAAATTATTAATTAAAATATTTTAAGGGATAAGCTTTAAAATAAATTATTATAAATTATTTAAATTTTTAGTTGAAGTATATGCGTAGAATTAGCAATTATTTAAAATTTTGTTATAAATTATTTTGAAATTATATTATTTATTAATATTTTAATTTTATTTATAAAAATTTTTTAATTAATTAAATTTTAAAATTAATAATGATAAAATTAGTATATATATTGTGTTTTTATAATTTTAATTGATAAGTTTATATAAAGAACTCGGCAAATATTTTACTCGCCTGTTTAACAAAAACATGTCTTTTTGAGTTATTTTAAAAGTCTAACCTGCCCAATGAATTAGTTTTTAATGGCCGCAGTATTTTGACTGTGCAAAGGTAGCATAATCATTAGTTTTTTAATTGAAGGCTTGTATGAATGGTTGGACGAAGTATAAACTGTTTCATATAAAATTTTTATAGAATTTTATATTTTAGTAAAAAAGCTAAAATATAATTAAAAGACGAGAAGACCCTATAAATCTTTATAATTTTTATTATTTTTATTTTTTAGATTAATTTTATTTTTATAATAAAAATTATTTTATTGGGGTGATATTAAAATTTATTTAACTTTTAATTTTATATAACATTAATTTATGTATTATTGATCCTTTATTATTGATTATAAGAATAAGTTACTTTAGGGATAACAGCGTAATTTTTTTGGAGAGTTCATATTGATAAAAAAGTTTGCGACCTCGATGTTGGATTAAGATATAATTTTAGGTGTAGTTGCTTAAATAATAAGTCTGTTCGACTTTTAAATTCTTACATGATCTGAGTTCAGACCGGCGTGAGCCAGGTTGGTTTCTATCTTTAATTTTATTATAATATTTTAGTACGAAAGGACCAAATATTAAAATTATTAAATTTTAAAAAATTGATTTTTATTAAAGTTTACTATTTTGGCAGATTAGTGCAGTAAATTTAGAATTTATAGATGTAATATAAAATTACAGATAGTACTTGTTTTTTATAGAAGTTATTTTAAATTTTATTAGTAGATTAATATTAATTATTTGTGTTTTAGTAAGAGTTGCTTTTTTAACTTTATTAGAACGTAAAGTTTTAGGTTACATTCAAATTCGAAAAGGTCCTAATAAAGTTGGATTAATAGGAGTTCCTCAACCTTTTTGTGACGCAATCAAATTATTTACTAAAGAACAGACTTATCCTTTGTTATCTAATTATATTTCTTATTATTTTTCACCAATTTTTTCTTTGTTTCTTTCTTTAATTATTTGATTATGTATACCTTTATTTGTAAAATTATTTTCTTTTAATTTAGGATTGTTATTTTTTTTAAGTTGTACTAGTTTAGGGGTTTATACTGTAATAATTGCTGGTTGATCTTCTAATTCAAATTATGCTTTATTAGGAGGTTTACGAGCAGTTGCTCAAACTATTTCTTATGAAGTAAGAATAGCTTTAATTATATTATCATTTGTTTTTTTAATTGGGAGATATAATATTTTAGATTTTTATTATTATCAAAATTTTTTTTGATTTTTATTAATTTTTTTTCCTCTTAGATTAATTTGATTTTGTATTTGTTTAGCTGAAACTAATCGTACTCCTTTTGATTTTGCTGAAGGTGAATCTGAATTGGTTTCTGGGTTTAATGTTGAATATAGAAGAGGGGGATTTGCTTTAATTTTTATGGCGGAGTATTCTAGTATTTTATTTATGAGTATATTATTTAGAATTTTATTTTTAGGTTGTGATTTATTTAATTTAATATTTTATTTTAAATTAACTTTGATTTCTTTTTTATTTATTTGAGTTCGTGGTACTTTACCTCGTTTTCGTTATGATAAATTAATATATTTAGCTTGAATATGTTTTTTACCTATTTCATTAAATTATTTATTATTTTTTATTGGATTTAAATTATTTTTATTTAATTTTATTTAATTAATAAAATTTAGGAAAGTTAATAGAAACAATTATTTCTATCTTATGTTTTCAAAACATATGCTTATTCAAGCTCATTAACTATTTAATTAAATTGTCTCATCATTTATTAATTATTGGATTAATAATATAATATAAAAAATATATAATGGTTAATATTTGACCGACTATAATATAAGGTGTTTCTACTGGACGTGCTCCAATTCATGTTAATAAAATTACTGTAACAATTATAATTCAAAATAAAATTTTATTAATTGGATAAAATTGAATACCTCGAAAATTTCTTAAATGATAAAAGGGGAGAATTGATAAAATTAAAATTGATAAAATTAAAGCTATTACTCCACCTAATTTATTAGGAATTGAACGTAAAATTGCATAAGCAAATAAAAAATATCATTCTGGTTGAATATGAATTGGTGTTACTAGAGGATTTGCTGGAATAAAATTATCTGGGTCTCCTAAAAGGTAAGGATTAATTAATGTTAAGAGAATTAATAATGAAATTATTACAATAAATCCAATAATATCTTTGTAAGAAAAATATGGGTGGAATGGAATTTTATCAATATTTGAGTTTAACCCAATTGGATTATTGGATCCTGTTTGGTGTAAAAATAATAAATGAATTAGGGTTATAGCTAGGACAATAAAAGGTAAAATAAAATGGAATGTAAAGAATCGAGTTAATGTGGCATTATCAACTGCAAATCCTCCTCATACTCATTTAACTAATTCTAATCCTAAATAAGGAATTGCTGATAATAAATTTGTAATTACTGTAGCTCCTCAAAAAGATATTTGTCCTCATGGTAAAACATAACCTATAAAAGCTGTTGCTATCACTAAAAATAAAATTAATACACCAATTATTCATGTTGGTGTGAATAAATAAGATCCATAATAAATTCCTCGTCCGATATGAAAATAAATACAAATAAAAAAAAATGATGCACCGTTAGCATGTAGTGTTCGTAGTAATCATCCATAGTTTACATCTCGACAAATGTGATTAATTCTATTAAATGCTAAATTGATATCTGCTGAGTAATGTATAGCTAAGAATAGACCTGTTAAAATTTGAATTATTAGACATAAACCTAAAAGGGAACCAAAATTTCATCATGCTGAAATATTAATAGGTGTTGGTAAATCAATTAATGCATTATTAGCAATTTTAAATAATGGATGTTGAGTTCGTATTGGTTTATTCATTAGTTTATTGATCGTAGAGGTCCATAAAATATATTAGTAATTTTTACTACCGCAATTAATGTAATTAATAAATAATTTATTAATATAATTGTTATTATATTTGTTGGGTAATTATATAGTTTATTAAGAATGATTGAATTTTCATATAAAAATGTTTCTAAATTATAGATTGTTTTTATTTCATTATTTTCTATAAAATTTGATATATATGTTTTATCTAGTATTATTGAAATTGGTATTATAAAAAGTTAATAGTATAATTCTTATAATTGTTAATTTTATTGATAAAGAAAATATTTCATTTGATGCTAATGATGTAACGTAAATGAATAATACAAGTATTCCTCCTAAAAAAATTAAAAATAAAATATATGAGAATCAAAATGTTTTATATATGATACCAGTTAATAAACAAATTTGAATTGTTTGGATTAATAATATTAGTCCTATTGCTAATGGATGATTTATTTGAATAAAAATTATTCTAGTAATTATTGTTGTTATAATAAGATTTAGTTGAATGATATCAAGATCAAGAAATAGTTTAAAAAAAATATTAATTTTGGAGATTAATGATAAAGAATTTTTCTTTTTTCTTGATGTTTTAAAAAATAATTTTTTATTTTTGATTTACAAGACCAATGTTTTTGTTAAACTATTAAAACTAATGTTAATAATTTTGTATTGAATATTACCTTTTATTTTATTTTTTATTGGGAGATTTGTTTTTATTTCTAATCGTAAGCATTTATTATCAATGTTGTTGAGATTAGAATATATTGTATTAAGATTGTTTTTTATATTATTTATATATTTAAATTTAATAGAATATAGAATATTTTTTATAGTTTTATTTTTAATTTTTAGAGTTTGTGAGGGAGTTTTGGGTCTTTCTATTTTAGTTTCGTTAATTCGAACTCATGGTAATGATTATTTTCAATCTTTTAATTTATTATAATGTTAAAATTTATTTTTATATTTTGTTGTTGGATTTTTGCGGTCTATTTTGTTTACATATTTGTAAGTTTTTGCAAGCTCGAGACCAAATAAACAATAATTCGTAATGAATTTAATTGTCAGTTTTTTGGGAAAAATTGATAATTGGAGAAAAATTACAAAGGAAAAATCAACAGCGATGGATAGGATTACATGTTTCAGAGTTTCCAGGCTCATCATCAGATCCCTTTTCGGACACGGATTCGAACTCGTGTCTGCACCAAAGCCGCTGTTAGAAAATTCCAACACTAAGCAATGATGCCCTGTGACGTCACAATGCACTTATCTCCACTTCAATTAATTCCCTTTTGTTTGTTTGTTCTTGCCAACTGTATACACAAAATTTCTTAAGACATGCAGCCTATATGTTATGATGTGTGTTGGACTTGTTGTTTGTACATATTTACATATGTACGTAAACCCGTGCTATGGTTTCAATGTATTTGGTTGTTGGATTTTTGCGGTCTATTTTGTTTACATATTTGTAAGTTTTTGCAAGTTCGAGACCAAATAAACAATAATTCGTAATGAATTTAATTGTCAGTTTTTTGGGAAAAATTGATAATTGGAGAAAAATTACAAAGGAAAAATCAACAGCGATGGATAGGATTACATGTTTCAGAGTTTCCAGGCTCATCATCAGATCCCTTTTCGGACACGGATTCGAACTCGTGTCTGCACCAAAGCCGCTGTTAGAAAATTCCAACACTAAGCAATGATGCCCTGTGACGTCACAATGCACTTATCTCCACTTCAATTAATTCCCTTTTGTTTGTTTGTTCTTGCCAACTGTATACACAAAATTTCTTAAGACATGCAGCCTATATGTTATGATGTGTGTTGGACTTGTTGTTTGTACATATTTACATATGTACGTAAACCCGTGCTATGGTTTCAATGTATTTTGTTGTTGGATTTTTGCGGTCTATTTTGTTTACATATTTGTAAGTTTTTGCAAGCTCGAGACCAAATAAACAATAATTCGTAATGAATTTAATTGTCAGTTTTTGGGAAAAATTGATAATTGGAGAAAAATTACAAAGGAAAAATCAACAGCGATGGATAGGATTACATGTTTCAGAGTTTCCAGGCTCATCATCAGATCCCTTTTCGGACACGGATTCGAATTTTTATTCTACCTATTTGTTTTATTAATAATTTTTTTTGAACGGTTCAAATTTTATTATTTATTATAATATTTATAATAATTTTGTTTAACTATTGTTTAAATTATTTTGTAAAAATTTCTTATTTTTTAGGTGTTGATGTTCTTTCAAATGGTTTAATTTTATTAAGAATTTGAATTTGTGTATTAATAATTAATGCAAGTAGTTTAATTTATAAATCAAGTAATTATAGAAATTTATTTTTATTTAATGTATTAGTGCTTTTATTTTTTTTAATTTTAACATTTAGAAGAATAAATTTATTTATATTTTATTTATTTTTTGAAAGTAGATTAATCCCTACATTATTTTTAATTTTGGGATGAGGATATCAACCTGAACGTTTACAGGCTGGAGTATATTTATTATTTTATACTTTATTGGTTTCTTTACCTATATTAATTAGAATTTTTTTTTTTATATAATAATAATTTTAGTTTACATTATTATCTTTTATCTAATTATTTAGTTGATTATGATTTGTTGTATTTATCTTTAATTTTATCTTTTTTAGTTAAAATACCTATATTTTTGGTTCATTTATGATTACCAAAAGCTCATGTTGAAGCACCAGTTTCGGGTTCAATAATTTTAGCTGGTATTATATTGAAATTAGGGGGTTATGGATTATTACGTATTTTTTCTTTTTTACAAGTTAGTGGATTAAAATATAATTATATTATAATTAGAATTAGTTTAGTTGGTGGATTTTTAATTAGATTAATTTGTTTACGTCAAACTGATTTAAAATCTTTAATTGCTTATTCTTCTGTTTCTCATATGGGAATTGTTTTAAGTGGTTTATTAACTTTAAATTATTGAGGTTTATGTGGTTCATATGTTTTAATAATTGCTCACGGTCTTTGTTCTTCTGGATTATTTTGTTTAGCTAATATTACTTATGAGCGGTTGGGAAGTCGTAGATTATTAATTAATAAGGGTTTATTAAATTTTATACCTTCTATAACTTTATGATGATTTTTATTAAGAATTTGTAATATAGCTGCTCCTCCTTCTTTAAATTTATTAGGTGAAATTTCTTTATTAAATAGAATTATTAGATGGTCATTTATTAGAATAATTATATTGTCTTTATTATCTTTTTTTGGGGCTGCTTATTCTTTATATTTATATGCTTATACTCAGCATGGAAAAAATTTTTCTGGTTTGTATTCTTTTAGAGTTGGTAAGATTCGGGAATATTTTCTTTTATTTTTACATTGATTACCTTTAAATTTATTAATTTTAAAGAGTGATGTTTGTATACTTTGATTTTAAAATTTAAATAGTTTAATAAAAATATTGATTTGTGATGTCAATGATATGATTTTAATCATTTTAAATTGTGAAAAATTTATCAATTTGTAATATTGGATTTTTATTATTAATTAGTTTTAGAGTAATTTTATTTTTTTCAAGTTTAAATTTTTTATCTAAAGATTTAAGATATTTTTTGGAATGGGAAATTATTAGATTAAATTGTTCAAGTATTGTTATAACTTTTTTGTTTGATTGAATGAGTTTATTATTTATATCTTTTGTTTTAATAATTTCTTCTTTTGTTATTTATTATAGAAAAGAATATATAATGGGAGATTTAAATATGAATCGTTTTATTATATTAGTTTTTTTATTTGTGATGTCAATAATGATATTAATTATTTCTCCTAATTTAATTAGAATTTTATTAGGATGGGATGGGTTAGGATTAGTGTCTTATTGTTTAGTAATTTATTTTCAAAATATTAAATCATTTAATGCTGGAATATTAACTGCTTTATCTAATCGTATTGGAGATGTAGCTTTTTTGTTGGCAATTTCTTGAATATTAAATTACGGGAGTTGAAGATATATTTTTTATTTAGAATTTATGAAAAATGATTTAGAAATGAATGTTATTATGATATTAGTGATATTAGCTGCTATAACAAAAAGAGCTCAAATTCCGTTTTCTTCATGATTACCTGCTGCAATAGCTGCGCCTACACCAGTTTCTGCTTTAGTTCATTCTTCTACCTTAGTAACAGCTGGGGTATATTTATTGATTCGTTTTAATATTTTATTATTTAATTCTTTTTTTAGTCAGTTATTGTTATTATTGGCTGGATTAACAATATTTATGGCTGGATTAGGAGCTAATTTTGAATTTGATTTGAAAAAAATTATTGCATTATCTACTTTAAGTCAATTAGGATTGATAATGAGAATTTTATCTATAGGTTTTTTAAAATTGGCTTTTTTTCATTTATTAACTCATGCTTTATTTAAGGCATTATTATTTATATGTGCTGGAGCTATTATTCATAATATAAATAATTCTCAAGATATTCGATTGATAGGTGGATTAAGAATTTTTATACCTATAACTAGTAGTTGTTTTAATATTTCAAATTTAGCTTTATGTGGTATACCTTTTTTAGCTGGGTTTTATTCTAAAGATATAATTTTGGAAATTGTTTCAATAAGTTATATAAATTTATTTTCTTATTTTTTATATTATTTTTCAACTGGGTTAACTGTTTGTTATTCTTTTCGATTGGTTTATTATTCTATAATTGGAGAATTGAATTGTGGTTCATTAAATATATTAAATGATGAAGGTTGAATTATACTTCGTGGTATAATAGGTTTAATAATTATGAGAATTGTAGGAGGTAGTATATTAAGTTGGTTATTATTTAGAACTCCTTATATAATTTGTTTACCAATTTATATAAAATTATTAACTATTTTTGTTTGTATTATAGGGGGATTAATTGGTTATGTAATCTCTAATGTTTCTTTTTTTTATTTTAATAAATCTTTAAATAATTTTAAAATTATTAATTATTTTGGTTCTATATGGTTTATACCTTATATCTCTACTTATGGTGTAATTAATTATCCTCTAATATTAGGAAATATTGTTTATAAATCTTTTGATCAAGGTTGATCTGAATTTTTAGGTAGACAAAATTTATATAATAATTTAACAAAATATTCACAATTATTTTTTTTATTTTATAATAATAGTTTAAAAATTTATTTAATATTATTTGTTTTATGAATTGTAATTTTATTTTTATTATTTTTGTTTTATTCAAATAGCTTAAGAAGAGTGTGACATTGAAGATGTTAAGGTAATTAATAAAATTTTTGAATATAGTGAATAATTATTAGTAATTTATAGTAATTATATAATTTATTAATTTATAATAGTTATATAATATAAAGATAATATTAATTAATAAAATTTAGTAATTTATAAAAAAATTTTTATTTTTACAGTGAAAATGTAATGTTTTTAAATAAACTATATAAATTAGAAGTATAAATGGAATTTAACCATTAAAAGATAAAAGTTAGCAGCTTTTTCTTGATCATCATACTTCTTTAATTGGAGTAAATTATATCTCAATTTTATCATTAACAATGATAGGCCTCTTTTTGGCTTCAATTAATTTATATATATATATATATATAAATATATGTATAAAATGATGTAAAATTGTTTATATAATTTGTTGATTTATAATATTATATATTAAATGTATGTAATATAATGTATATATATATTCTATAATATTTGTGTAGTTTTCAAAAAATATTAATTATTGATTGAATAAGGGTTATTTAAATTACCTAAAATTAGGTCGAAACTAATTGCAATTAATCGCTTCATACTCAAGGTAGATTGATAAATCAATACTTTTTGAATGCAAGTCAAATGTTATTTTTAACTACAACCCTATAGCATACTAGGTTTGAAATTATTTAGATCAATTTAATATACCTTGATTTCATTCATGATATAAACCAATAATTAGAATAAGAATAAATGTAATTGATGTAATTGTTCATATTATAATATTTGATAATTTAATGATTAAAATTATTGGAAGAATTAATGCAATTTCTACATCAAAGATTAAGAAAATAATTGTAATTAAAAAAAATCGTAATGAAAAAGGTAATCGTGAAGATGATTTAGGATCAAATCCACACTCAAATGGTGAAGATTTTTCTCGGTCTGTTAAAGTTTTTTTTGAAATAATGGTAGCTAATGTTATAATTATTGTTGTTATAATTATAATAATAAATATTATAATAAAAATAATATGATCCCGAAAAAGTCCCGAAAATGGTCCCGAAATAGTCCCGCAATGATCCCGAAACTGGTCCCGAAATAATCCCGATACAGTCCCGAAACAGTTCCGAAAATGACGACAAATATAATGCGCATATGGGTATAATTTTCCGGGATCTCAGGAATTTAGATTTTTTTGAATAAGAAATAACCAGTCACTCATCACTCAAAATTTAAGAAATTATCAATTATTTTTTTTTTTTTTGTATTTGAATAATTTTTTATTCAAAGTGGCCCAACCCGGATACTCGTAAGGCACTAAGAGAAAATCAATCGTTTGATACAGGGTGTAAGGTACAGCCCCTGAAAGCTGAAAACTCAGACAATCCTCCTGAGCAAAGTCCACAAAGAAATTTTTCTCGGAAATTAAAAGAATTTTTGACATCTCCATACAAAATTGGCTGCCGAGTCGCATATTTTGTATGGGGAGAGAGTAGAAAATTCTTTTCATTTTCGGGAAAATTTTTTCATTTCCGAACCTAATTATTTCAGTACTTTACTCGAGATGATGGTCTGAGACTTCGGTTAGCTGATCCTTACAACCTGTATGTGTAGTGTACCAACACCTGTGCACCGAGCTTAGTCATACATTCATGATTAAAACTAATGATTGATGATTTGCTATTAACGAATTTAGTCATGACTAATGATTGGTCTCGTTAGTTATGATTAAATTAGTCATGACTAAATTAATCATGAGAAGATCAATCATGATTGATCAATTGATTGAATATATTAGTTGATTAGCCCAACACTGGATATAACTAACGTCCATATAATTAGCTTGGTGATTTCCAAAGTCGATTCGGTTACCGAGTCAAAATGGAATGAGCAGTTGGATTACTCAACACTCCCCACATGAGCCAATGCTCAAAGCATTTAATTCGTCGTTGTCAAGCCCTAGAAGTGAATGAAGATCATTCCAATAAAAATTTATTTGAAAACAAGTAAGGCTGTGCCGAAGGCTTTATACCTTTCATGAATACGCATATCTTTTTTAAGTGTCCTACATGGCCAAACCACATTTATCGGAGCAATCGGTTATATGGAAGCTATATGTTATGTTACTCCGATCTGTATGATTTTCATTACACACATCACATTTATAATAAGTACCAACCTTGCAAAATTTTACGTTCCTAGCTTCTTAACTGCAAAATTTATAGCCCAAAACCCATTTATCGATTATATGGGAGCTATATGTTTTGTTTGTCCGATCTGAGTGATTTTCACTACACAGGCTACAAATATAATATGTACTAAACCTGCAAAATTTCGACCTCCTAGCTTTTTGATTGCAAGAGTTATAGGCCAAAAACCATTTATCGGAACAATCGATTGTATGGGAGCTATGCGTTGTATTGGTCCGATCTTACTGGTTCCGACAAATGATTAATATAATACAAAATGGCGGCTCCATACCAAATTTCATCGAGATATCTCTAAAATTGAGGGACTAGTTTGCGTTCAAACAGACAGACGGACATGGCTAAATCAACTCAGCTCGCCGCCCTGTTCATTTCGGTATACTTAATGGTGGGTCTATCTCGTCTTCTTCTCATACTTACAAACATCGGACCAAAGTTATAATACCATTTCATATTCATGAAAGGTATAAAAAGAAAAATGGTAAAACGAGTTTTAGCAACAACAACAATAAGGCTTCGTATACAGTAACAAGAAGCAATAATGAGGGTAACTGCACATTTTGTCATACCAACGGCCATTCAATGTATAGTTGCAATTCCTTCGCTGCCCTGCCAATCACCAAACGGTTCGAATTTATTAAAAAAGAAGGAAGTTGCATAAATTGTTTGAAAAGGGTCATTCGGTGCGAAGTTGCTCCAAATCGCATTGTAGAGTTTGCCAACGTCCCCATCACACCCTGTTGCATAGGTATGAAGTTAACACTCAGCCAGGTAGTTCGAATACTTTTAACAGTAATGGGTCAGTGCAACCACCGTCATCCTCGCTCACTACTACTTCAGTGAACCAACGCTCGTCACACCATGTATCGAGCGATACAGACATTAGGGGTATTCGGAATCACGATGCAAGGGCATTGCATCGTTGCATAGCAAATTATTATTGCAAAATAATGTCAAGCCAACAACAAAATACATGCGGATGCAAATGTCAAGCAATTTGCAGAATGCAACACCAAAAATCTATTGCATAGCATATTTTGTTGCATTGCATTTCTAAAAACAGCTGTTGAATTATGACTGCTGTCACACGTTCAATATGTATCGCGATCCGTATTGATGGGTCGGCTTGAATTTAGAATAGCTCCATCTCCCAAATTAAAAAAAGTGACTGGGATCGATAGATATTATTAAGGTAAGTACAAATATATATTTTTTTTGGCGGAAACAACAACAACAAGAATTATTAAGGGTCAAAATTCATTTAAAACGTTTTTTAAAATCAAGATTTTACAAAAACTAATGAAACGGTTTTCAAAAATTTAGGTAGGTAAATGAATTACCTTTCATTTTATGTAGCCTTGCTTGGGTGCAAAACCGCGCATATGCAAAATTTAAAGCTATTTACTATTTTAATTTTATTAACTTTCTGATTGTTTTTGTTCATATAAGAATATCAATAATTGCTGAATCAGCTGTTCACAAATTGTTTTCACACGTTTGCAATTAGAGTTGACAAAGGGCGCTCACGATTCGGTGCATTTTTATGCAATTGCATAATTTTGTCAACCCATATGCTATTTATTATGAATTCCCTTATTGTAGTTTTAGCCACTGTCTTGGTAAAAATTAAAGATCGCAGTGGAAATGATCATTTTGTAAGAGCTCTTTTAGACTCAGGCTCGCAATTGAACTTCATAAGTGAAGAATATGCAGCTAAACTACAGTTAAAGAGAGAAGTAAAAAATCTCAAGTTATCTGGCATTGGGGAAATTAATAAAAATTTGAAGCACCAAGTAAATACCACAGACACATCCAGACTAAATAATTATAATTTCCAGACAGATTTTTGGGTAATCAAATCAATTTCAAGTTACCAACCCGAAGTCAACCTTCAATTTAGAACTTGGCAGGCCCCAAAAAATATTGAGCTTGCAGATCCTCAGTTTAATATGCGACAAAGGGTCGATCTGCTCATTGGGGCCGACATATTTTTCGAATTATTATCTGTGGGCCAAATAAAATTAAACGAGTCATTACCCACATTGCAGAAAACTCTTCTTGGTTGGATAGTTTCTGGTCGGTACAAGCAAGGCAAAGGCATTGAAACCGGAGCGTGCAATATAGCAAATGAAATTACCGACGCATCATTGGTATCTTTGGATGAGGCTGTGGGAAAATTTTGGGAAATTGAAGAAAGCCCAGGAAGAAATTCCTGTAAAGAGTTTACTGATTGCGAAAACCATTTTGGGGAAAATACACAATTGCTGCCAAAGGGCCTTTTTCAAGTTCGTCTACCATTCAAGAGAGATCCATCGGAGCTTGGATTATCCTACGACGTAGCAAAAAGAAGATACCTATCTCTTGAACGTCGACTTGCAAGGACCCCTAACACAAAAAAAATGTACGATGAGTTTATGTTGGAGTATCTGTCTTTAGGGCATATGACGGAAGTCAGGAATATTGTCCCATCTAGCACACACTATTTTATACCTCATCAAGTCGTGATGAGATTAGACAGCTTAACCACGAAGTTAAGAGTGGTTTTTGATGCGTCAGCAAAAACTTCAACACGTAAATCCCTTAACGAAATGTTGATGGTCGGCCCCACTATCCAACCAGAATTATATATTACACTGCTAAAGTTTCGTTGTCGAAAATTTGCAATTACGGCTGACATTACAAAAATGTACAGGCAACTGGAAGTGCATGAAGAAGATAGAAAGTTTCAAATGATTTTTTGGCGAGAAAACATGAATATGCCAATAAAGGTTTACGAGCTCAATACAGTTACATATGGTACATCTCCAGCACCATTCTTGGCTATACGATGTCTGGCCGAGTTGGTTCTAGGGTTATCCAAGAAGATTTTTATGTAGATGATTTATTGTCAGGCGGCGAAACCTTAGAGGAAATTATTCAAATACAAACTGAAGTAGTAAAAATTCTCGCCTCAGCTGGATTCAAGCTAGCCAAATGGTATTCAAACCATGATTTCATAGAAAGCAAAAGCATCTCGGAAAAGGCAATATCTCTGAACGATACTGAAACCACACAAACTTTAGGAATTATTTGGCATCCTAAACTTGATGAATTTCGGTTTAGTTGTAGTTACGATTTAAATAATTTACAACCCACCAAGCGCAACATATTGTCAGTGTCATCTCGACTTTTCGACCCATTAGGACTGCTATGCCAAATCATAACAAAAGCAAAAATGATTTTGCAGGAGCTATGGCTTCACAAATTGGAATGGAACGAATCAATTCCGATGTCGCTGGCTACAAGCTGGGATAGTTTTAAAGAAAATATTAGAAGAATTCCCGAAATACGCATTCCTCGCTTTTTTAACATGTTGTCGTCGTCGAAAATACAAGTACATGGATTCGCTGATGCATCCATGCGCGCTAATGGTTGTTGTATATATATTCGTAGTGGTTACAAAAATAATTATAAATCTATACTTCTTACAGCCAAGTCGAAGGTCGCTCCACTAAAAACGAAAACCCTACCAAGGTTCGAGTTATGTGCTGTGCATTTACTGGCGAAATTGTGGAAAAATATAGCGTCAATATTACTTCCTAATACCGAGAAAACTGTATTTTGTTCTGACTCGGAAATTTTGCTATATTGGCTGAAAAAACATCCATCCACATTATCGGCTTTCGTTGGTAATAGAGTGGCGGATGTGCAGGAATGGTCAAAAAACGTTATTTGGAAACATGTACCAACCGCTCACAACCCAGTCGATATTGCCTCCAGAAGTTGCACTGTGGATTAAATGCGTCACTCAATATGGTTTAACGGGCCCAAATTCCTAACGCAAGACGAAGAATATTGGCCAAGTAATCCGCATTTCAAACCGCCGGAGAATATGGAAAAGTTGGAAATTCGAAAAGCCAAGCCTGTAGTACTTTTGTCATCGGAAAAGTCGTGTATCAAACACGACCTGATAGAAAATTTTTCGACTTATTTAAAAATTGTAAGAGTCCTTGCCTATGTATATAGATTTCTGTCTAACTGAAAAAGAGCCTCAACTTACCGCTAAAAAAACTCTTCATTGCCATATGATACAAAACCCCCCCTACTTATTCCAAAATGCCGATTCGCATACTTGTACGCTACTCATCTGCATTTAACAAACTGACACGGAGGCCCAAGGGCGCTCATAGCGCTGATGCGACTAAACATTTGGTCTGTGAACGCTCGAGAAATTGCGAGAAAAGTAGTACGCAATTGCACACACTGTTTTATATATAAGCCCAAGTTGTTGACACAAGTCATGGGAAATTTGCCAATGGATCGTTTATTGTCAGTTAGACCGTTCTGGGTAACTGGTGTTGACTTTTGTGGTCTAATATACACGTCTTACAGAATTCGTGGTCGACCCCCTTATAAAACATATATAGCTGTATTCGTTTGTTTTTCGTCTAAAGCTGTTCATATCGAAGCTGTTTCCGACTTAACCACTAACTCATTTATTTCTTGTTTTAAAAGGTTTATCGGAAGGAGAGCCTTGCCGCACAAGGTCGTCTGGGACAACGCAACAAATTTTGTCGGAGCCAACGCCAAGATGAAGGAACTTCACGACGTATTTTTCAACGAGGTCAGAACGAAGCAAGTGTTAGATTTCGTGGCAGAGAAAGGAGTCCAATTCGAATTCATTCCGCCTCGCGCACCTCATTTCGGGGGTCTGTGGGAGGCGGGCGTAAAGTCAACAAAAAATTTGCAAACGCCAATCTGACATTCGAAGAACTATGTGCCGTTCTCGTAGAGGTAGAGGCAGTTCTGAATTCAAGGCCTATCGCACCAATGTCCACAGATCCCAGCGATGGAGAAGCACTCACACCCGCACACCTATTGATTGGGTGTTCTCTAAAAGCCATTCCAGAGCCTACCGTAGAAATGGAAACATGAGTTATTCCAAAAGCAACGTATCGCTTATCTGAAAGGGTAGTTTTGGTCTGCATTCCGCAGAGATTATCTTTTAGAACTTCAGGCCAGAGCGAAATGGGTAAAACCCGAAACCAATATAGAGATTGGCACAATGGAACTCGTCAACGAGGACAACATGCCACCCCAAAGATGGCTTATTGGCAAGGTTACGAGTGTCGTTGCTGGCAAAGATGGCATGGTCCGTGTTGCTAACATAAAAACACGCAATGGTGTCATCAGCTGGCACAGTTGCCATTAAACTAACTACTAAATTAATTTTCGTTTCAATTACAGTGGAACTTCTTTATAGTGAACTTCCCTACAATGAAGCTCTCCCTATAATGAAGTAATTTTGAAGACACAGCTTTTTGGTTCTACTTTAGGTGCATTTTTGTCTCCTTATAATGAATTTCTATATAGTGAAGTTTTCTATATAATGAACAAATTTTACTGCTTGAAAATCAAGCTTCATACGTTTTTGTCTCCGTATAGTGAATTTTTTCAAATATGTTTTCGGTTACACTCAATTATTTGTAACTGCGTACTCTCAGAAATAAACGAAACGTAGAAATGTAATACGGGGAATCCCAAAATGAAAATACATACATACATATGTACATTGTAGTAGGAGTTCAGATGTGTTAAGAAATTGAAGTAAAAATGACGCATCGAACTGTCTAAATGATTTGGAAGCTTTTGTTGAAAATGAAAAATGGAAGAATGTAATTCAAACCGAACTTAATGATTATTTTAAATAAAATTACAAAAGAATAAAATGAATTTCTATATAATGAAGTCTCCATATAGTGAAGCGATTTTCAGGTCCCCTACGAATTCACTATAAGGAAGTTCCACTGTACTATAAAAGTAACAACATGAATTTTGTAAAAAGGTGAGCACGATTGTAAAGGTTTTCAATGTATATGGAACAAAGGTTTATTGATAAATAATAAATGGGTATAAATTCAAGCTTCGAAGTATATATGAGGAGGTCCATAACAAAACGCAACAATTCCACTTTTCAAATATTTTGGTTTTTTAACTAAATCCAATTCTACGCATTAAAACCTATGTAACCATTGCTATAAAACATACCAAAGGTCAATACTTTTACTGTTATTCAACGCCAAAAATATTAGTTTAGACCAAAATGAAACATTTCCATATGTATCCAATTAAATTAATTTTATTTTTAAATTAGTTTTTTTCGTTTTTCCAAAAAATTGTTTTGGTGGAATTATTGCGTTTTGTTATGGACCTCCTCATATGTGTATATATACGTAAGGTTAATTCAAGTCTTAATATATAAAAATCACGTGTCACATGTTCAATCAGGGTGAGCTCCTAAACTACTCAACCGATTTTAATGAAATTTGCACAGCATCTACAGTTTGATCCAACTTGAAAGATAGGATACCTTATATCTCAAGGGGGAGTGGAAATCGGTAAAAAACCATAAATTTTTTTGTTTACACAGCCACAAATCATAAACGGATCCACCGATTAGAATGAAACTTACTTGAAGTTAAACTTTGAAATATTTACTTTCGTTCTGCATCAAAAAAAATAGTTGATTCATATATTATTTAACCAAAATTGTTTAAACAATAGGAGCACCTTTTCTAAAAAAAGCTGTTTGTGTGTTTGTTCGCTGTCAACCAAATGAATCGATTTAAGTTAAGCGAGCGCTCGGTAGCGGTACTTCGCTTCGTACATACATACATATGTATGTATGTATGGCGCTTTAAATAAAAACAAAATTAACATTCATATGTACATATGTACGTTTTCGTGTTGCTGAGGGATAAGTAAAAATCAAATCCATATATGTACATATTTTGTAGTGAACGCATTTTGTGAAAAACCGTTATTCGTATTTTATACAATTGCTTCATTGTTCAAAAATATTTAATTAAAATATATACATATGTACATGTAAGTATTATCACATAATTATATTATTAATTTCTTATTTCATATTAATCAATTCAAAAATGATAGGAAAAAAATGAGAACGGCTGGACAGATTTGACTCAAGTTTTTTTTCAGTTCTTCGTAATTGGTAACGCGGTGTTTCCACCAAACCAAACACCGCGTTTAAAAGGGGTTGGGTTATGTAGAAATGGTTATGTAGAAATGTCAAGTTTTTCTACTGAGAGTTTACCGGAAAATAGGTTTACACCCACTAAATCGGAACGACGATCATAATAAATTGTTTAGTGGGTGTAAACCCATTTTCCGGCAAACTATCAGTGGAAAACTTGACATTTCTACATAACCCAAACCCTTTTAAACACGGTGTTTGGTTTGGTGGAAACATAGCATAAGAGAAGGTTTGTGTGAGGGAAAATTTTGGGAAATATTTCCGGATTTTCAAGATTTATGTAATTTTGGAAAAGTGGGCGGTGCCACGCCCACATTTTTTGTATTCAGTACTTTGTTTGTACTTCCATAATGTCCAAAGTTTATGGTTGATCTGTTTTAAACTTTTCCAATACGTGAAAATCTTCGTGGGGTACGACATACATATATTTGTAAATTTTTTGGAAAAGTGGTCAGTTCTAAGACCACAGCTAAGTAATATTTCAATTCGTTATATCCCTGAATGTATTTGCTTTAGTGACATTTTAACGTTCTTAAATCTTAATCAAAGCACTTAATTTTTTGTTTGTTATTGCCGTTTATACATATCCAGAGTATTATAGGATTTCCATAAAATCATAATAGTGGCGTTAAGTGGTAGATATAGGATATAATTAAATAAATACTAACTACACATCTGCTCAGCAGCGCATAATGGTTTGTGTCATAGCCATTGAGTTCAAAAGATTCGTTTTTTAAGTTGGACATCCAACAAATTTATTTGTTTATACCAAACACGTTAAAACCGGAAACATTGCATATACAAAAGCACTGCAATAAATGGAATGTTAAAAATTAATAGAAAAATAGTTGAAAATGTATTTCTAGGGAAGTCACTGGTCAGGCAGAACAACGTCTGCCGGGTCTGCTAGTTCAAGTATAAATTCAAATGAAAGTAATATAATGCAATGATATAGTTATGTATAGGTAAACTTATGTTGATTGTTGTATCCGTGAACAATGATGTACTGTACAATCTTCTTTCTTCGCCACGTGGAATGCAGATGAATGATATCGTCGATGTTTATTGATACGATGAGTTTATGGATAAGAGAGCGATTTCAAGGTGGCATCCGGTTTTATAGACCACAGCTTCGGCAACCTCGAACTCTCATTCCAATAAGTTCGAAACCGGGTTGCCGTAATTAGATGTTACAGGGATGCATTTTTTAAGGGTACAAGTCCCTTAAACACGGCGCCCCCGTTGCACTTGTGCAAGGGACAATATATTCTTCACCTGCTCGAGTACCTCGATAGCTTCAGTCACCACACGACTGGCTTCAGTGTGCGTACGTATGTTAGTCCTTGACTTCGGTTGGTCTGGCGATGAGCGGTGGAGCAAAGTATGGTGGGCTCTTCCACATGATTTGCAATGTTCGAGCGAAGTGCACTGTTTCACTCCATGAGTACGTGCCAGGCAGTTTACGCAATAATCGTACTTACGCAAGCAGTATATGCGATCCTGAACGCTCAATGACAAAAATACTTTACAAAACCTGAGCGCATGATAACGATGGCACAATAAACACAAATGGATTGTAGGATCCCGGCGTCGAGGTGCAAGGACGTGAGGTGTGACTCTGCGTGCGGTACGTGTGTGAGTGCTATTGGCGCGTGCTTTGCCTCGACGTGGTGATAGAAGCAACGATAAAACCAGTTCATTGTGGCGCCCGTTTGGGGAAGCACTGCTGTAGCGGATCATGGTGTTTCTGTGAATGAAAATTATTATAGTGAACATTCTTGAAGACCTTATAGCTAATGAACTGATAGTATGAAAATACATAAGCTGATGTCAAGGCTGTGATAACGATATATTAGATTGAATGGGCAAAGGACATAGTTTGGCGATAGGTCTAGTGAATAGGCCATGTTGTGTACGCACGTCAGCAATACGCACTTTTCCATCGGAGCCCACATAGACTTTTTCAATCCTTCATTTTTAAGGACGACAAAGTCATTGACTTCGAAATTCCTTTGGGGGGATTTCCACTTATATCTTTTATGTAGTTCTTTAAGGTACTCGTCTTTCCACCGAACACTGAAATGCTGATACAGTAGCTTTAGCTTTTCCCAACGATTTTGAAGAGATAGGTTTTCAGTTTCTGGTTCGGGAATAGCCAGGAGTGGCGCACCACGCAAAAAAAGACCGGGAGTTAGGGCTGCCAATTCTTGGGGATCTTCGGACATTGGAGTCAGAGGCCGCGAGTTCAAGGTAGCTTCTATGCGAGTTAGAAGTGTGGTGAATTCTTCGAAAGTGAAATTCACATTTCCAGCTGTACGTTTAAAATACAGTTTAAAGCTTTTTACGGCAGCTTCCCATAAGCCACCCATGTGGGGTGCGTGGGGTGGAATAAAGTGCCATTCAAATCCGTGAAGAGTGTATTTTGAGCGGATGTCAGTGGATACTTCCTTGAGGAATTGTAGGAAGTCCTTTCCAAATGCGCGACTCGCTCCCACAAAGTTCGGTCCATTATCGGAGAATATTAATTGCGGCAAGCCCCACCGACCAATGAATCTAGAAAAAGCTGCTTGGAAAGCCTTAGTGGAGAGATCCGAGCTAAGCTCTAAATGTATTGCTTTTGTTGCAAAGCATATGAACACGCATACATAGACCTTGAGAAAGTGTGCCCTGCGAGTATTTGAGGTTTTGATGTTAAAAGGGCCTGCGAAATCAATGCCTGTTCGAGTAAATGGCAAGGAGTATGTGGATCTTTCTGGCGGTAATTCGGCCATGATTTGAGCTCTTAATTTCTGTTTATGGACTGTGCATGTCATACAATTGAGAACAATTTGTTTATCTTTAGATTGGAGCTTCGGAATAAAATATTCCTGTTTGGCCATTCTTATCATCAGTTGATGTTCTGCGTGTATTAACAAAATGTGCATAAATTGAAGGTATAAATAGCAAAATTTGGAGGATGGTGGCAAAATAATTGGATGTCTTTCGTTGTATGAAAGCGCCGCTTTGGCGAGACGGCCATCACCCTTAAGAATTTGATTTTTTTCTGCGAATGGATTCAGTGAGAGAAGTGGACTGCGTTTTGATATTGTCTGAGAGTTGGACATTCTAGCGTATTCGTCTGGGTAGTAGAGAGAGTACTGTAGTGTTATGCGTTAGGTCGGATGTGGGCTGTATAGAACGTGATTTCGCAAGATGAAGGAAACGAAATATGTAAGCAACCACCCGCACTGCTCTTGGCCATGACGAAAATCGATCAAGGACATCAGGCTCTTATTGGACTGTATGAAGTGTCTCAATTTTTCGAACTTCTGGGGGAGTGCCTTTTGGTTGGAAGGATACTGGCCATTCCTTTGGATCTTGTAGAAGCCATTCAGGCCCATTCCACCACAGTGAGTTCTGTATCAACTCTGCTGCCTTACACCCCCGAGTTCCCAAATCAGCAGGATTCTGATTTGTATTAATATGCCTCCATTGTATAATTCCGACGTTGTGAATGATTTGCGCTATTCGATTTGCAACGTACACTTTCCAGGTGCAAGGTGCCTTTTCTAGCCACGAAAGAACTATGGATGAATCGCACCAAAGATGTAGCTCATATTTACCAAGAGGAAGCTTAGAGATAACGTTTTTATCACTTTTGATAAAAGGACGGCTCCGCAGAGCTCCAAGCGCGGAAGGCTTATGGTTTGCAAGGGAGCAACCTTCGATTTGGCGAAAAGTAGATTGGATGTGGTATGATTATTATGTGACTGGGTACGGATATATACGGCTGCGCAATATGCTTTTTGGGATGCATCACAGATTCCCTGTATTTGTATTTTACGGTCGGGAGCGAATTCTGTCCACCTCGGAATCATAATTTTTTCAACAGATGGCAAATCTGACACAAATAGATTCGATTTGTGTAATGAATGAATAATGTGGTTTTACACATTCGTCCCATGCTGTACCCTCTAGCCAGAGCTGTTGCAGTAGCATTTTGGATTGAACGATAATGGGCGTAAGCCACCCTGTCGGGTCAAAACCGACACCGACGAAAGTATTTGTCGCTTGGTTGCGGATGTTGAAGATTTTAATGGCTGAATTGAGTATGAGAATGAATCACTCAAGGCGTTCCACCGTATTCCCAGAGTTTTGGTGGAACTTGAAGCATCGAGTTTGAGAAACTCGGAATCTAGTAAGTCGTCTATTGGTATATTACTTAGAAGATCTTTATGATTGGACGTAATTTTTTTAAGTGGGAGCCCAGCCGAACTTAAGCAGTTAATGACCTGAGATTGTGCCTCTAAAGAGGACGCCATATCATGGCCTCCAGACAATATGTCATCGACATATGTTTCTGTGGTAAGCACTCGTTTAGCTAGGGGGTAACTTTCTTCGGACTCTTCAGCCAATTGATGTAATGTTCTAATAGCTATGTAAATATGGAGCACAATTGACACCGAAAGTGACTGTTTTAAGCGCAAAATCACTTAGCTTTGATTCCGTTCCTCGTCGAAAAACGATACGTTGAAATTGTTGATCCTGTTCATGAACGAGGATTTGTCGGTACATTTTCTGGATGTCTCCATTGAAGACATATCTATAGAGTCTCCAATTCAATATAACGCTCATTAAATCTGCTTGTAAGGCTGGACCTGTATAGAGAACATCGTTCAGAGACACTCCCGTATCGGAAGGCTTAGAGGCGTTGAAAACGACCCTAACTTTAGTAGACTTGCTTTCGATACGGATGACCGCGTGGTGAGATAAATAAAATGATAAATACTTTCTATTTTCATGGATTTCCTCGGAAGAGGTTACTTTCATATGCTCCAAGTCTAAATATTCTTCGAGTACTTGGGCGTACTCCTTTTTTAGGCTTGGGGTTTTCCTTAGTGTTCGTTCCATACATAACGCTTGCGCCATCGCTTGCAAACGGGAACTGCCAAGCGTGAGGTTAGATGGAAAAGATGGTTTAAAAGGCAGTCGAACAACGTAACGCCCGTCTGATTGACGATAGGTCATGTTAAGGTAAAATTGCTCACATGCGACATCGTCATCCGATTGAGGATGATTGTCTGGTATCTCTTCGATCTCCCAAAATTTTCACAATTGACTGTTTAGGGTTTCATTATGATCTTCTAGCACCTGAGTGTGATAGCATGAGAGCATTTCTCTCTTGATGGGCCCATTTAGATACCATCCAAAAATGGAATTTTGTGCTATAAGGTTTTCAGCAATGTTAGTTCTGACTCCGTCTAAGAGTATTTGTGGCATTAAGTCGCTGCCAATGACTAGATCAATCTGGGACGGCTTAAAGAAATTTGGATCGGCCAGATCTAGTACGATAGCTTCGGCAGCTATTCGAATGTTTTTCCTTTTGGAAAAGAGAGTTATATGACAAACCCGTCTGACATTTTCCACCATCCAGTTATAGTGAAATTTACTCTGCTTGTTGGAAGCTGTAACTTGTTTTGGGCTTTTTCTGATATAAAGGACTTTTGCGATCCCTGATCAAGAAGAGACTGCCGTTGGTAGTAGAGTGGTTTCGTTTTTGCTGAAAGAATTCGTTTGATAAACAGCAGGTTGGCCCCCAAAGCTGGAGCTGCTGTTTTCCGATAAATCGGGTGACGAATGGTTTGACAAGATTTGAATAGCATCAGTGTTAATTGGTGGGTTTGATTGTGTGTGCAATAACGAGGTTGAGTTTTTTGAAGATTGGTATGCTTTGTTGGTTGCATTAGAGCTGGGGTGCAAGAGAGTATGATGAGACTTTTTGCATTGAGAACATTTGAAGTTGCATTTAAAATCTGCTACCAGTTGGTTGTATGCTAAGCAATTTACGCAGTATCCATTTTCCTCTACGAATTTTTTTCGTTCGGATACGTCTAACTGTCGGAATTTTTGGCACACTTTCAAAGAATGTGCATTATTGCAAAGTTTGCATTTGAAAGACAAATATTGATTTGAATGATAAGATGTAATTTTACTAGAGCGTAGTGGAATCGATTGTCGGTTTTTTGTGAGTAGAATGCTACTTAGCCGCTCGACAACTTCATAGCGACCAGTTAAGAACTCATCCATCTGGGACCACAACGGAATTTCTCTTCGAGATTTAAGCGACTGCTCCCAGAGTGAAAGGGTTTCCTCTGGAAGTTTGGTGGCACACAAATACGTTAGGATGGGATCCCAGTTTGCGAAAGACACCCCTTGTGAGGTGAGAGAGGAGAGACAATCGTTGATTGTGATTTGGATTTTTTGAATTGCTGCGCTATTTTCGGAACTGGCAGCTGGAAGGTTGAAAAGGGTTTTCAACTGATTGTCCACTAGCATTCTTTTATTTTCGTATCGTGCACGTAGGGTTTCCCATGCCAGTGCAAAGTTGTCATCGCATAATTTATATTTCTTGACGATTCCACCCGCGGTCCCTCTGGTTTTATTGCGGAGGTGGAAACGCTTCTGAGCAGGGGTAAGTCTAGGGTGATTCGAATATATGGCCGCGAACATGTCACGAAACGAGGGCCAATCCTCATAGCTGCCATAAAACACCTCAGTATCACACGGAGGTACTTTGATGCATGTGGCCATGCTGTCTTATTGGGAATGCATGGAATGGTTTAAACTGACGTTTTTTGTAGGTGTCCCTTGAACTAGGTTTAGACGATCTAAGATTTGAGCTTTACAAATATAAAAGCTGTGTGCACATAGCTGAAATTTCGAATGATCTTCGTCTTTGAACTCTGCCGAAACGACGTTTTCACCAGCTATGCACACGTTTGCATAAGCACTACGTAAATTTTCCCACCGTGCATTTAAATCTTGGAGTTTCACTTCAAGAAGTGAGTCAGTTTGATCCTCGAGATCTTCTTTCTCAAAACTACAACAGAATTGTATTACGTTGTTGGACTCAAACATAAACTTAATGCTTAGGTCGCCTTCCATTTTCAGATATAATTTAGTAACGTTGTGTAAGTAAATTTACCTTGAAACACTAGTTCGTTTCGAAATTGGTTTGGCAAAGGTTCGAATGAAACTTTTCTTGATAAGATATGGAACTAGGGTTCCTGATATATTTCCCGTAAGCGGTACGACGGTTAACACTGATAGTAGGACTTGGTTTTCCCTTGCAAGTTACGATTTGGTGCAACGTAACAGCACTTTAAATATTGATTACTGCTTGATAATAAGTATAGTTGCTTGGGTGAAGCCCGTAAGCGGTACGACGGGAGTGTGCGTTACGTAAGCGGTACGACGTAACAGCACTGGAAGTTGGAAACAATACTTATTTGCAGGGGTGGGTTACGTAAGCGGTACGACGTAACCTTACTTGGAGTTAAGGTGAGTGGCTTTGGGAACTTTGCTTCATTCCCAGTGGGTATCCCGTAAGCGGTACGACGGCCAGCAATCAAGTGAATTTTTCCTCTTGATCGACAAGATAGATATTATAGTAAGCAACTTAATATTTCATATGGGACTACGGCAATGTATCAAAAATAATTAGTTGCTAAATATTGTTCAATTATATACTACGTAAATAATTTTGTGTTTGCAAGTACACTGTAATGGATGACCACTGTGCTACTTATTCGTTGTGGTTGTTTTGTTTGAAGATGTTTGAAAGGGAAGAGGTTGCAACGAATTTACAATCGTGATGCCTTAACATACAGCGATACTAGAAGTGTAACTGCAGGTCTCTGTGCTTTTGCTTGGTGCAGGTTTCTAACAAACACAATGGATTCAAAGTAAGCAGCCTACCACACATGTCCTATTGTCTTAGGTGACGAAATTTTTATACCTAGTAGTGCTTCGCACACAAGGTATATTAACTTCATTCGCCTAACGGTAGTATGTAACGGCATAAACGAATCGAGATAAATATTGACTTATATATATCAAAATGTTCAGGAGGAAAAGAGAAATTGATTGAGCCCTGTCCGTCCTTCCGTCCGTCCGTCCGTCCGTCTGTAAACACGATAACTTGAGTAAATCTTGAGATATCTCAATGAAATTTGGTATGTAGGTTCCTTTTCACTTATCTCCGAGCGCTATTGAAAATAGGCAAAATCGGTTAAAAGCCACGCCCTCTTTCTATATATATAATATTTTGGAAAATACAAAAAGAGTGATTATTCAGTACATAATACACCTATAAGGATAATATTTGGTGTGCACTTTAGCGTTAAGGCAACAAATACATTTTTGAAGAAATTTTTAAAAAGGGGCGTGGCACCGCCCACTTTTGATATAGTCAAATTTGGAAATATTATTAATCATAAATCAAAAACCGCTCAAGATAGCAAAATAAAATTCAGCACACATATATATATTAATACAGGCAATATTTCGAAAAAAAATTATCATAGATATATTGAATATGCTATAACTTTGCTTACACTAGCTGTATATAATTTATATTTCACCTCTGAAGTGTTCGTGGGCAAAGAAAGTCGAAAGCACAAAATCTATGGAAAATGGGCGTGGCCCCGCCCCTTTATGGGGGATTATTCCACAAAACTTTCCATGCCATAACTCCGGTAAAAATTGACTTATTGAAACGATATTTAGAGAAAGTGTTCAGCATATAAAGCTTACTCTTTGCTGTAAAAATAAACAAAATCGGAGAACGGACACGCCCACTTTTTGAACACAGTTCTAAAAAATTTCTTCGTAAACTTAAAATCGCGATATTTCAATAATTGTATAAGTTATATAAATAAGATTTTACACACATAATAAGCCTTTTAAGCAAAACTGAAGTGTACAAAAATTTTGTGGATTTTGGTGAAGTAGGCGTGGCGCCGCCCACTTTTTAGCATAAAAGCTCTGCTATTTTCAAAAGCGATTGCTTGGAATTTCAAGAATGTATTTCAATGAAATTTTGTGAGAGGGTTCCCAATAGTATGTAGTATACTCCTGCCAAAAATTACGGAAATCGAATAACAAACAAGCAAGATTTACGGGCAAGTAGTTAACACCCTACTGCCTTTTTTTATTTTCATACCTTTCATGAACATGAGGAAAGGTATTTATATTTTGTTATTTAGTAATAATTTAATTTACCACTCACAACAGAAGTGTTTTTATCGAAAACAATCAGTTGCCTTTATAACAAATTTTCAGGTATGTATTAAAATAGACCTGAGTAAATTAGGATACCAAAACAGATCACTACTAGGTATTTAATGTTCGGTTACACCCGAACTTAGACTTCCTTACTAGTTCTTTGTTATGTATGTACAGATATTTCCATGTGGTAATTTTTTATAGCGTTTTCCAATGATGCCAGTATGGTGAAAACAAAATATGAGCATTTTGAGTAGCTTTTTAGGAATTTTACAATTCCCACATACCAAGAGGTGTGCAAAAAGGTTCTATCGAATTAATGTTTAATATAATATATATGAAATAATAAGTAATTCATAATATAAAGTTAAAATTTCCAAGATATTTTAAAATAAGGTAAAATCCTTAACGATGTGCATTTCGTAAGGAAATAGAACATGGTAATGGAAATAATATGATTTCAAATAAAAATAATTATAATTAAAATAAATATTTGCAAATAATACCAAAAGAAAAGGCGTATTGTTTGTATCTTGTAAACATTTTTTATACCTGTAAACCACTCAAATGCGTAAAAAAAAATATAATTTTCTGTATATATTTCTGCAGCTATTTTCTTAGATTGTACTATTTCATTTTTTCTCAATCGTGCGATATTTTAAGTTTATCGAAATGTTCACTTGTTTGATTTTCCCAAATTTGGTGCGTTTTTTGCTTTCTGGCTCCTCATTGTTTATGTATCTAACGTCAGATGGTCCTCGATCAGGCGCGTATTCAGGGGGGGGTTTCGGGGGTTCAAACCCCCCCCGAAATTTCCGAAAACTAAAAAATATACGTCTGTACTATAATAATTACTCTATTCATTTTTAAAACCCCTGTTAAGAAATTAGCATTAATTGCAAAATAAAAACACGAAAGAATAAAATTAAATAATATTTCACACTGAGAGAAGATATTGGTAGTCGCTAATCAATTATCAGAGCAAGTCTGAGAGGTCACAACAAAATTCCTGCAACGGTTCACTCATTTGGCACATTAAGAAATTCGCGCAAAATTATCGGACTTGCTCTGCATAAGATCAACTTAGCTTCTCATCTACATAGCATGTTAACAATAGCAAGAGTGATTCGAACTCAAGTCTGTTGAAATTCATATTAACTGCTTTTCGAGTTATTAATACAGCAGGCAAAAATCGTAAGAATGAGTGCATCTCGTTATTGTAGTCACAGTTGCCATCAGCTTAACCAAAATCATCACCAAGAAGTTAAAAAAAATACCAAAAATTCCCAAGCAGTACACAACGCAGTGGTATTGAATTACCAGAGCAAGTGACAATTAAATTGTACTTATACTTGTCGGGTGATAATAAAAAGTGACGCTAATTTGGCAAAAAAGGATTGAAAAAGTTTAAAAGTAAAAGCCCGGTATGCTTTTGAAAAGAAAATGCTCATGAAATATTTTCAATTATTTCTTGACCATGAAATTGTCATGAATAGCCAAGAAGTTTTGACGTTCCGTTTTGCATGTTGAATAATTGCAAATAACCCGCCTTTTCTATGAAATTCAATGTTATTTTGCTATATTTTTTTTTTGTTTTTCCGAAGCTTCAGTTTACTAAAGCGACAACTACTTATTTTTTGCCAAAGCCAGAGTTGCGCAGGTCTCGTTTTTGTAAACATTTTCCAGAAATTAGCAGTAGAAAAGTAGAAGAGATTCTGACACAAGAAATTTTTCTTATGCGTTTCATAGGTGTCATTTTATATAGAGTTTTTGGATTTCTTATGAACAGCCAAAGGCCTGAAAAAGAAAAATATTTTCCAATCCCAAAGGAGGAGCGACCGAGCACGTTTATTTATGCATTAAATAATTGTTCCGTGTCTTTTTTCCCTATGGTATATATATATCGATATATAAAAATTGCTGCAACGCTTCCAGTTTCCGTTGCTCCTAGCGAACGGTCCTTCTCTTCCATTCGAAGGTTAAAAACTTCGCCAGGAGATGCTGGCTCTACTCAACATCCACAACAAAATTTCAAAACAAACAAGTAAAATAAATATTATTTTGTACACGGCTAAAAGTTTTAGCCTAGATTTAAAACTTTTGGGGCTGCATATACACCTAGACCAGAATGTCTGCGTTCAAAGTGTGTTTTGTTAAGAACTTTGCGCAAAATTCTCATCAAAACTTCTAACTTTTTAGTAAAAGTTTTTAAAATTACTAAAATCGAGTAAAACTTCTAGCAGCTTAAGATTGGTATCTTTGTTCACTACAATTGAACGGACTACAAAACTGCATACGCGGAAAAAATCTAAAATTTTACTAAAAAGTTAGAAATTTTGATGAAAAGCATTCGAGTTTTCTTAAATTTTTATGAATTTTCCACAAAGTTCTTAACTTTGAGTTGCTGTATTTTTATTGTGCTTTTACACATACTTTCATACAAAAATAATGAAATTAGTTAAAGTTAATTTTACTGGAGATCCCAAAAACCTTTTGAACGCAGACATACTGGTCAAGGTGTATGACCAAACCAAATTTGGTTTAGAATTAAATTGACGCCGTTTGTTATAGAAATGCGCGTAAATTAAATTATTTTTAATTTTAAACCGAAAATGTTAACATTTTTTTATTTTTTTTAAATGTTAGGACTCGAACCGACGTGCCCCAAATCAGTGCGCAATGCTCTACCTAGTGAGATACCGCGCACCCATGAATTTTGTGCGAAAAGTACACATATTCGCTGTTTATCCTCGTAAAGTTTTAAAAAATTGAGAATTTTTGTAGGAAATTGAAAGAATTGGAAATTATTACCAAAATGATTCAAAATTGTGTAAACCAATGAATGGTTTAAAAGTTAGGCTCAAATTTTAGCCGTATAGAAAGAGAAAAATTTCAAATAAATAAAAGTATATATATGTAATATGTAAAAAATATAAATATGTATGTATTTACAGGTAATTCTTATTTACTGAGACTTTGGCCAAAACCCCCCCCGAAATGTTTTCCTGGCTACGCGCCTGTCCTCGATTGTGTAGTATTGCCAACATTCAAAAAAATGAAAGAGCGGGACAAAAACAGACTTCTATGCCATGCTCTGTATTGCCATGCGTTGAATAATCGAATGCATGTAAAACCAATTTAACAGATATCGAAAAGGACAGAACCCATGCTATGCAAGCATTACTGAACCATTAGACTTTCTTGTTCTAAAAGTAATATTCTGGTCTTTTAATTAGTCGCTGCTGACAGTTGGTTTTGAATTACTTTGTTTGTGTCATGCGCAGTGGGCTTCGAACACAATCACGCACTATAGTGGTCTCTGATTTTGATAGCTGTCAGCTGTTTTCTTTTCTTTTCTTGGTAATTGCAAATGTTATACATATTTCTGAAGCTCTCGCGCAACATATAACAGATCATAAAATGACGTCATTTATTAAAGTAAAAACTGATAATATAATAAAATTTGTAAAAATTAGTCCAGTTATCGACGATAACACGGCAGAAATTACAAGTGATGATATTATATATTCGGGTAAGTTAAAAAAGTAGAACAAAATAAAAAAATACATATGTACGTACTTTTATGTTTTCGGGGACCGTTTTCTGCAGTTGGATAGGCGTTTGAATTTCGCTAGAACGCGGTGCCTAAATTTTGCGATCGAGATGGAGCAAATATCTGAAATGCCCACCTCGCACAAATAGTGAAGCAATACGGCAAATGCAGTTATTTTTTACTTGTAGTTTTCACTGGCGGTTAGTAATTTGCAGTAATCGTAAATTTGTGGTTGAATTCATGATATTACACTGCGATAATACATATGCTAAGGTATATACATTTATGGCTACTTTGATTTTTATGTTTTAGATGAAGAAAGTATTTCTTAAAAGCAAAACGCAGAACATAGCAACTGCAGAGGCTATTATTGCTCTTTTTCCAAATTACTAAGTTAAAGGAAGGGGATATGTAGGAATTGCAAGTATTTTTCTTGTGAACTTCGGAAATGATGCAGTGAAATATGAAAGCACCAGACTTGTTCGCTTTCATGAAGCAGCATCAGAGTTGTTTCAAAATACGTCATACTTAATTCTTTAATTTAAACTTTCAGGAGCTATTCTAAAATCCTATCGATAGCACTAGGTATTTGTCCTTAAAATTTTAGTTCGAAGCGGCGTAAAACTGAGGGAAAGTCAAAAGATGTTGAAGAAGCCGTTTGCGCAAACAATGATGAAAACCTTTCCAATGAAGACATCGAATTTTTCAAAAAATGCATTGTTACTTACAGAGAGATACTATAATAGAAAGACTTGCCAAGACAATATCGTCAAAAATTTTGTGCAGCGAGTACAAATATTTTTTCAACGTTTATTTTTTTTCTATTTGATGCAACATTGGTAATTAATGACAATGTATTAACTTTTGAATTTATTCGTTGCATACCGTTTAACCCTTATGGGTACACATAGGTCTGGGCAGACCTATAGCAACTTTAACTAAATATTTCGCACAGAAATCAAGAAACTAGATATCTGAGATTTTATGATATACTCAACAATTTTATTAGCTACTATTCTCAATATTTTTTTTAAAATTATTTGTTATTTTAGGTTTTAATAAACATTTACTAAATCTATACCTTAACCGTACACATTAGGTCCAGCCAGACCTATGGTGTTGTGAGTATTAAATCATTAGCATCGCTGCTTTTAATTTGCGTCTACTTTTGAAAATAGCGATAAAAATGCTCATACAAACAATACCTACAATAATTTCTGAAAAACTCTGTCAGTTGCGTTCATGCTGCTACAAAGTGTGGTGACGAAATCTGTGCTTATATTATTTTGTGACTTTTTTCGCGAAATTGAAAAGGTATAATGTCGGAAAATTTTGAATACTACTCTGCAGCGATGTTGAGCCGGTAAGTAGATAAACATTTTATTTCTTTCTTATAATTGCTATAAGGCACTAAACATTTTTATTTAGTATGACGGGGGAGCAGCGAACATATTATTATGCGCGTCTTGTTGAACATCTGACTATCACAGATGAGGATGGGAACGAGGACATAGACGATATACACAACGACGATGAAGATTTTTTTGATGGTGAGTATGCTTCAGATATGGAAGCGGAAAATATTTTGGAAGTGGAAAGTGATCCGGAAGACTCTGATGACGACGTTGAGGGTGAAGAACCCAGTGATGCCTCCAACGAAACCAAATGTTTCATAGCTCCTGATGGAACTAAGTGGAGTAAGACTCCTCCACCATCTAGTCCTGCACGTAGCCACAATATTTTGAGAGAAGCTGGTGGAACTGTAAAAAGTTCTTTATCTTCAAATTCATTAGAGATATTTAAATCGATTATAACAGAAGAAATGATCCCTATAATTATGAGAGAAACTAATCGGAAAGCATTGAGAGCGGTCGAAAAAATCTCGAAAAAAAAACCGAAAAAGCCAAAGATTTGGAAATAGGTTGACCAGACTGAACTTTACGCTTATATTGGAATTTTGCTAGCTGCTGAGGTAAAGCATTCTAACATGCCGCAATGCACTGAACTGTGGAAACCAGATTCTTTGCCAATCTATAGAGCTGCCATGTCCATACAACGATTCAAATCTATAACATGCTTTATAAAGTTTGACGATGAAAGAACTCGTGCTTCACGCCAGGAGGAAGATAAGGCTGCGCCCATACGTGACCTTTGGACGATGCTAAACACACAATTGGAGGCACTATATAAGCCAACAGCAAACGCAACTGTAGATGAACAGTTACTCCCTTTTAGATGGCGTACAAAGTTTACGCAGTATATACCCTCTAAGCCCGCCAAATATGGCATACAAATATTTTGGGCATGTGATGCCTCTAATTCATATCCATTGAAGGGCATTCTATATACTGGGAAGGAGCGCAATCAGCCAAGAGATGTGAATCAAGGTGATCGTATTTTGTTAACTCTTACCAGTAAATATCGAAGTTGTGGAAGAACTGTCATTGCTGATAATTTTTTTACTACTCTGAATGGTGTTCATAAATTGAGAGATTCCGGACTGGCTTATGTTGGAACATTACGTCGTAACAAAAGATATATACCTAGGGAAATGTTGGCTAGTAAATCCCGTCCTGTGTTATCAACAGAGTTCGGATTTCACGACAATGTTAGTATCATATCATATGTCCCAAAAAAAAATAAAAGTGTTTGCTTATTATCTTCACTGCATCAAAAAATTGAATGCAAAAAGTGAGAAATTCTCATATATTTCTGTATGAAATTAACGAACACCCTAATGTGCATATATAAATATATACAATATTTTGTACCCGGAATTCATGTTCAAATTTATTTAAGCGGCCTTATGAAGCTTATGAACATACATATGTATATTAAGTTGTATGCAGTGATACCTCTACTGTTACCTGAAGGAATGTAATAATTTTAATAAATAACTAAATGAAAATCAAGTTTCTGTTTTCATACCAATATTGGGATAAAACGTAAACTTCTTTGGTTTAAATTTTAGCTATTAGAAGTGTAATTTTGATGTACGTTTAGACTGAACCAATCCCAGGAGCAGAGTTAAGCTTCATCGGTTTTGTTTTTATACTTATGTATAAGGTCTAGGATTGCAATTATTATTGACTAGAAGGACCCGGCAGACGTTGTTCTGCCCAAATTTAGGGGAAAAATCGCACGATAAATAAAAAAGTTTGGAATATTCCGGTCCCTGGTCCACCTCCCCAAAAAAAGTTAACCTCAAATTTTAACAAAAGTAAAAGTCTACCTCTGTCCTAAATTTGAAGAAAATCGCACAATTAATAAAAAAGTTTGGAATATTTCGGTCCCTGGTCCACTTCCCGGAAAAAAAGTTACCGCAAATTTTAACAAAAGTAAAATACTACCTTTGTAACAAATTTGAAGGAAATCGTAGTATAAATAAAAAAGTTTGGAATATTTCGGTCCCTGGTCCACTTCCCGGAATAAAACTTTACATAAACACTCTCCGGACTCCTACTGAGCTATCCTGTAAATATGAACAAAATCGGCGCTGTAGTTCCGGAGTCTATAACATACATACATTAGAGTGTCCCAAAAAAATTAAAGTGTTTGTTTTTAACGCATACCCTCTTATTTCGTTTGAATGGTCTCAAAACAACTAAAAATAAAGTTTCGTCTATTTAGAATCACGGCAACCCGTGCCGAGTTACGCGGAAACCTAACGGTACTTGTATAGTACGGCGCGTGCGAACTGTCGGATTGATTGCGTGTAATTACTTGTTTGTTTTATTAGTAATCGCGTTGTTTTCGTGTAGTCAACATGTCAGTGGAGTTACGTAGTTCCAAAACGGAGATATTTTTAATAGGAGACGTAAAACATCAAATTACCGGTTCTAAACTTCCCTCTAACGGGCAAGTACTGGCAGTTTTGTTCTATAATATTCGTGAAGTGAACTTAAGTGTCAATGAAAGTACAAATCTCACAATTCGTGAGTGTATTATTTATTGGGAAAAGGCACGTATACCGACCAAATCAATATCTAACTGTGTTAAGAAACTAGTTAACTTATACCAAGTTTGGAGGGAATTGCAAAAAAATGCGAAAAAAACTCAAGATGTGTTTGAACAGCGTCGACAGGAGTTTGTTTCAAACTTAAACAATTTGTTTGACATCGCACATGCCGATGCTCTTCAATCAATTAAAATAAATGAAGATAAGATCTTCTTGCAGCGCCAAAGAGAACCAGGTCGGCCCGGTCACTTAGCCGGAGTGGACAAAAAACTAACAAAAAAAGAGGAAAGGACGCGCCTTAGAGTCATCGAGGAGGAAAAGCGACGTGCTAAAAATTGTTTATCCTTAGCACCATCGACATCATCTTGCGAACCACCACTAGAAAAGTCATCTTCTGATTCTGAAATAATAGAATTAGAAGAAAATAGGCCCAGCGCAAGAGAAGCCTCCTCTCAGTCCGATAAAACTACTATGCGGAAAAATATCTTAACTCCCAAGTTAGTTGCCGCATTAGACAGGTGTCAGTTAAGTGTGAGGGATTCTGTCTTTATAATTGAAGCTACTATTGAGGCTCTGGGGCACAATACGGATGAATTCCCAATAAGTAAGTCCTCCATCCATAGAGTTCGTACGGAAATGCGAAAAGAACGGGCTGAAGCTATAAAAATTGATTTTCAAAACAAGGTCCCGGACACGGTAACTGTCCACTGGGACGGAAAACTGTTGCCAGCTCTAGATTCACGTAAAAGTAAAGAAGAACGCCTGCCGGTAGTTATTACGTACGATAATAAAGAACAACTTATTGCTGTTCCTAAATTGGATAGCTCGACAGGAAGGGAACAGGCAGACGCAGTTTGGGATGCTATTACGAAATGGAACCTTGAAGACAAAGCGCAGATTCTCTGTTGTGATACTACTGCTTCTAACACAGGCCGCATAAATGGAGCATGTGTGCTTCTCGAACAAAAACTGGGTAGAGAAGTGCTTATTTTTGCTTGCCGTCATCACGTTTACGAATTAGTACTTAAAGGCGTGTTCGAAGCGAAAATCAGTCAAGTAACTACAAGCCCAGACATCCCATTATTCAAGAAATTCCGAGAAAACTGGAAAAATATCGATCCCGAGAAAAAACAGAGCTGTACAGAAAAGCTATCTTGTTTTAATGTTTCGGAAATTGACAAGCTGCTAGAATTCTACAAAACTGAATTAACCAAAGAAATCGTTAGAGATGACTATCGCGAATTAATTGAGCTTTCAATTATATTTCTTGGTGGAGATTCAGAGAAGAAATATAAGATTCGGCCTCCAGGTGCTATGCACCAGGCTCGATGGATGGCGAGAGCCATTTATTCATTAAAAATATCGTTACTTAGCTCTCAATTCAGAATTTCAAACAAAGATAAGGCAGCTCTGTTGGACGTATGTCTATTCATCGTGACATCCTACGTAAAACCCTGGCTCCAATGTATTTTAGCAGTAAAGGCGCCGTATCAAGATTTGTGTTTTTTGAAGGCCATGAAAAATTACGAAACAATAGACAAAAGTATTTCAAAAGCAGCTTTGCAGAAGTTTTGCCAGCATTTGTGGTATTTGACAGATGAAGTATCTATTCTGGCTTTATTTGATGATGATGTCGATCTAAAAACTAAAGTAAAAATGATTGCTAACTTAACTAGAGCCCACAGCTAACTTAACTAGAGCCAACAGCCCACAATAAACGTTACATTGCATCCAAAGAACTCTGTGGCCCACTTTTTGGTACGTTAATTAAGCTTTGAATTTGTTCTATGACTAAGTTTGCTAATAGGTATAATTGATAACTGATCTATCTGTTTTAATTTCAGAGAGAAACATTGATGACTTCGTCTCGGCCAAAAGCAAGTTCCTGTTTAATCGACTCCAGATTGCCGACACTTTTCTGAATAAGTGCCCCTCTTCGTGGTCAAATGATGATTCGTTTCTACAGGCTAAAAAGAAGCTGCTAGGACTGAAAGCAGTTAATGATGCGGCAGAAAGAGCGGTTAAGTTAATGCAAGACTTCCATGGTTTGATCACTGTTCAAGAGGAGCAAAAACAATTTTTATTACGTTGCGTACAAGAACACAGACAGGTATATCCCGACTGTAAAAAGCAAACTTTGAAAAGAAAATTCGATGATTGATGGCCCTTTTATAATAAAAAGAAAATAAATACGAAATATGTGTTTTATTTTTATTTATTTAATTAATCTAAGAATTCAATTAACTTTTCTCTATTGTGAGCCTATAGCTTTCATACTAACTTTTAAACTTAAAGTTTGACATCAAGTCGGCACGGGTTAATGACATCCGATCTCAATAATATTTTAAATTTAAGTTTTTAGAGTCAAATGGAAAAAAAATACAGGGCATGCGTATTGAAATTCCGAAAAAAAAATTCCCCTTTGTAGCCTGGGACACCCTAATGTGGGTATCAAACGAGAGGGGCAGCTTTCATTCTAACTTTCTATATTTCGATATACATATATCGATAAATATGGTGTTCCAATAAAGCATTAAAATTTTTGTTTACGTATTTTTAAATTTTAGCTAAATCAAAAATTATTTGCATAGGTACATTTCCGTCCTATGTGGGTATCAAAGATTGCAATGGTTCTGAACTGGCAGGTTCTATTGGTGATTTGGTCCAAGTGACGCTGAATTACTCTACTTGAATGAAACTGAGCCGCTTCTTGGGTATATGTGCCCCTAAACCACTTAGGGCCGGTTGAATAATTACGGATCCATACAAGGTTTGCATTGAAAAATGTTTGTTTGACCACAAGATTGTCATTGACGGTTTACAGCTCATGCGGCTGCACTTTATCAAATTATGTTTTGAGCTGACGATTAAAGAAGAGGTCGGCCGCGGAACGTCCTATTGTTGCGTGAGGAGTAATGGAACAAGATTCAGCTCAAAATCAGAGTTTGGCGGAAGTTTCTTAAGGAAATCTTTCGTCGTCTGCACCATCCTCTCTGCTTACCCGTTAGACGATAGGTGCAACGGCTCGCATGTGACATGCCTAATTAAGTTGTTGGTCATGAAATCATCAAACTGTGATGACGTGAATGCGGTTACATTATCCGACACGATTACATTCGGAAGGCCATGTGTTGCGAAAGGGGTTCTCAACGATTTAATTCTATACTGTGATGACGTGGACTTAAAGATATGCACTTCCAACCATTTAGAGTAAGAATCAACCGTCAGGAAAAATATTTTGCCATGGAAGAGACCCGCAAAATCAACATGTAGACGTGACCATGGGTCCTTTGATGCTTCCGTGTATGGGGTTGCGCCTGGGCTTGCTTATAACGGGTTTGCTGTCACGGTGTACAAGTTTTTACAATGTTTTCCACTTCAGTGTCTATTTTAGGCCACCAAAAATAACCTCTAGTTAATGCCTTCATTTTAACGATGCCTGGTGCCCCGAATGTAACGCTTCCAAGATGGGTTTACGACATGCGGCATGGACAATCGTTCTGTTTCCCCAAAGCAAACATCCGCACATGATACGCATACGGTTCATCGTCCCGCGACATGGACGGCGTCCACCCCCTTAACGCCTTAACTTTGGTGACTTTTGTGAGAAGTGGATCTTTAGCGGTAGCTGCTGCTATGTCTTTAGCATTTATGATTTGTGAACAAGTCATTTCTATCATCAGCACTTCCCCATGATTTTCTTTTCTGGATTTATTTCTTACAGCCGGACGGCTTAGGCAATCTGTATTTCCCATTTTCTTCCTTTCTCTATGTATAAAGCCAAAGGAGTAGGCATTCGACAAAGCATTACGGGTGATGTGATGATTGGCGTTTGCTTTTGTGGTACTGAATATTCCTAGGAGAGGACGATGGTCAGTAACCATGATGAAGTTCCATCCGTCATTCCCACGACAGCTGGTTCTACGTACCGGAATGATTCGGGGTTTCCCCGACCAAGGGCTGTTATTTCACTACCCCCCTGCCTAAACTGTCAGTTATCCCACCCCCAATAATGTCATCCTCCGAGCAGCTCCTTGCAGCGGGACTGCTCAAGACTCTCCTGCTCCGGGCTGGTATTGCATCCAACCCCGGACCTAGAGAATGGATCTGCTGTATTTGCTGGAAGAAAATTTATGTGAAACGTTCACATTCTGTACAATGCTCTAATTGTAGCAGATGGTTGCATCTAACTAGTTGCTCCGGACTAAATCCCTCTACTCATAGACCCGCTAGTTTTTATAGAACTTTTGTGGCCCCTTGCTGTTCACGTCCTATGACGTCCAGTGGCCGTCGTCGATCAATTATCGCTCCGCCACATATGTCTGACTCTGTCACATCAGTCTCCACGACTATCACTAACAATGCACATCAGCAAGTAGACCTTCCGAGCGGCCGCTCACGACCCCAGGCGTCAACATCTCACACAACAGCTCACAGCTACTCCCTACGTAGCACTTCCCTAGTGGATTTGAGCAATGCTGAGCGTCCGCTCTCTCCCACCCCCTCGGTCAGCCCCTCTTCTTCCAGCATTAGCACGAGTATAAGCCACAACCATCAGCTCCTGGTCCCTTATACTACGTACACTGTTTGTCGGTTAAGATTATATACGCCGTTGGCATCAGTCAAGTGCAATAACTGTCGAGCTACGCAACCTTCAACGTCGTCCGACTCGCCTCTACCTTCTGGTAACGCGATTCCTTCGACTTCAAGATTGCGCCGTAGTGCACGACCCAGCCTATTACTACCTAGGCATACGCACCAGTCCTCGACCCCCAGCATCAACTCTGCTCCCCCTGCACATTTCGGTATCCTGCAATTTAATTGCAACGGCCTAACCGGCAAAATTGTTGAAGTGACAAATTTAATGAAGCGACTGAACATCAAGATCTCGGCGATTCAGGAGACAAAGTTAGGTGGAAGGTCGTCTCTTCAGACCTGCAACGGGTACAATGTACACCGTTGTGACCGTGCGAGAGGGCTTGGGGGTGGTCTGGCATTAATCACGCATCAATCTGTGCAGTATCGTCTATTTGAGCCTGACATCGACCCGAGGGACACCACCTTAGAACGTCAAGGTATGGTTGTCCGGTCAGGCGATGTCGACCTTGAAATCATAAACATTTACGTACCTCCTGCCACCTATTGTCCGAGGGATTATCACCCTGACATTCGTGATTCGACGTTCTGCACGGTAAATGGGGATGGCCCCCCTAGAGTGGCGGTAAACAGCTCTAGCTCGCCAGGCATCACCATGCTGACGCTTGCTTCAGACCACCTACCTATAGTGCTCTCTATCGATCGCCCCACCGACTTTGTCACCGCTGAGAAACGCACATACACTAACTTCAATAAAGCCGACTGGGAGTGTTTTCTCAACACCACAGAGAGCGCCTTCGCTGCTCTTCCTACCCCGTCTGACGTACGAGAAGGGGAAAAGGCGTTTCGTATGGCCGTAATTTCAACCTCCCATCAAAACATTCCGTCAGGTAGAATAAAGGAAGTGCGTCCATTCTTCCCCGCAGAGGCAGCGGCCCTGGCAAATGAACGTGACCATATTAGACGCCTTGACCCTACGGATCCTCAAATAAGGGATCTTAATGCGGAAATCAGACGCTTAGTAGATCAACACAAACGAGCTAAGTGGGAGGAGCACCTAAGGTCTTGCAACCTCTCGGCTGGAGTTGGCAAATTATGGTCGACGGCGAAAGCTTTGTCCAACCCGACTAAACCTAACGACAAAATATCCATCGCCTTCGGTGACACAACACATTTGAATTTTGGAAACACCATATGTATATCCTTGTCGACAAAAATCACATAGCCCCACCGGGTTAGGGGTTTAGAATATGCCCGAAGTGGGCCGGTAGTAAAAGGCGACTAATATTCACAAAGCTAATGACGATTATTGTTGAGGTAACAAAACGCGTCTTTTGATACGTTTCTCTATATTTTTTGTAGTTGGCTTATTCACTTCACAACAAAATCAATATATGTATGTACATTAGAACACCCACAGAATGTATGGGATTTGAAAAAGTATGAAATAATTTCGCTCCACACGCAATTTCTGAAAGAATGGGAATAAAAAATAAGATCTGTAAAAAAATCTGGCCATCCGTAGTGCAAAATGGAAATTTGACCTAAAGGCTAAAAAAATGGAATATGTCTTTATTGGCTAATATCTCCTAAACTAGTAATTTTAAGAGAAATAACGACATAACGACTTTTATTTAGATTGGAGTCAGGAGTAAATTGCCCATATAAAGGTTGTACCTGCGAGTGTCCTTTCAAGGACTTTTAATAAGTCGAAGTTAATTTTTAATTTTTTCAAAGTAATGAGTTACATAAGTTTTACACCGTTTGATAAAATATTACCCAAAGTTTCATTTTAACATTGCATTTTAAATTTATTAACACTTTTGCAATGGTAGGTTGGCGTAAAACTGAGAAATTTTTTTTTTTAGTTTTTGAAAACATACACTATAAGATAACTCAGGCGCACAGTTCTAATTTTATACATAGCTACATATGTTGAAGTAAAATGGTAAATATGTAACGGAACAAATTTAATAATAATATGAAATGTTGTGAAGTCTATAAAACAATATTAAACGTTTTCTTTCGAACAGTTTTTGTTTAAGTAATCTATAATTTTTTTTTTAGTGTTTCGTGACGGCAAGTTTTTGTTATGTTTCTCCACTGCATGCAATAAAAAAATACACTAAACACCTCTCTTCTGCTAGGAAGCGCGTCTGCATTCAAACATTTTTTTTTCTTACCTGTGTAGAACAATTTGTTTATTTATTTTCCCATATTTACTTAGTTTTAAAGACTTACCAATTAAGAACACGCTTTTGTATTTATTTTCCATTGTGGTGCCTTATCAGAAGTATTTTTATTTTAAATTTCTTGGTCTAGAGGTCACAATTACACGTTTATTATGAATGTATTTCTTTTTGACAGTTCAGTACCGGTTTCCTGACAAAACTAAATTTTTAACTAAAGTATATATATATTATTATTGGTAAAATTAAAATGTAATGTTATTATTAAACTGTGGTTAATATCCTACCAAACGATGTATAGCTTATCTAATCCTGAATTTTGCAAGTATTTTATTTGGCCATTACAAAAAAATGAAAAATAAAAAATTTACTTAGACTTATTAAAAGTCCTTGAAAGGACACTCGCAGGTACAACCTTTATATGGGCAATTTACTCCTGACTCCAATCTAAGAAAAGTCGTTATGTCGTTATTTCTCTTAAAATTACTAGTTTAGGAGATATTAGCCAATAAAGACATATTCCATTTTTTAGTGCATTTTTAGCCTTTAGGTCAAATTTCCATGGCATTTTTGCACTACAGATGGCCAGATTTTTTTACAGATCTTATTTTTTATACCCATTCTTTCAGAAAATGCGTGTGGAGCGAAGAAAAAAAAATTTTTTTTTTGTGGGTGTTCTAATGTACATCCACAGCATCATCAATAACAAATGGCACAAAATCATCGCGAAAAATCGAAAAATTACCCAGGTCAAATTCTGACTTTTATGTGCAGAACACCTTTCCGCGAAAATTGTGAACTGAGGTTGCAAATATCTCGCAAACTACTGGAAATATTGATTCAGCGGAGTTATATTCATGCTCCTGGGATCAAAGCGCGTCTCCTAATATCTGTCCCGACATTTTTGGTTGTGTATTAGCGCTCGGTAGCCCACTTAAACGATTACCATAGACTCATTCTTTTTCGGTCAAAAGGATTAGATGCTTGGCGACTGCCGGAGGCAAATTGAAATTTAATTTATTATAATAAACAAATTTATTATATTTTAATAAACAAATAAACTACAATTTAACAAAATTAAACAATTTATGTAAGTTACTTACCAAGGGTAAAGGCGAATCCAGCAACTTTTAGTGGGCAGGACTGTTTTCCAAGAATATTGTGGTCGATTAGTTTAAAAAACAGGATTCGTTTACGATGTGGAACAGTACGAAGCGTTTATGGGTATACCATTTGCTAAGCCACCAATCGGCGATTTAGGGTAGGAGCTAAAACAAAAAATACAGAAAAGTGTAATGTATACATACATATGTACGTACCATTATTTGTAACAGAACCCAGTTCAAGCGAAAGCTTGGGGCGACAAACTTAAAGCGAAAGTGCCACGCTCAGCTTGTCTACAAAAGACGCACTTCGCACCCACACCAAGTGTAGTTGGCGAGGAGGATCGTCTGTATTTGAACATTTATCGACCTTGATTATTTTTGAGAAAAAAGGAAAAATTACCCAGGTCAAATTCTGATTTGGGGGCCCGATCCATGCTTTTTATGTGCAGAACACCTTTCCGCGAAAATTGTAAACTTTGATTGCAAATATCTCGCAAACTAATAGAAATATTGATTCAGCGGAGTTATATTCATACTCCTTTATATACATGAATGAAAATCAAGCTTACCTTTGTAAAAGTAAAATTCGTTGTGGTCAGGATCCGCTGAAGACTCTGTATGTACGTATATTTATAACGTTTTTTGGTAATTCTTTACGATTAAATGTGAATGATTAAATATACGCAAATTTCACAACTATTTTTAATAACAAAACGTCGAACAGATGAATTTTATTGTTAAATGGTTTTCGTGCACCAATGTAAATTGCAAAGATGGTAAATCGAATTCAATTCAATTTTTTTTACAAATGGCGCTGAAACTTTGATTTTGGGATATTTTTGAAAAGCTCTTGCTGTTTCATTCGCACTCATAACATAATGAATGTTACAAAATCAGCAAGGTTTTCTCTTTTTCACAGTTCTTGTGCACATTAACCTTAGCATAGATGTTTGATACTTATGGGCACATATTTTAATAAAACTTAGAGCAATTTTTTTTTTGGTCACCTAAGGTTAACAAAATCATTCCAAAATTTTGGAAATATGGGAATCTAAAAATGCATATGTGTTGGTATTTTTGGAAAATGTGTTAGCGGCGGTTTGCAAGGACTAATCTTATAAATAAAAATGAATGTGTGTCTGTGTGTCCTTTATAGGCGTCCAAAGTAGTCAACTGATTTTTATGAAATTTTAACAGTACATTCTGGGGATCATGGGTTAAAGCATAGGCTATATTAATTTTTGGAAAAGTGGGCGGTGCCACGCCCCCAGGCTATATAAAACTACAATTCTTCATAACTCTGAACATATTTGGTCCAAATTAATGATTTATGGATATGTGTGTCCTTTGGTCAAGATTTATGTAATTTTGCAAAAGTGGGCGGTGCCACGCCCACATTTTTCGTGTTTTGTTTGTACTACAATAATGTCCAAAGTTTTTGGTGGATCTCTTTTAAACTTTCCAGATTGGTTCATAAAATTGTAGTGTACGATTCAGCCTATATCAATTTTTGGAAAAGTAGGCGGTGCCACGCCCCCAGGCTATATAAAATTTAAATCATCATAACTTTGAATATATTTGGTCTAAACTAATGATTTTTGGATATGTGTGCCCCTTGGTCAACAATTATAGAATTTGGGAAAAGTGGGCGGTGTCACGCCCACATTTTTTGTATTCAGTACGATGTTTGTACCTCAATAATGTCCGAAGTTTATGGTTGATCTGTTTTAAACTTTTCCAATACGTTAAAATCTTCGTTGGGTACGACATATATAGGCTACATTTGTAAATTTTTTGGAAAAGTGGGCAGTTCCAAGACCACAACCTAAGTAATATTTCAATTCGTTATATCCCTGAATGTATTTGCTTTAGTGACATTTTAAAGTTCTTAAATCTTAATCAAAGCACTTAATTCAGCGCATAATGGTTTTTTTCATACCCATTGAGTTTAAAAGATCCGTTTTTTGAGTTGGACATCCAAAAAATTTATTTGTTTATACCAAAGGCGTTAAAACCGGAAACATTGTATATCCTAAAACACTGCAATAAATGGAATGTTAAAAATTAATAGAAAAATATTTGAAAATGTATTTCTAGGGTCACTGGTCAGGCAGAACAACGTCTGCCGGGTCTGCTAGTATACACATAAATGTGAAAGTAACAATGTTTGTTACGTTTTCACGTCAAAACTAATGCACCTAGCAGTATGAAACTTTGTACACATATTCTCTGTGATCTGAAAGGATTCACAGAAATGGTAGTTTTTTGATAAATTAATCGATAACAGAGTTATCGGCGAAAATAAGGTTGCCCTAAGACCTCAAAATTGCCCTACAACATGAGTATCAACCGAAAAGAAGTCCCCATTTTTATACCCAGCGTACTAGTGCTACTACAAGGGTATTATAATTTTGTCCACATACCGGTACTATGGTTGAAAAGAGGAATTGATTAAGGCATGCCCGTCCGTCTGTCCGTCCGTGTACACGATAACTTGAGTAAAAATTTAGTTATTTGCATGAAATTTTGCATACAGGTTACTTTTTGGCCAAGGTAGGTGGCTATTGAAAATGGGCGAAATCGGCTGATAACCACGCCCCCTTTTTCGATATCGAAAATTGCGAAAATCATATAAATTAACATAACTTGAGTAAAGATTGAGGTATTTGCATGAAGTTTGTTATGCCGGCTACTTTCTGGCCAAGGCAGGTTTGTGTTTTAAATGGGTGAAATCAGTTGATAACCACGCCCCCTTTTTCGAAAATTACATAAATTAACATAATTTAAGTAAAACTTGAGATATTTCCATGAAATTTGCTATTCAGGTTACTGTCTGGCCAAGGTAGGTTGCAACTGAAAATCGGCGAAATCGGATGACAACCATGTCCCCTTTTTCCATATCGAAAATCACATAAATTTATATGAAAACTAACGCTGGGTATTTAATGTTCGGTACACCCGAACTTAGACTTCCTTACTTGTTAATTTAAACTTAGATATACTTCAATAAATTCATCGATAACTTAATTTTAAAAGCAAAATATCCAAAAAATCATAAAATTTCCCTACAATACGGGTATCAAATGAAAGGGGAGGTCCAAAGGTTTCATTTATACTTCGATTTACTTCAATAAACTTATCGATAACTGACTTATCGGTCAAAATATGATTGCCCAAAAACCTTAAAATTATCCTACAATGTGGGTATCAAACGAGAGGGGCAGCTTTCATTCTAACTTTCTATATTTCGATATACATACATATATCGATAAAAATGGTGTTCCAATAAAGCATTAAAATTTTTGTTTACGTATTTTTCAATTTTAGCTAAATCAAAAATGATTTGCATAGGTACATTTCCGTCCTATGTGGGTATCAAAGATTGCAATGGTTCTGAACTGGCAGGTTCTATTGGTGATTTGGTCCAAGTGACGCTGAATTACTCTACTTGAATGAAACTGAGCCGCTTCTTGGGTATATGTGCCCCTAAACCACTTAGGGCCGGTTGAATAATTACGGATCCATACAAGGTTTGCATTGAAAAATGTTTGTTTGACCACAAGATTGTCATTGACGGTTTACAGCTCATGCGGCTGCACTTTATCAAATTATGTTTTGAGCTGACGATTAAAGAAGAGGTCGGCCGCGGAACGTCCTATTGTTGCGTGAGGAGTAATGGAACAAGATTCAGCTCAAAATCAGAGTTTGGCGGAAGTTTCTTAAGGAAATCTTTCGTCGTCTGCACCATCCTCTCTGCTTACCCGTTAGACGATAGGTGCAACGGCTCGCATGTGACATGCCTAATTAAGTTGTTGGTCATGAAATCATCAAACTGTGATGACGTGAATGCGGTTACATTATCCGACACGATTACATTCGGAAGGCCATGTGTTGCGAAAGGGGTTCTCAACGATTTAATTCCATACTGTGATGACGTGGACTTAAAGATATGCACTTCCAACCATTTAGAGTAAGAATCAACCGTCAGGAAAAATATTTTGCCATGGAAGAGACCCGCAAAATCAACATGTAGACGTGACCATGGGTCCTTTGATGCTTCCGTGTATGGGGTTGCGCCTGGGCTTGCTTATAACGGGTTTGCTGTCACGGTGTACAAGTTTTTACAATGTTTTCCACTTGAGTGTCTATTTTAGGCCACCAAAAATAACCTCTAGTTAATGCCTTCATTTTAACGATGCCTGGTGCCCCGAATGTAACGCTTCCAAGATGGGTTTACGACATGCGGCATGGACAATCGTTCTGTTTCCCCAAAGCAAACATCCGCACATGATACGCATACGGTTCATCGTCCCGCGACATGGACGGCGTCCACCCCCTTAACGCCTTAACTTTGGTGACTTTTGTGAGAAGTGGATCTTTAGCGGTAGCTGCTGCTATGTCTTTAGCATTTATGATTTGTGAACAAGTCATTTCTATCATCAGCACTTCCCCATGATTTTCTTATCTGGATTTATTTCTTACAGCCAGACGGCTTAGGCAATCTGTATTTCCCATTTTCTTCCTTTCTCTATGTATAAAGCCAAAGGAGTAGGCATTCGACAAAGCATTACGGGTGATGTGATGATTGGCGTTTGCTTTTGTGGTACTGAATATTCCTAGGAGAGGACGATGGTCAGTAACCATGATGAAGTTCCATCCGTCTTTCCCACGACAGCTGGTTCTACGTACCGGAATGATTCGGGGTTTCCCCGACCAAGGGCTGTTATTTCACTACCCCCCTGCCTAAACTGTCAGTTATCCCACCCCCAATAATGTCATCCTCCGAGCAGCTCCTTGCAGCGGGACTGCTCAAGACTCTCCTGCTCCGGGCTGGTATTGCATCCAACCCCGGACCTAGAGAATGGATCTGCTGTATATGCTGGAAGAAAATTTATGTGAAACGTTCACATTCTGTACAATGCTCTAATTGTAGCAGATGGTTGCATCTAACTAGTTGCTCCGGACTAATTCCCTCTACTCATAGACCCGCTAGTTTTTATAGAACTTTTGTAGCCCCTTGCTGTTCACGTCCTATGACGTCCAGTGGCCGTCGTCGACCAAGTATCGCTCCGCCACATATGTCTGACTCTGTCACATCAGTCCCCACGACTATCACTAACAATGCACATCAGCAAGTAGACCTTCCGAGCGGCCGCTCACGACCCCAGGCGTCAACATCTCACACAACAGCTCACAGCTACTCCCTACGTAGCACTTCCCTAGTGGATTTGAGCAATGCTGAGCGTCCGCTCTCTCCCACCCCCTCGGTCAGCCCCTCTTCATCCAGCATTAGCACGAGTATAAGCCACAACCATCAGCTCCTGGTTCCTTATACTACGTGCACTGTTTGTCGGTTAAGATTATATACGCCGTTGGCATCAGTCAAGTGCCTTGGCCTGTGTCACCTGCTCATATGCTCTGGACTCGCGAACAGGAACCTATGGACTGATACGTACGTTGCGCCATGCTGTCGAGCTACGCAACCTTCAACGTCGTCCGACTCGCCTCTACCTTCTGGTAACGCGATTCCTTCGACTTCAAGATTGCGCCGTAGTGCGCGACCCAGCCTATTACTACCTAGGCATACGCACCAGTCCTCGACCCCCAGCATCAACTCTGCTCCCCCTGCACATTTCGGTATCCTGCAATTTAATTGCAACGGCCTAACCGGCAAAATTGTTGAAGTGACAAATTTAATGAAGCGACTGAACATCAAGATCTCGGCGATTCAGGAGACAAAGTTAGGTGGAAGGTCGTCTCTTCAGACCTGCAACGGGTACAATGTACACCGTTGTGACCGTGCGAGAGGGCTTGGGGGTGGTCTGGCATTAATCACGCATCAATCTGTGCAGTATCGTCTATTTGAGCCTGACATCGACCCGAGGGACACCACCTTAGAACGTCAAGGTATGGTTGTCCGGTCAGGCGATGTCGACCTTGAAATCATAAACATTTACGTACCTCCTGCCACCTATTGTCCGAGGGATTATCACCCTGACATTCGTGATTCGACGTTCTGCACGGTAAATGGGGATGGCCCCCCTAGAGTGGCGGTAAACAGCTCTAGCTCGCCAGGCATCACCATGCTGACGCTTGCTTCAGACCACCTACCTATAGTGCTCTCTATCGATCGCCCCACCGACTTTGTCACCGCTGAGAAACGCACATACACTAACTTCAATAAAGCCGACTGGGAGTGTTTTCTCAACACCACAGAGAGCGCCTTCGCTGCTCTTCCTACCCCGTCTGACGTACGAGAAGGGGAAAAGGCGTTTCGTATGGCCCTAATTTCAGCCTCCCATCAAAACATTCCGTCAGGTAGAATAAAGGAAGTGCGTCCATTCTTCCCCGCAGAGGCAGCGGCACTGGCAAATGAACGTGACCGTATAGACGCCTTGACCCTACGGATCCTCAAATAAGGGATCTTAATGCGGAAATCAGACGCTTAGTAGATCAACACAAACGAGCTAAGTGGGAGGAGCACCTAAGGTCTTGCAACCTCTCGGCTGGAGTTGGCAAATTATGGTCGACGGTGAAATCTTTGTCCAACCCGACTTAACCTAATGACAAAATATCCATCGCCTTCGGTGATAAGGTTCAGTCGAAGCCAAAAAGATGCGCGAGCGCCTTCTGCCGACAATTTGTAATGCATCCTGCGTTGAACAAAGAGATTCGCCGAGCCACCAGGGAAGCGCACAATCACAATAACAGCGATGCGCCCATTGCCATCTCCACAACAGAAGTTCATGAGGCTATTCGGAGATCTAAGAACACCAAATATATTGGCCCCGATGCTGATGCTGAAACACCTCGGCGACGAAGGCATAAGATACCTTACACAAATTTTCAACCTTTCCCTTTCCACCTTTGTTATTCCTGAAAGATGGAGACAAGCAAAGGTGGTCCCACTACTAAAGCCTGGCAAGCCAGCTGCCGTAGGGGAGTCATATCGCCCGATATCTCTCCTCTCGCCAGTAGTGAAGGTGTTGGAATCTATCTTGTTGCCGTACTTCACCGCACAGCACCACCACCGCGCTGAACGCCATAACCACTCAGATAGGGGACGGATTAAACCAAAATCGTCCAAACCACAGGACAGTGCTAGTTGCGCTTGACCTGGCCAAAGCTTTTGACACGGTCAACCATGCGCAACTAACGAAAGACCTTGAAGACTCGTCCCTTCCTCCCTGTCTTAAACGTTTGACTGCCAACTACCTGAGTGGTCGTCAATCGTCGGTTGAGTTTAGAGGCGCAAGATCAAAACCCAGAATAGTTAAACAAGGGGTGCCACAGGGTGGTGTCCTATCCCCGTTTCTGTTTAACTATTATGTATCGAAACTTCCCCCCCCCACCAGAGGGTGTCTCGATCGTCTCTTACGCCGACGATTGTACGATTCTGGCAACAGGCCCCTCCGTTGAAGAACTCTGCTCTCGAATTAACTCATACCTCCCAGCCGTGTCCGAATTCTTCGCCGAGAGAAACCTGGCATTGTCACCGAATAAGTCCTCGGCCACCCTATTCACGACGTGGACAACGCAAGTGAACATGGAATTAGACGTCTACGTTGATAGTGTCAAGCTACCAACTGTCTCACACCCCAAAATCTTAGGGGTGACGTTTGGTAACATGTTCAAATACGGCGCTCATGTAACCGCAATTGCCAATAAAGTCCAAAGCCGTAACAAAATCGTCAAGTCCCTAGCTGGCAGCACTTGGGGTAAAGACAAAGAAACGTTACTAGCTACATATAAAGCAATTGGCCAGCCGGTACTGAGCTACGCGACGCCAATATGTTCGCCGGGGCTAGCTGACACACTCTGGACGAGGCTACAGGGCTGCCAAAACACCGCCCTTCGTACCGCCACTGGGTGTCTTCTTATGTGTCCTGAGCATCACTTACATAACGAAGTGAAAATGCTCGCCGTTAAAGAGCATAGCGAGATGTTGACCAGGCAATTCCTGTTCAACTGTTGCAAACCGCAGGACGCCTGATCAACGAGGATCCGCCCCCCAGGAGCATAAGGAGCCATCTACGCAAACACTACGATGAGATACGGCACCTGATTTCCACGCCGTTTGATCCTAAGGTGCACCGGCAGGCCCTCATCCACACGAATTCGGTAAGTTCCTATGTTGGCTCTCTCCCGGTGAACGCCGTTCTTCAGGCAACAACACCACCCGTTGCCGAAGAGGAGCGCGAGCTGCCTAGGGAGACTAGGGTGATACTGGCTCAACTCCGGTCTGGATATTGTAATAGGTTAAACTCTTACCTATCCAGACTGAACCCCGACTTGCATAATGTCTGTCCGGCATGCGGCTTGTCCCCCCTTTTACTAACCATCTTTTTGTCTGCTCATCCGAGCCTACTCTTCTAACACCCAAATCCCTCTGGTCCTCCCCTGTTGAAGCCGCTAGGTTTCTAGGACTTCCGTTAGAAGAGTTCGATGACAATATTGGGTAAGGTTGATACTGACTACCTAGGCAGGGCAACGTAGTGTTAAAACAACAACAACAAGTTCCATCCGTACAAATAGTCGTCGCATTTTTTCACGCCTGCTACTATTGCAGTTGCTTCGCGGTCAGTTTGAGCGTAGTTACGCTCCGATTTTGTTAATGTTCTCGAATAAAATGCAATTGACCTCTCCGACCCGTCAGGTAAAATGTGGCTTAGTACGGCACCAAGTCCATACGGTAAGACGTCACAAACAAATGTCAGTTGTACTTTTCAGCCTAATGGATGAGAAAGCTATCAGAGGTGACTAACTCTTTCAGTTTATTGAAAGCTAGTTGATGCTTATTTTTCCAACCAAAAATTCAATTTTTCTCTAGAAGGGGATGTTCCGCAATGGTTGCTTTATTAGGTAGAAAGGTATGATACAAATTTAAAAGACCAAGGAATGCCTGCAGATGTTTCTTGATTGTTGGTACAGAAGCATTTTGTATAGATTTTATTTTTTCTCAACTGATCATGAAGTAAGATATGCAAGCGGAGTAGCCGTGTTTTCGTTTTGCTGACAATAGATTGCTATTATTTTGCTTAATAAACATTAAATTAAAACAAGTGTGTGTCAGGAGATAGATTAGTTAATGCAATCTACGTGTTATTTAATAAAAGTTGATCTCTAAACGTTTGATGGTTGTCTGTAAAATTAATTAATATCTGACATTCTACAATCTTGGTATTTGCATGCATCAAAAATAATTACAAGACAACAACAACCAAGCCTTTTGGCGCGAAAAGATAATACCTCATCGCCGATTAATATGTTGCCGCCAAATACGTAAACTACAACACAATCCCGAGGCGTTGACATAAAGTCATCCGGTAAGAGCTTATCAACCAAACAGCTGATGCAAACGTGGGAGCAAAAATTAAAATAATACGAAGACAACATTATCAATCACATAAATGAAATGTGCGAACAAAAACTTCAAACGCAAGAAGGAAACATCATAAAACATGTAAACGAATCAATGCTGACTATGGAGAATAGATTTAGGCTAGGGAAATTTGAAGAAAAAATAACAGGTGTGCACACAAACATTCACACAGAGCTTGCATTGCTTAAAACGAATCTAGATGCACTGCGTGAGCAAATTGAAGATCTAGGGGAAAAGGCAGCGTCAACAGATATTATTATACATGGCACACTTTATTCCGGTGATGAAAATTTGAAGGAGGTTTTCACCAAGCTGTGTGGAGCGATAAACTTCGAGGGTCCTGGCAACCGCCAAGCCTTCCATATGCGCTCAAATAAAAACAATAACAATAACAGAAACAGTAATAAAGCTAATCAAGCGCTTGTATTGATCCAAAGTAACACAGCGTATGAGGGAATTCAACTGATCAAACCTATAACCACTTTTGTGAAACAGCTTCAACGATCTTTAACTCCCTCCGATGATGGTTTGGTTGGCTATGGAAAAATATTCGTGCATGAAAGTTTAACTCGCCGAAACTTAGAAATAATACACCACTCAAGACAGCTGAAACGTCAAGCTTTGTTGGCATCTGCTTTTAGCATAAGAGGCAGACTATAGTATGTCAGAGTGCCCCACAACACTGAGGCGAAAGTAGTGAAAAGCAAAGAAGAAGTGAATGCCAAAAGATGATGAATTCCTGCAACTATCAAGCATCCAATACATCGTATTAATTTTAATTGTAATACCGAAACTCAGTTTTATTACAGGGATTTCAGGTCAGTAAATTTCTCTGAACTAACATATGAGGCTAATTTACTATATTGGAACCGCGTTTGGATGTTTCCAGAAACTAACCACAAACTCTTATTTAATGTCTCTTATAAATTATCTATATAATAAATACATACCTGTAAAAGTGGTCAAAGTTAAATCTAATAAACAGCCATGGTTCACAAAAGAGGTGAATTCAGTGGGCGTAGGAAGTAAATTCGGGTCGAAATGTGATTCAGACTCTGACTCTACTTCTATTTTCAGTGGAGCAGATTTAGAAATAATGGTAATTTTCAAATAAATAGAGATATTTTGTATACTTCAGTAAAAATGTTTAAATTTGACGCAGTAACAGAGGACGATGTTAAAAGAACTTTGCATTCCATAAAGTCCAACTGCGTTAGCGACGATGGCCTAAATCTTCGGTTTCTAAAACTCATTGCACTACACATTGCTCTATCGTTGACACATGTAATTAATTTTTCAATAACGGCCTCAGTTTTTCCCGATGCTTGGAAGGAAGCAAAAGTAATTCCAATTGCTAAAAAGCCATCGGCTGCTTCACCGATGGATTTTCGTCCCATAAGTATACTACCTGATCTTTAAAAAATCTGGGAAAAGTTAGTTGCGGTTCAGATCACTGAACACCTTAACAATAACTACCTGCTAACTGAATGCCAGTCGGGCTATAAGGCCAGCCATAGTTGTACCACGGCATTACTCAAGATAATTGAAGATATCCGCCCTGCTTTTGACAGAGGTGATCTGACTGTGTTGACACTTTTAGACTTTTCTAAAGCCTTCGACACAGTAGATCATTCCATTCTCCTGCTCAAATTACAGCATTACTTTGGATTTTCTAGTAGTGCTTTGAGATTGCTCGAATCGTTGGCAGAAGGTAGTTGTTAAAAGTGGTTGCTCTGAGACGAAGTATCCTTACTCCGGGGACCTCAAGGATCAATACTTAGACCATTTTTGTTTAGTATGTTTATTAACGACTAGCAGACCCGACAGACGTTGTTAAGCCTGACCAGTGACTTCCCTAGAAATACATTTTCAAATATTTTTATATTAATTTTTAACATTCCATTTATTGCAGTGCTTTAGGATATACAATGTTTCTGGACTTAACGTCTTTGGTATAAACAAATAAATTTTTTGGATGTTCAACTCAAAAAACGGATCTTTTGAACTGAATGGGTATGAAAAAAACCATTATGCGCTGCTGAGCAGATGTACAGTTAGTATTTATTTAATTACGTCCTATATCTACCACTTAACGCCACTATTATGATTTTATGAAAATCGTATAATACTCCGGATATGTATAAACGGCAATAACAAACAAAAAAAATTAAGTGCTTTGTTTAAGATTTAAGAACGTTAAAATCTCACTAAGGCCCATTTTCACAGTGGCGAGTTAACTTACGTTCCACAGTTAAATATAGCTTTTCAACTTTCAAGTTGAGATAACTAGAGTCTAACTGCCCAACATTGGGTAGTTAACCTCGGGTTAGAGCTCATAAGGTTATCTATTGTATATTGAGCAAGAGATATTTATCAAAATAGCTTAAATAAAATTGTGAATCGATAGTTAACTGTGGAATGCAAGTTAACTCGGCACTGTGAAATTGGGCCTGACTAAAGCAAATACATTTAGGGATATAACGAATTAAAATATTACTTAGCTTGCGGTCTTGGAACTGGCCACTTTTCCAAAAAATTTACAAAAGTTTAAAACAGATCAACCATAAATTTTGGACATTATTAAAGGTCAAACAAAGCACTGAATACAAAAAATGTGGTCGTGGCACCGCCGACTTTTCCCAAATTATATAATTGTTGACCAAGGGACACACATATCCAAAAATCATTAGTTTAGGGTCAAAGTTATGATGATTTAAATTTTATATAGCCGGGGGGCGTGGCACCGCCCACTTTTCTAAAAATTAATATAGTTTAAGTCGTACACAACAATCTTCTGAACCAATTTGGAAAGTTTAGAAGAGATTGACCACAAACTTTGGACATTATTGACGTACAAACAAAACAAAAACACATGTGGGCGTGGCACCGCCGACTTTTCCCAAATTATATAATTGTTGACCAAGGGACACACATATCCAAAATTCATTAGTTTAGGGTCAAAGTTATGAAGAATTTAAATTTTATATAGCCTGGGTGGGCACCGCCTATTTTTCCAACAATTAATAAAGCCTAAATCGTACTCAACAATCTTCTGAACCAATCTGGAAAGTTTAGAAGAGATCGACTATAAACTTTGGACATTATTGAAGTACAAACAACACACAAAAAATGTGGCCGTGGCACCGTCCAATTTTCCAAAATTACATAAATCTTGACCAAAGGACACACATATCCATAAATCATTAATTTGGACCAAAAAATCCACAAAAAACTTTGGACAGTATTGAAGTACAAACAAAACACCAAAATATGTGAGCGTGGCACCGCCCACTTTTTTAAAATTACATAAATCTTGACCAAAGGACACACATATCCAAAAACCAATAATTTAGACCCAATATGTTCAGAGTTATGAAGAATCTAAATTTTATACAGCCTGGCGGAGTGGCACCACCTACTTTTCCGAAAAATTTATACAGCCCATGCTTTAACCCATGATCCCAAGAATATACTGTGAAAATTTCATAAAAGAATTTAAAGTTATGAAGAATTTAAATTTTATATAGCCTGGGTGGGGCACCGCCTACTTTTCCAACAATTAATATAGCCTAAATCGTACACAACAATCTTCTGAACCAATCTGGAAAGTTTAGAAGAGATCGACCATAAACTTTGGACATTATTGAAGTCCAAACAAAACACCAAAAAATGTGAGCGTGGCACCGCCCACTTTTTTAAAATTAGATAAATCTTGACCAAAGGACACACATATCCAAAAATCATTAATTTAGACCCAATATGTTCAGAGTTATGAAGAATTTAAATTTTATATAGCCTGAGGGCGTGGCACCGCCCACTTTTCCAAAAATTAATATAACCTAAGTCGTACACAACAATTTTATGATCCAATCTGGAAAGCTTAAAAGAGATCCACCAAAATCTTTGGACATTATTGTAGTACAAACAAAACACAAAAAATGTGGGCGTGGCACCGCCCAATTTTCCAAAATTACATAAATCTTGACCAAAGGACACACATATTCATAAATCATTAATTTGGACCAAAAAATGTGGGCGTGGCACCGCCCACTTTTTTAAAATTAGATAAATCTTGACCAAAGGACACACATATCCAAAAATCATTAATTTAGACCCAATATGTTCAGAGTTATGAAGAATTTAAATTTTATACAGCCTGGGGGCGTGGCACCGCCTACTTTTCCGAAAAATTTATACAGCCCATGCTTTAACCCATGATCCCAAGAATATACTGTGAAAATTTCATAAAAATCATAAATTGAGTAGCTTGGACGCCTATTAAGGACACACAGACACACATTCATTTTTATTTATAACCTACAAACCACATACCGGTTACCAATGTAGCTAAATAGTGGGTTTCACTAATTTCTCATATGGTCCATAAAGTGGCTATAATGGTTCAGGCGGCGTGAAGATTTTAGCCATATGTGTGACTTAGTATCTCCCTTGCACTTATAGAATTCTCCCGTTGACTAAAACTATAGCTGTACTTTTCAATACTTCCAGTCTTAAAAAATTTCCCTTCCCAAAACCAGTTAATATTTGGTTACCACATAGTTGAAAATACTTGTTCAAATGTTTTTTGTTTTGGCTAAATAGTGGGGCGAAATATTCGTTCAGTTGGTTTTATTTTGGCTAACATGTGGTGAATATTATCTGTTGAATTGGTTATCAAAGTGGCTAAAATATGGTTAATTTTATTAGCTGAATTGGTTAATGAAATACCAGTTGAAGTGGTTATTGTCAAATGGAGATACCTACACATTTTTTCCAAATAAATTGCACAAAAATGAATATTTTTCTTAAATATTTTGTGAAGACCAAATATGGCCACAGATTTGGCCCACACAAATATCAACAACATCAAAATAACCAAACGGAACAAACGAACCAACCAACAGACAACATCAACATCAGACAAGGCAACTCCAACACGAAACGACACAGCAAATCGCTAGACAACGACAACAGCGAACCACAACAAGTCGTAGCAACACGGTCACAACATGTAATCATGCGCACAAGCAACAATACGATGAGGTGTATATAAGAAGCAATACGAGGAGACAAGATTTCGTCAGCACGGAACTGCGGTACATGGGAGCTTACCAATGCCAGTGATCATCGTTTAACGTAGACGCGGACTAAGCTGTACTTGAGGTGTGCTGGATTTACCCCGCCCATTATACGCTTAAGGCTGCGATAACCTGATCTGCCGCGGTCGCATATTACAACGCAAGTACAGTTGCGACAGCATAGCCGTGGGTACGAGATCGCGACTTCGATGCAATCACAACGGCACGCTCTCACGCCAGCAAAGCAGTAGCAGAGATAGCGGAACGCATATAAACCACAAGCCCGCCAACGCCATACCATCTGCACAGCGTGGGCCAGTACGGAGTCACGGTCAAGATCGGATCTACGCTGGGTAGTGATAGTTAGTAAGGTTTACCAATACTAGACATTACGATCCAGAGTAGACGCGGACTAAGTTGTACTTGAGGTGTGCTGGATTTACCCCGCCCATTATACACTTAAGGCTGCGCTCCGCCGATCAGCCAGCACTCGCCGTAGGGACGCGCAGTAGAGGCAGCCAGACAACATCGCTGCCAAGTCACATAGCCCCTAACACACGCCGACAGAGGGACGCCACTGCAAGCAGTACGGAGCAACGAAAGCAGAAGTACGCCGACGCCAATAGCACAGAGCGTCGCTACCCGAGGTATAACGGGATACGGTGAGCCGTTACTGAGCCAAGAGGCCCGTTATCAGGCCAGACATTTAGGCACTGAGCAAACAATACTAGCAGAAGTCACTGAGTTATTTACAATTAATGAGTTATAAGTATAATTAAGTTGAACAGAATTGAATAACGTTAAGAATACGACTTGCAAAAGAGCCCCCAAGTATAAATTTATTGTACAAGTTAGTTTGTAAAAAAAAAAGCTAAGCGTGCCTTTCTAAAATTTTTGTTTACTTTCTTTTTCAATGTCAGCTAAATAAAAAATCAATTGCATAGGTACACTGCCGCCTTATGTGGGTATCAGCATATCTATACTATAACAAATCTCTAGGAAAGTCGTGTGTGTACATTGAAAATTTCTTTGAAAAAATTACTGGGGATGGCTTGGGGATTGCTATAGAGTTCATCTGATCCATTTTAAAATTATTGTATGTCTGTTTGTCTTAAGGATCTCGGAAACTAAGAAATGGATTTGGATGAGAGTTTCACAAATATACTGCTTAAAGCTTAGAAAGGGATCTGCACTTTGTTTTATCAAAATCGGACAACAAACAAAAAAGTTATACTAATTTTTAGGGAGAAACCTATGAATTTTTTTTTTCTTAAATAAATTTATATGAAGAAAAATTCACTTAGTTTATCAAAAAAAAAACTAAGCGTGCCTCTCTACAATTTTTGTTTACTTTTTTTTCAATGTCAGCTTAATCAAAAATCAATTTCATAGGTACACTGCCGCCCTATGTGGGTATCAGCATATCATACTATTAATCTTATAAATCTTATAAATAAAAATTAATGTGTGTCTGTGTGTCCTTTATAGGCGTCCAAAGTACTCAACCAGTTTTTATGAAATTTTCACAGTATATTCTTGGGATCATGGGTTAAAGCATAGGCTATATTAATTTTTGGAAAAGTGGGCGGTGCCACGCCCCCAGGCTATACAAAACTACAATTCTTCATAACTCTGAACATATTTGGTCCAAATTAATGATTGATGGATATGTGTATCCTTTGGTCAAGATTTATGTAATTTTGGAAAAGTGGGAGGTGCCACGCCCTCATTTTTTGTGTTTTGTTTGTACTACAATAATGTCCAAAGTTTATGGTCGATCTCTTCTAAACTTGCCAGATTGGTTCATAAAACTGTTGTGTACGATTCAGCCTATATCAATTTTTGGAAAAGTAGGCGGTGCCACGCTCCCAGGCTATATAAAATTTAAATTCTTCATAACTCTGAACATATTTGGTCTAAATTAATGATTTTTGGATATGTGTCCTTTGGTCAAGATTTATGTAATTTGGGAAAAGTGGGCGGTGCCACGCCCACATATTTTGTGTTTTGTTTGTACTTCAATAATGTCCAAAGTTTATGGTCGATCTGTTCTAAACTTGCCAGATTGGTTCATAAAATTGTTGTCTACGATTCAGCCTATATTAATTTTTGGAAAAGTGGGCGGTGCCACGAACCCAGGCTATATAAAATTTAAATCATCATAACTTTTAATATATTTGGTCTAAACTAATGATTTTTGGATATGTGTGTCCCTTGGTTAACAATTATAGAATTTGGGAAAAGTGGGTGGTGTCACGGCCACATTTTTTGTATTCAGTACGTTGTTTGTACTTCAATAATGTCTAAAGTTTATGGTTGATCTGTTTTAAACTTTTCCAATACGTTAAAATCTTCGTTGGGTACGACATACATAGGCTACATCTGTAAATTTTTTGGAAAAGAGGGCAGTTCCAAGACCTCAAGCTAAGTAATATTTCAATTCGTTATATCCCTGAATGTATTTGCTTTAGTGACATTTTAACGTTCTTAAATCTTAATCAAAGCACTTAATTTTTTTTGTTTGTTATTGCCGTTTTTACATATCCAGAGTATTTTAGGATTTCCATAAAATCATAATAGTGGCGTTAAGTGGTAGGTATAGGATATAATTAAGTAAATACTAACTATACATCTGCTCAGCATCGCATAATGGTTTTTTTCATACCCATTGAGTTCAAAAGATCCGTTGGACATCCAAAAAATTTATTTGTTTATACCAAAGACGTTAAAAGCGGAAACATTGTATATCCTAAAGCAGTGCAATAAATGGAATGTTAAAAATTAATAGAAAAATATTTGAAAATGTATTTCTAGGGAAGTCACTGGTCAGGCAGAACAACGTCTGCCGGCTCTGCTAGTACTATAATAAATCTCTAGAAAAGTCGTGTCTGTAAATTGAAAATTTCTTTGAAAAAAGGAGTGGGGATGACTTGGGGAATGCTATATATAGAAATTTCTTTGAAAAATGACTGGGGATGACTTCGGGAATGTTTAGGCACAGCTAAAGATTCGAGTGGAAGGGAGATGAGAAAATGTCGAAGTAAGACTTTTAAAAATGCCTTTACTTTAGTTGGTTGCCGTAGACATAAACGAGATATAAAGTGGGAAAATAAATATTTTTCTGAACCTTCTCAGCCTGTAAATTGTTTTCGCAATTGAGGGTAGCAGGAATTTATGAACTACTTATGTACATCCCGAGTTTGTTATTGCCGTTTATACATATCCAGAGTATTATAGGATTTCCATAAAATCATAATAGTGGCGTTAAGTGGTAGGTATAGGATATAATTAAGTAAATACTAACTATACATCTGCTCAGCAGCGCATAATGGTTTTTTTCATACCCATTGAGTTCAAAAGATCCGTTTTTTGAGTTGGACATCCAAAAAATTTATTTGTTTATACCAAAGGCGGGAAAACCAGAAATATTGTATATCCTAAAGCACTGCAATAAATTAAATGTTAAAAATTAATAGAAAAATATTTGAAAACTTATTTCTAGGGAAGTCACTGGTCAGGCAGTACAAGGTCTGCCGGGTCTGCTAGTATATATATACAACAGTTATATCATATACAACAGTTATATCATTAACCTCCTAGGAGATTTTTGCGCCGAGCTTCTCTTCCAATTTGTGGTGTGCCGCTTTGAAATTTTTTCCTACAAATTGGCGGGACCTACGGTTTTTCGCCGGCATCTACAAAGCAGACGAATTTTTGCTGAGAAGCCTTTCATGGCAGAAATACACTCGGAGAGTTTGCAAACCACTGCCGAGGGGCTACCCCGTTTTAAAAAAAAAATTTTCAAACCACTTTTTGATGTAACCTGTACCAGGGCTCGAACCCGGACCTTCGGTGTGGTAGGCCGGCAACACTACCTCCACAACACGGTGGCCGCCTTTACCCTTAGTCCTATATAAATTAGGAAAAAGCAAATTCCTTAAAAAAATGCATAAAACTATGTAAGTACATATTGTGTTATGGTTACTTTTAGCCCTATATCAATTACGAAAAAGCAAATTAATTTAAAAAAATTCATAAAACTGCATATATATATATGTACTGTCTATGTTATGGTAAATTTTAATAATTTTCCTGCAAAAAAAAATAGTCAATATGCAACTGTGCTCGAACCAACTTCAACTCAGAAATATTAAAAAAAAAAAACACATATCTTAACTGGCCCAATTTAGACTAAATATGTAAGGATCCCTGTTATATGTCGACTCTTTTACAAATTAAAATTTTTCGGAAGAAAATAGTTGATGTCTTTAGGAAAATTAACACGATTTCTACCTATTTCGTAAATATAAAATTGAAGAAACTACAAACTGTGTGTTTACTTTTTGTATATTAAATATGATATATTTCTTAAAAAACAAATAAAAATAGAAATATTGATAAATTGGAATAATTTTTTAGTTTTTTTTCAAAAAATTTGGGTTTTTCACTCCAAGATAGATGTCATAAACTGAAAAATATTGAAATATTGGGTTACAAATATAAGGATTCCGGTTATATGTCGACTCTTTTACAAATTAAATTTTTACGATGGAAATAGTTGATGTCTTTAGGAAATTTAACGCGATTTCTAACTACTTCGTAAATATAATATTGAAGAAGCTGCAAACTGTGTTTGTACTTTTTGTATATTAAATATGACATATTTCTTAAAAAAAAAAATAAAAAGAGAAATATTGATTAATTGGAAAAATTTTGTAGCTTTTTTAAAAAAAAAAATTTTATTTCACTCCAAGATAGAGGTCATTGTTCGGGCCTAATTGGCATCCTTGCACCTGTGTGCATATCCTAATGTCATTAGTTACAATTGGCAAAACTGTTTTAGCAATTGTCAACCTTTGTTTACTTCCGTTTTACTTCTTCTATTAAATTGTATGAAAGTTAGTTGACGTGTTTTTATTTAATCCTACGGCATCGGCAAGTCTAAGTCCTTTTCAAACCGCAAAGGAATATTTACCGCCAACAAATTGGTCCTTCGTTCCGGATAACGCGTTATTTTCAGCTAAAAACCCGCATTTCGTCAATTTAATTGTTCATACACCGCTAAAGATATCTATGTACGAAAAATTTCTACATTAAAAGCTAGAGACTCGTCTTTAAATGCAATAAAACGTCACTTGCAATCAAGCAATTCTGATGCGCTCGCAGTAGATACTGAATTGGCAGCAACCTATTTAGAATTGCTCGAGGAACAGTGGGGGCGATATTGCATAGCGCAGCAAGAAGTAGAGTTCGCATGTGGTGCGGAGACCTTAAGCTTGGAGGAACAGTCACGCATACAAGCTGAAGGCTGGTATGCCACCGCGAAAACAAATTTAAGACGCATTATTTCTGTTTCTAAACAGCCATCTTCACCATTTACGAGCCCAGCTATGCATTCTTCAGTGCCGCTGCCAAAGCTGCAACTGCCTTCATTTAGCGGCGATCCCACCGAATGGGTACCATTCCACGATGCATTCTGCTCCCTAGTTAATGCAAATAACAGCATATCTAATGGGCAGAAACTACATTACCTGCAAAATTGTCTAAAGGAAGAAGCATTCGATTTAGTAAGCAGTTTGGCGGTAAGTGACAGTAATTATATTGAAACATGGGATTTATTGATCGCGAGGTACAAAGTGGTGCGAGTTATTGTTGATTGTCACATCAAAGCTCTAACATCAGTAGAAAGAGCTACAAAAGATTCCGCAAAAGCCATCAAGCATGTGCTGAATATCACGCTATAACACGGTGCTTTACGTGCACTCAAACGGCCAGTTGAATTCTGGGACGACTTTCTCGTGCACATAACAGTGTCAAAATTAGCATATGAAACACGCAAGCAGTGGGAGTTATCTTTAGTGGAGGACGAGCTTCAATCGTTCAACGCGCTTAAAGATTTTCTCGAAACTCGTGCACGATCTCTAGAGATGGTACCGCTTGCAACCACTAACGCAAAACCTACTGCAAAGAATGTTTTGCACTCCGCGTTTCAGGCAGAAACAAAACGTAACAAACCGCTCGATATTACTCGAAATTTAGCTTGCGTATATTGCAATGACGATCACAAAATATACAGTTGTCTGAAGTTTAGTCAACTCAATGCAAATGCCAAGTTGTCCGCTATCAAACAACAAGGTTCTTGTTTGAACTGTCTCAGTAAGGGGCACCTTCTCAACAAATGCCGCAGCGCATTATCATGTCGAATATGCCAAAAACGTCACTTTGCTACATGCCAGTTTCGATAGCAATCCAACCGCCGAATCTGATCAAACCGCCGTCGACAAGAATATCAATGTCTCGTCACATCATGCAGACACCGATCGTGTCATCTTACTAGCAACAGCAGAAGTTTACTGCACTAATGGACAACTGCTCTCAAGCGTCGTTCATCACTGAAGCTTGCGTCCAGCGTCTGCGACTCCCAGAACTTCATCAACGACTTACGTCACAGGTATTGGCTCGCTAGATGGAGGTCGTAGAAAGAGCGAAGTTCAGGTATGCGTCTCACCACGCTCATTAGAGCAAAGCTTTCAAGTGAGTGCCTTAATTTTGTCAAAAATTACCAATGATCTTCCAAACTGCGAGGTACCCAAACATTTGTGGCCGCACATTCAAGATATACCACTGGCTGACCCCAATTTCTCACAACCGAGGCCAGTAGATATTCTCATTGGCATGGACGAGATGGACAAAGTCCTCTTAGGTGGGCTCAAGAAAGGAGAATTCGGTTGGGTATTGTTTGGCAACGCATCTACCTTGCAAACCCACCCTGCATTAGTATCAACATATCTCTGTGACACGCAACTAAACCATCTCGCCAGCCAATTCGAGGAGCTGCAACCAAGAAAGCACTACACCCCAGAACAAATCCTATGCGAAAAATTATTCGACGATACAACCGAAAGATCACCAGACGGTCGCTATATAGTGCGATTGCCAATCAAAAAAGAGATTCCGCGATTGTGACGAACGACTGCCTCAAACGTGACTACGTCGAATTTATGCAAGAACTCATTGATCTGGGTCATATGGAGCTGGCTGGCCCAGTTACAAATCGCACTTATTATATGCCGCATCACGCAGTCGTCAAGGAAACGAGCTCCACTACCAAACTTAGTGTGGTGTTTAACGCATCGATGAAGACGTCATCCGGAAAATCCTTAAATGACGCACTTATGGTAGGGCCGCAACTACAACAAGACCTGTTCTCGATATTAGTACGCTTTCGAACGCACCGCTACGGTATCATCGCTGATATAGCGAAAATGTAGAGGCAGGCCTACGTCGCATTTACAAGACGCTGATTATCAACGAATAGTTTGGCGTGAGCATCCAACCGAGGCGCTACGTGACTACCGCCTCGTGAGAGTTACATATGGGGTAGCTTCCGCATCTCATCTTGCAGTAAAGCCGCTACACCAAGCAGCACTTGATGCAGGGGAGACTTACAAACTAGCAGCTAAGGTCGTGTTGTCCGACTTTTACATGGACGACCTGTTGACCGGGGCAAATGACTTTCAAGACCTGGCTTCGCATCAAAAGGATGTTTCCGTCGTGCTGTCGCAGCGCGGCTTCGAACTGCGCAAGTGGGCAACTAATTGTCAACCATTAAAACAACGAATACCGGACGTATCCAAACAAATGTCGCACCTGTTAGCTGAAGGTAACGAAGTTCGCACCCTGGGGTGCATCTGGAATACAAACAGCGACATGCTTTCCATATCAGTCAATTTAGACGCGTTGCCTCACAATCTTACAAATCGCGCATTTCTGTCCGATACTAAATAGTAAAGTATTCGACCCGCTGGGATTAGTTGCTCCGTGTACGATACGATCTTAAATTTGGCTTCAGTCTATTTGGCGCTCGAAAGTGGACTGGGATGAGTTGGTGCCCGCTGAGATAATCGAAAACTAGACAACGCACCGCCTCGAGCTGTCGAAGCTTTCGTCGCTCAACTTGGATCGTTGGTTGGGCATCTGCAATACCTCAACTACCGAGTTGCACATATTCACAGATGCCTCAGAGGTTGCGTACGCGGCAGCGCTTTACCGTCGCACCCAAGATCGCAATGGGAATGTGAAGGTCTCATTAGTCGCGGCAAAAACCAGAGTTGCACCTCTGAAAACTACGCCATTACCTAGGTTGGAGCTATGTCCAGCGCATCTAGGGGCCAAGTTAGCTCGTCAAGTGCAATCAAGTCTCAACTGCAACATCGACATGTCCTACGCTTGGACCGTCTCCATGGTCGCATTGGCTTGGCTACAAGAATCGCCAAATCGCTGGTCGACATTCGTTGCGAATCGCGTAGCTGACATCCAAGAGGCATTACCATCAGCAATTTGGAGACATGTAGCGTCGGAGCACAATCCCGCCGACTGCGCTTCACGGGGCATTTCACCCTCGCAGCTTTTAGAACATCCGCTTTGGTGGCACGGACCAAGCTGGCTAGCCACTGGGCGCGTCCGTCCCCCCCAACATACTACTGATCTCGAGGTAAAATCCGCAAAGAAATCATCTCACCTTACGCAAAGCAAAGAGGAATTTGATCTATTAACACGTTACCACTCGTACAACAAGCTTAAACGCATAACCGCATATTTAATATGCTTCGCTAATAACACGCGCATAAAGGTCTCTCTTACTGGTACTGGAAGACGCACTACGGGCAATTTGACATGCGCCGAACTTCGATCAGCAGAATTAGCTTTGGTAAGGCACTCTCAGTCTAACGCATTCGAACAAGACATTCTTAATTGCAGATTAAATAAGCCGGTGCCAGTGAAGAGTAGCCTTGCCCGCATGCAGCCATTCCTAGATTCTGAAGGTGTTCTACGCGCTGGAGGTCGCATAAGAAACGCAGCTTGCTCATTTAATGTCAAACATCCCATGATATTTCCGAAGAATTCATCACTCGCTAAGGTCGTCGCAGCAGAAATACATATAACAACGATGCCTTCTGGACCGCAGATCATGCAAGCCGCTTTACAACGCCGGTTTTGGGTACCGGGCGTTCGAAATCTTGTTAGAAAAATATATCGTCATTGTGTGAAGTGCAAACGACTAAATAGAAAACCGCTACGTCAGCTCATGTCTGATCTTCCGCCTAGTCGTGTAGCATGCACGGTCGACTTTGCCGGCCCATATAATATAAAGTTTTCGCAAGGAAGAGGTGCAAAGTCCATAAAGGCATACATCTGCTCATTCATTTGTATGGGCACCGGTGCAATGCACTTGGAATTAGCCAGCGATCTTTCATCAATAAGTTTCATCGCAACGTTCAAGCGATTCACCAACCGTCGAGGGTACTGCCAGCAAATGTACTCGGATAAGGGCACGAATTCTGTGGGTGCCGAGAGGGAGTTGCGTGCTCCCTATGCACAATGTACCGCGGATGAAAAACTCGCCGCCTACTTCGTTGATGCTCAAACAACCTGGCACTTTAACCCGCCAAGCGCGGGTCGATTTTGGGAGGCTGGCATTAAAAGGATTAAATACCATCTTAAACGAGCATTGAATTCCACATTACATATTAACATACGAAGAGTTTTCGACTGTACTTACCGAGGTCGAAGCATGTGTGAATTCTCGCCCCTTATGCTCGATACCTAGCGATGTTGATGACTTTGAGGTTCTTACACCAGGCCATTTTATCATTGGCGAACCGCTGAAGGGACTGCCTGGTCCTGATATGGAAGTTTTTAAGGGCTCCCTTTTTCAACGATGGCAAGTCATCACGTCTATTAGACAACATTTTTGGAAACGCTGGCGCGACGAAGTTCTCGTCAACCTGCAGCAGTGAACGAAATGGTTAAGGTCAATGCAAAACATGCAAAAAGACGACATCGTAATTGTTCACGACAACAGCACACCGCCAACCATTGGAAGCTTGGGCATGTGCCTGTTCAAGGTGGCCGGCATGTTCGGGCCTAATTGGCATCCTTGCACCTGTGTGCATATCCTAATGTCATTAGTTACAATTGGCAAAACTGTTTTAGCAATTGTCAACCTTTGTTTACTTCCGTTTTACTTCTTCTATTAAATTGTATGAAAGTTAGTTGACGTGTTTTTATTTAATCCTGCGGCATCGGCAAGTCTAAGTCCTTTTCAAACCGCAAAGGAATATTTACCGTGAACAGTCATACACAGAAAAATATTGAAATAATGGGTTACAAATATTATAAATGTAAAAAACAAAATATTATGATAACAAGTTTTCATATGTTTCAAGGCAAATTCAATTTACAAAACAATTTTCAAAACAAAAAAAAAAAACTTTACCTGCCCTGAACCCGTGTTTGAACCTGCGAACGCACGCATCATATCGCCACTGCTGTATGTACAGTAAAACAGTCAGATACTGTAGTTAACAGCTTTGGCTTTTGGTGAAAACTTTTGTGAATTACTAGCAGACCCGGCAGACCTTGTACTGCCTGACCAGTGACTTCCCTAGAAATAAGTTTTCAAATATTTTTCTACTAATTTTTAACATCTAATTTATTGCAGTGCTTTAGGATATACAATATTTCTGGTTTTCCCGTCTTTGGTATACCCAAATAAATTTTTTGGAAACGGATCTTTTTAACTCAATGAGTATGACAAAACCGATATGCGCTGCTGAGCAGATGTATAGCTAGTATTTATTTAGTTCTATTCTATAGACAGTATAAAGTCTTTAAACATTGCAGTACACACTGATCACTTAACGCTGCTATTATGATTTTATGAAAATCCTTTAATACTCCACATATGTATAAATTGCAATACAACCAAAAAAAATGGGGTGCATTCAATAAGATTAATGAACATATGTACATTAAAATTTCACTAAAGCAAATACATTCAGGGATATAAAGAATTGAAATATTACTTAGCTTGTAGGCTTGGAACTGCCCACTTTTCAAACAATTTACATATATAGCCTCTGTCATACCTCACAAAGCTTTTAAAGTATTGGGGAAAGTTTAAAAGATATCGGCCATAAACTTTGGACATTATTGAAGTACAAACACAAAAAATGTGGGCGTGGCACAGCCCACTTTTCCAAAATTATATAAATCTTGACCAAGGGTAGTGGCACCACCCACTTTTCCATAAATTAATATAGCCTAAATCGTACAACAATCTTCTTAACCGATCTGGAAAGTTTAAAAGAGATCGAACATAAACTTTGAACATTACTGAAGTAGGTACAAACAAAACACAAAAATTTGGCGTGGCTCCGGCCACTTTTCCAAAATTATATAAATCTTGACCAAAGGACACACCTCTCTCTCAAAAATCATTAATTAAGACCAAATATGTTCAGAGTTATGAAGAATTAAAATTTGATATAGCCTGGGGCGTGGTACCGCCCACTTTCAAAAAAAAATATATAGCCTATGCCTTAACCCCTGATAATATGAATATACTTTTACTGTGAAAATTTCACGCCATCTCGCCTAAAGGATATGACTTTGTCAAATGGGGTAAAAAATGTATAGTAATTCATTCATGGACCGATTTCTCCAATTTTCCGACTTTTCCGCAGGGTTTTCCCAAAATTTTCTTTCGTATAAACCTTCTCCTAGCAATTGCGAAGAACCGAAAAAAAAATTGAGCCAAATCGGTCCAGCCGTTCTCAATTGATGAGTTACTATACATTTTTTCCACCATTTTTATATATATGTAGATAATGTAAAAATACTTAGACTTACCAAAACTGATGATTCAATTGAAAGGTTTTGATGACTTTTTTTTATTTTTTTGCACAATAAATTAAAAAAATTTCACTTTCACTTTTTAATAATTTAATTATTGTCAAAGCGACATGTATCACATTGACAGAATTTTCAGCACACTCTCTATCTTATCTGAAGTCAGATTTTTCGGTTTTCTCTCCAGAGGGTGGTTTGAAAAAAGCTCGGTAGTTATAAAAAATATTTTTTTTGTCAATGGTTCCTTGGCATTATTTCATTTGGTTTTTATATTTGAGGGCATAAAGATGTTTTATAGTGCAAAAAATTGCGGAATAAATAAAAAAACAAAAAATTTTACTGCTACCGATCTCTCAACAAACTTCCCTCTGTAGAGAAAACCTGGGATGACCCGAAAAATCTAACTTCATATTCAGATTCAGCATACTAAAAAGCTCTAGAAACCGATGAGAAACCCTCTGGAATTTTTTGGTTCTTGTACAGTGTAATTAGTTTATCCATTCAGGCGTGATGCGATGACCAAGGGAAATAGGGATTTATCTTTATATTAATAGGCTAACATTTTTTCCATACAATCAATTGCCAGAGTGTATCTCATAAAACAATGCATAACTCCAATTATTATATATTTTGATATGTTTTCATGGGCCAGGAGCTTTGCATAGGCATATTATATTTAACAAAAAATGCTTCATTAATTTGTAATAATTCACCAAAGTTTTCACCAAAACCCAAAGCTGTTAACTACAGTATTTGACTTTTTTGTTGTACATACAGCAGTGGCGCAGGTGGTGAGCGTGCCGGCTATGGTGCGTGCGTTCTTATGTTCAAGAACGTGTTCAGGGCAGGTAAAGTTTTTTTTTTTTTTTACTAAATTGAATTTGCCTTAGAATATACGAAAACTTTTTATTATATTTTTTTTTTTTTTAATTTATTATATTTGTAATCCAATATTTTTCTGTTTATTATGTTTATGACATCTATCTTGGAGTGAAAAACTCAAATTTTTTGAATAAAATCTAAAAAATTATTCCAATTTATCAATATTTATAAATTTATATTTTTTAAGAAATCTATCATATTTAATATGGAAAAAGTAAAAACGCAGTTTGTAGTTCTTCAATTTTATATTCACGAAATAGTTTGAAATTGCGTTAATTTTCCTAAAGACATCAACTATTTCCTTCCTAAAACTTTTCATTTGTAAAAGAGTCGACATATAACCCAATATTTCAATATTTTTCGGTTTATGACATCTTTTTTCGAGTGAAAAAACCGAATTGTTTGAAAAAAAAAGCTAAAAAATTATTTCAATTTATCAGTATATCTTTTTTAAGAAATATATCATATTTAATATACCTACAAAAAGTAAAAACGCAGTTTGTAGCTTCTTCAATTTTATATTCACGAAATAGTTTGAAATTGCGTTAATTTTCCTAAAGACATCAACTATTTTCTTCATAAAAATTTTTATTTGTAAAAGAGTCGACATATTCCCCAATATTAAATTGGGCCAGTTAGGTTATGTGTTTTCAATATTTCCGAGTTGAATTTGACGAAAAAAACCAGGAAACCATCATATGTCTAAGTTGTAATATTCTCCCGCTATACGGACTTCAAAAAAAATAGAACTAAAAGAAAAATTGAGAAAACTGTCTGTATACCAAAAAAAAAACACAATTTGGAAACCGGCAAATGTTAAGAAGTTAACGGAATCTCAAAATGAACTTTCATTCGTTTCAATCCATATCGCCAATTTTGTTCGATATGGCATCATTCTATGTGACCATTATCTTTATATTAATAGGCTAACATTTTTTCCATACAATCAATTGCCAGAGTGTATCTCATAAAACAATGCATAACTCCAATTATTATATATTTTGATATGTTTTCATGGGCCAGGAGCTTTGCATAGGCATATTATATTTAACAAAAAATGCTTCATTAATTTGTAATAATTCACCAAAGTTTTCACCAAAACCCAAAGCTGTTAACTACAGTATTTGACTTTTTTGTTGTACATACAGCAGTGGCGCAGGTGGTGAGCGTGCCGGCTATGGTGCGTGCGTTCTTATGTTCAAGAACGTGTTCAGGGCAGGTAAAGTTTTTTTTTTTTTTTACTAAATTGAATTTGCCTTAGAATATACGAAAACTTTTTATTATATTTTTTTTTTTTTTAATTTATTATATTTGTAATCCAATATTTTTCTGTTTATTATGTTTATGACATCTATCTTGGAGTGAAAAACTCAAATTTTTTGAATAAAATCTAAAAAATTATTCCAATTTATCAATATTTATAAATTTATATTTTTTAAGAAATCTATCATATTTAATATGGAAAAAGTAAAAACGCAGTTTGTAGTTCTTCAATTTTATATTCACGAAATAGTTTGAAATTGCGTTAATTTTCCTAAAGACATCAACTATTTCCTTCCTAAAACTTTTCATTTGTAAAAGAGTCGACATATAACCCAATATTTCAATATTTTTCGGTTTATGACATCTTTTTTCGAGTGAAAAAACCGAATTGTTTGAAAAAAAAAGCTAAAAAATTATTTCAATTTATCAGTATATCTTTTTTAAGAAATATATCATATTTAATATACCTACAAAAAGTAAAAACGCAGTTTGTAGCTTCTTCAATTTTATATTCACGAAATAGTTTGAAATTGCGTTAATTTTCCTAAAGACATCAACTATTTTCTTCATAAAAATTTTTATTTGTAAAAGAGTCGACATATACCCCAATATTAAATTGGGCCAGTTAGGTTATGTGTTTTCAATATTTCCGAGTTGAATTTGACGAAAAAAACCAGGAAACCATCATATGTCTAAGCTGTAATATTCTCCCGCTATACGGACTTCAAAAAAAATAGAACTAAAAGAAAAATTGAGAAAACTGTCTGTATACCAAAAAAAAAACACAATTTGGAAACCGGCAAATGTTAAGAAGTTAACGGAATCTCAAAATGAACTTTCATTCGTTTCAATCCATATCGCCAATTTTGTTCGATATGGCATCATTCTATGTGACCATTATATATATTATAAGTCTAACTATGTTGTTGGTATATGCCCATGAAATTTAATTTTGTTTATTGAAATATTGACGGAATATGAAAGGAGTGGTGGGTCTGATGGTGGACTTTCAAACTTTACTAAGTACCGCTTTTGCCATCTCCTATTAATGATTACTGGTCTTTAATGGACGGATTTTTTTTGGTTAGTTGTCAAATTACCCGGCTTTAGAGTAAACCAGCTTTTATGAAAGCGACTCTCAATAACTCAACTATAAATAATTATTTTCAGCAATAAAAATGTCTCCAATATTTATGCCTCTAGGCATTAGGTACTGGAGAAAAATGCGAACAGAGGATTTAATAAGTTAAACTAATTTAAGGTGGTCGAATTTCGACCACGGGATATACTAGTTTTTATAAATAGACTAGCAGGGTACCCGGCGTTGCTCGGGGTGTAAGTAGTTAGTGGGCCTTTCAAAATCAATAATATACTTTAAGATTTCATATTTATATAATATGAAGAATTTACCAAACTCGAATATTATGAAAAAAGAGTATTAAAAATCGGTTTTCAAAAATTTTCTTTTGCCGTATTCGTTGGTAACGTTAGGGGGCCTTTCAAGAATTCAATTTTGACAAATTGTGTCAGGATGAATCGAAATTCAAAAGTTGATTTGATACCATATTGTAGGTAAATTTTAAGGTTTTGAGGCAATCACATTCTCACCGATAACTAAATTAACGATAAATTTATCGAAATATATCGAAGTAAAAATGAAACCCGGGACCATCCCCATTCGTTTGATGCCCATATTGTAGGGTAATATTTAGGTTTTCTGGAATTCGCATTTTGACCGATAACTCAGTTATCGATCAATTTATCCAAATATATCGAAGTCCAAATGAAACCTGGAGCTTTTCCCTTTCGTTTGATACCCATATTGTAGGGCAAGTTTAAGGTTTTTGGGCAATCACATTTTCACCGATAACTCATCATCGATAAATTTATCGAAACCAATCGAAGTCTAAATGAAACCTGCGGCCTTCTCCTTTCGTTTTATACTCATATTATGGGGTAATGTTAAGTTTTTTGGGCAATCACCGATAACTCAGATATCGATAAACTTATCGAAATATATCGAAGTCCAAAAGAAACCTGGAGCTATCTCCTTTCGTTTGATACCCATATTGTAGGGTAATATTAAGGTTTTCGGGCAATCGCATTTTGACCGATGACTCAGTTATCGATCAACTTATCGAAATATATTGAAGTACAAATGAAACCTGGGGCCTTCCCCTTTCGTTTGATACCCATATTGTAGGCCATTTTTAAGGTTTTTGTGCAATCATATTTTGACCGATAACGCAGCTATGGAAAAATGTATCGAAATATATAGAAGTATAAATGAAACCTTTGGACCTCCCCTTTCATTTGATATCCATATTGCAGGAAAATTTTAAGAATTTTGGATTTTCTGACGTATAATTAAGCTATCGATAACTTTATAGAATTATATCGAAGTTTAAATGAAAAAAGGGGACTTTCTCTTTCGGTTGATACTCAAATTGTAGGAAAGTTTTGAGGTTTTAGGGCAACCTTATTTTCGCCGATAACTCTGTTATCGATTAATTATTACAAATAGCATCTCTATGAATCCTTCCAGGTCACAGAGAATATGTGTACAAAGTTTCATACTGCTAGGTGCATTAGTTTTGGCGTAAAAACGTAACAAACATTGTTACTTTCCACATAGCGCGACAGTGTACCTATGCTATTGATTTTTGATTTAGCAGACATTGAAAAAAAAGTAAACAAAAATTTTAGAAAGGCACGCTTAGTTTTTTTTTTGACAAACTAAGTGAATTTTTCTTCATATAAATTTATTTAAGAAAAAAAATATCATAGGTTCCTCCCTAAAATTAGTATATCTTTTTTGTTTGTGATCCGATTTTGATAAAACAAAATGCAGATCCCTTTCTAAGCTTCAACCAGTATATTTGTGAAAGTCTCATCAAAATCCATTGCTTAGTTTCCGAGATCCTAAGGTGCAAACAGACAAACAGACAGACAATAATTTTAAAAATGGATCAGGTGAACTCTATAGCATTCCCCAGGTCATCCCCAGTCATCTTTTCAAAGAAATTTTCAATGTACAGACACGACTCTTCTAGAGATTTATTATAGTATAGATAAGGCAAACAGCTCTATGAAAAAGCTTTTGTATAATAACACTGGATCACAAATTCCAACTTTTTTTCTGCACCAGAGACGCCATAGTGAAATTCCTATGTCAAATCACCTCCTAATTCCGAAAATCAAGGTCATTTTTACTTGAATGGTACCATTTTTGTGATATTTACGATTTACCGTTATTTCAAAAAACAAAAAGATGGCTCCACTTAATCGTGTATATCTCAAGAACAAATTGAGCTATTCGAAAACGGTTTGAAAAATTTGAAAGCTTGTAAAATTTACTATAATCAGTACATAGAACACTTTTTGCTAGGTCCTGCAGATTCAAACATAATGAACAATCATTACGGATTTTTAAATTTTTTTTTGTAAAAATATAAAAAAATTTGTACTTTGCGAGGAAGCATCTCGAAAACTTTTTATTTTTTTGCAGATATTTTTTCCCCCTCTAAGCTCTGTTTTACTACAAAAAAAAAAAGCTATCAGTGAAAAAAATCGATGAACTAGTAGAAAAGTTATAAGCATTCAAGTAAATATATCCATTTAATGCTTAAGTACCCTACTGGTACATATGTGTTAGTATTCGTATATCAGTTAGTTAGCAGGTAGATTTTCGAAAAGTTATTAGATACAAAAAGCTGTTAGTGTCGTTTTCTCAAACCTAGGTACATTTTAAACAAGAGCATATTTTTGAGGCTGGTAGTGTTTTCTTTGTAGAACTAGGGAACCTTTTTGTTTAGGTAGGCTTGAATTTTTACTGGATCTAAGTATAAATAAGAGTACATGCGCCTTGTTCTTTCATAATATCTGCAAGGCTCGCCGGATACCGTTCAGTTTATAATTGCAGTTTATAACCCGTCATTTACTTAAAAATAAAAAATGAGTAAAAGGGCGCGAGAGTTTGAGTGTACAAATGATCCAGATATGTTCTGTTTCATCTGCGGTCAATTTATTGTTAAAAGTATGAGACGTGTGTTTTCAAATCCTTTGAAAGTTACATACTATAAGTGTTTTGGAATTGAGCCTAAAAACAATGAAAAACCATGGACACGGAACACTGTGTGCACCACATGCCGAGTCGAATTGATTTCTTCGGAAAGCGGAACAAAAAGGTACGTTGTAAAAATTAGGAATTTGTTCCCTTTTAATGCATAGCTGACTAATTTCTGAAACTATCTATTTAGGCGACATGTGAAAATATTACACCAATGAAGTGGAGGGAACCAACTTGCCATTCAACGGGCTGCTATATTTGTACTACAAAAGTACTTGGGGTTGGAAAGCCCAGAAAAGTAACCTATGCGAGCGTATCTACAGTGTCATTACCAGAACTAATTTCAACAGAAGCGACATAGCCAGAATCAAATTTAACTTTAGTTCCGGCTCCAGTTTCATTGTCAACAGTAGTATCTGTACCAATTAATAAAACAATTGTGCTGATATTTTACGATTATGTTTAATTTATTAATTAGGCGTGTCTGCTCAGCTCGATTGCTTTCAACGGAAGTCCCTACCATACCATTGGTGTATGAAAGTTATCGAACTATCGAACTGCACACAAATAATGCATAATGCATTGGTAATATTATACAGGTGTGTTCATTTTATAGATGTAACATAATAGATAATTTATGTGACTTACACCTAGTTCACATACTCAATACATGCTCTTTTTTTTTTTTTTTTTTTTTTTTTTTTAATCATCCTCAAACCCATACAGCTTGGGAGGAATGACGAGACGTCCGCTTCGTGTTTGATAGTATGGCTGTGAACTCCTTGAGCCTGCATTCAGGGCGTCATCTCTTACTACAGTATTACTGTCAGGTACTGTAACTGTCTCATCGTTACTTATTGGCTCACAAGTCACAGGCATACTATTTCCGTTTAACGAGCAAGACGGAGCTTCTGAATCTCTCTCATCATTCCGCTCAAGCCTCGGTGTACATATTGGTGAATTTGCATTATAACGACTCGTGGCTTCTTCAACTAACATTTCTGAATAATTTCTTACACTATTCTTACTTTTTGCTATAAATCTTCGATTTCGTCTAAAATAATTGTTGTTACTATCTTTTATTACATACGACCTTCCATTAATATTTTGAACTATCTCGCCATAATACCATTTTTTGTCAGTTTTCTTAAATATAATTCTATCACCTAGCTGTAATTCCGGTAATGTCTTTGCATTGCGATCAAAATAATCTTTCTGCTTTTGCCGTTTTTTTTTAATCCTTTCCTCTATTTCTGACTCCTCTATTGATTTTCGGAACAAAAGTCGCTCTGCTGTTGGGAGTTTTGTTTTTATCAATCTCCCGAAGAATAGCTGAGTTGGGGCTAACTGCAAATCTGCCACTGGGGTGTTATTATATTCTAGAATATGATATTGAAAGTTATGCTTTTCATTGGCTTCAAAACACCTTTTCAACAAACCCTTAGCAATTGCTACCCCTTTCTCTGCTAATCCATTGCTTTGTGGGTATCTAGGACTCGAAAATTTTACCACAATATTAGCATCATTAAAGAAGTTTTCAATTTCTAACGAATTAAATGGATTGTTGTCACAGCGGATTATTGTGGGATATCCTACTTTCGTGAAAATTTTGTTTAACGTGTCAATAACGCAGCCCGCGGTTTTATGCGCAAGATTTTCCGACAACACAAGGTTTGAATAAGCATCGATCAAGGAGATATAATACCTTCCCGCGAATTCAAAAATATCAATCCCTACTATTTGAAAAGGATATTCAGGAACGTCGTCTTGTCTCAATGGCTCTTTTGCATTATTGCGTCTGAAAGTTTCACATACAACACATCCCAGGATTAGTTCCTTAATCTGTTCCGTCATGTTTGGCCAGAAATACAATGTTCTGGCCTTAGCTAAAGTTTTTTCTATTCCGAGGTGGGGCCTGTGCAACCATTTGCATACCACGGGTTGTAACGACGTTGGAATTATTAGTCTATGATTTTTAAGCAACATATTATTTTCGTAATGGATTTCAGACTTATATTTGTGAAACTTTTTGCTTAGCTCATTCAATTGGTGGTAACCGGGCCATCCCTGTTCCACGTATTGACATATTTTCTTGTAATCCTCATCCTGCTCCATATGCTTGCAATATAAGTCATAATTAGATTTAGAAATGCAAACTTTCCTTGATAGCGTATGAATGACTCCCTTAAGTTCAGCGATTTCAGCCGTTTCACCCAAAGGAGCCCGAGAAAGGCAATCGGCAACCAACATTTGCTTACCAGGAGTGTACACTACCTCCATCTTTGGATACTTGAGTAAAAACATGAACATAGCCTGAAGCCTAGGCGTGACCTCATCAATTTCTTTCCTCAGAAGGGATTCTAGCGGCTTATGGTCACTTTGTACAACAAATTCACGACCGTAGAGATAGTAATGAAACTTAATGCAGGAAAATACTATAGCTAGCAACTCTTTCTCTATTTGTGCCCATTTCTGTTCTGATTTACTGAGAGTTCGGGACGCATAAGCTATGGGATGTCCCTCTTGTAGTAAAACACAACCTAAGCCATCTTTTGAGGCATCCGTTTGCACTACAACCGGTTTTTCCTTGTCATATATTGCTAGTACTGGGTCGGATGTAATGATAGTAATGAGGTTTTGAAATTCCTCTTCATGAGCATCAGTCCACTGAAACTTAGCATTGTTATGCGTAAGCTCACGTAGCTTTGCCGATTGCTTTGATAAGTGTGGAATATATGCCGCCAGAAACTTTATCATACCCAGGAATCGCATTACCTCGCTTTTATTTTCTGGCTTTTTTAGCTTAGTTATGGCTTCACGATATTTTTCAACTGGTTTAATTTTACCTTTTGACACTACACGACCCATGAATTTCATTTCCGTTTGACGGTATTGAATTTTATCTGGATTGAACCTTATGCCTTTGTCGATTGCTCGCTTCAAGACTTTTGCGAGAATCTCGTCATGTTGCTCCCAAGTTTCCGCTACAATTGCCATATCATCAAAGTATATTATGACACCAGGAATATCGCCGAAATGTTTGACCATTTCTTTCTGAAACATTTCTGGTGCACAATTTAAGCCAAAGGGTACGCGATTGAACTTATAGCGACCAAACGGTGTCATAAACGTGGTCAAATTTGAGCTTGGTTCATCCAACTCCATTTGCCAAAACCCACTACTGAGATCGAGTACAGTGAATATACATTTGTTTGCTAATTGACTAGTTACGTCATCGAAAGTCGGTATCAGAAAATGCTCTCGTTTTATACACTTATTTAATGGCTTTGGATCCAGACAAACTCGAATGTCATTTTTCTTCTCTACTAACTGTACATTATGTACCCAGTCAGTAGGGTGATTGACTGGCGAGATAACTTTATTTTCTACCATCTCCTCAATTTTGCATTTGAAACGCTCTAACAGACTTAAGGGAATTCTCTTCTTATAATGCAGACAAGGCATAGACCCTTCCTTTAGTGTTATTGAAACAGTTCCTGGAAATTTACCTAGTCCACTGAAGACAGCACTAAATTGCTTAATTAATTCACTCTTACTTTTTGGTAAAGTCGCTATTCTAGACTCTATTGTACTGATATCCATCCGTTTTATGATTTTAAAATTTACACTAGTCTCTAGCCCTAAAATTGGTACGCTCGTATTATCTACAACAACAAATTCTGCCTTTTGTTCCGTATTCAAATCAGGATCAGTGCATTTTAAGACTACTGTGCCATGAGTTTTTATTTTATTGCCACTATAATCGTACAAGGGATAATCGTTATATTTATTAATGAATTCAGTTTTAAGTTTTGAAAGATATTTGACAGGAATGCAATTGACATCGGATCCGGAGTCTATTTTGAATGAAACTGGGGTGTTTTGTATATAATATATCTTGGTCCACTTGCCTATTCCGTTATTACCGGTATTTATTCTATAAATATGAACATTACCTACTAAACTGGTTGATATAGTTGTTTTATTGCTAGCTTTACCTTCATCGTTCCAATTATAGTGATCTCCTACAGAGTGTACCTGTCCGTGCTGCTTGCCTAATCCGGGATTTGCTCTTTGTCCGTTGTTCGCTGCTTTCTTCTCCGGTGATTGCTGGTTTTTCTTTCCGCGACACATTTTGACGAAATGACCCTTTTTTCCGCAACCTCGGCAGGTAACTTCCTTTGCTTTGCATATATTTAAGTGACCAGTTGTAATTTGTTGCCCGCAATTGTAGCAAAAACGTGTAATTGCGTGCACAGATTCTTCGATCGCATTGATGGTTTTGGCATTTCCTTGTTCCAATAGCATTTTGTGAGAGTTTGCAGCTTCGTATACTTTGCACTTCTCAATTATATTTGTTAGTGGGTCATCTTTCCCGTCCAACAATTTAAGCTGTAGTGTTTTGTCATATACACCCAAGATGATTCGATCTCGTAACATGCGATCGCCGTACGATTGACCACACTTACAGTTGTATTCGCAATAACGTATTTGAGTGCGGAGTTCTGTTTCAAACTCAGAGAAAGGTTGTTTTTCTTTTTGTGATAGTGTATTGAATTTGAAAGATTCCATTGCCACGTTCTTTTTTGGAATGCAGTAATTATCAAAAGCAGTCAGCACGTTTGCTAATGACCGTGCACCCACACCGTCAGTACTATTACTTATACCAAGCAATTGCTCAGATGACCCATCATTTGGAAATAGCGTGTTATATATTTCCACAGCTTTTGGTCCTACGAGCCATAAGAATGTTGCAATTTTTACATCCTCTTTCTCTGCAAGTTTTCCGTTCGCATGTAGGTACATACAAAATGTTCCTCTCCATGTGGGCCAGTCTTTAGCAAGGTTACTGCAGTCCAATTCAGGCGGTAGTCGATTTTCAGCCATTACGGCAATTTTCAATGGTTATTATATTTTATATGTATGTAGCGTGCCGTATTTTGGCCCACTTCTGACACCATGTACCAATTAATAAAACAATTGTGCTGATATTTTACGATTATGTTTAATTTATTAATTAGGCGTGTCTGCTCAGCTCGATTGCTTTCAACGGAAGTCCCTACCATACCATTGGTGTATGAAAGTTATCGAACTATCGAACTGCACACAAATAATGCATAATGCATTGGTAATATTATACAGGTGTGTTCATTTTATAGATGTAACATAATAGATAATTTATGTGACTTACACCTAGTTCACATACTCAATACAGTATCTGATTACGCGGCATCATGTTGTACTGAATTTCAAACGGAAAACGAAAGAAATTCTTTGTCACAAGCACAACTCAGTGATTGGATGAGGGATTTGGAATTGTCAAAGGAAAAGGCCGAACTACACGCCTCTCGAATGCAACAATTTAAATTTGTTTCATCCGATGTTAAGGTAACATATTATAGAACTCGTCACGAAGAATTTTCCAAGCACTATACGAAGGATTACAGTGTTTGTTACTGCAAAGACATTGCTGGTCTATTCAAACAATTTGGTGAACCATATGATTCAAAAGAGTGCGGATGTTCATAGACGGCAATAAATTAAGTTTAAAGGCCATATTATTGCATATTGGCAACCAAAAGCCATCTATCCCGATCGCGCATGCAATAAATACGAAGGAAACATATGAGATAATGCAAAAATTGCTTAAGTTAATCAAATACGAAGAACATGATTGGAAAATATGTGCCGATCTTAAAGTCGTTGGAATGCTATGTGGTCTACAAAGTGGATACACAAAATACTGTTGCTTTCTATGCAAATGGGATAGCCGAGCTCGTCAAGACCACTACATAGTAAAGGATTGGCCAGAACGAATCGAGTTTCAAGTTGGGGTGGATAACATAAAATACTCTCCACTTATAAAGAAGGAAAAAATAATTCTACCTCCGCTCCACATCAAGCTCGGCCTTATCAAAAACTTTGTGAAGGCTTTGGACAAAGAAGGCGAAGCTTTTCATCATTTGAAGACAATCTTCCCAGAGATTTCAGAAGCAAAAATAAAGGAAGGGATTTTTGTGGGACCGCAAATAAGGAAAATGATGACCAATAACCATTTCAAAGAACTATTGTCACCAGTGGAGGCAGCAGCGTGGGATTCTTTTGAAAAGCTCGTTACTTCTTTTTTAGGCAAACACAAAAGTCCTAACTACGAGATGATAGTGAACGACTTAATCAAAAACTATGCGGAAATGGGTAAATAAAAAAACATATTATAATAAATTATATATTACATAAATTTACATGAGAATATATAGCCATAAATCTGAATTCATCGTCCAGTTCCGAACAAACAAGAACGGGAAAAATATAAACAAAAAATTTGTTCTGAATTGAAAGATAAATCCAGCCTAAGAAAATTATATACTAATGTGTCACTTATGTATTTATCTAATTTACTTTTTTATTTTCTTTCAGCAGTAAATATGTCTTTAAAAATTCATTTCTTACACTCCCACTTAAATTTTTTCCTGCAAAATCTTGGCGACGAAAGTGACGAGCATGGCGAAAGGTTTCACCAGCAAATGAAAGTGATTGAACGTCGGTATCAAGGATTCTGGGATGTCGCTATGATGGGCGACTACTGTTGGTTTCTCATAAGAGAAACCGATCATAATCTAAATAAGCGTCAAAACAAGACACATAACTTTTTCAATTATAAAATAAGATCATAGAGTTAAGACAGAACCATATGTACATATGCTATTATTTGTAGGGTACTTAAGTATTAAATGGATATATTTACTTGAATGCTTATAACTTTTGTATTGGTTCATCGATTTGGCTCACTGATAGCTTATTTTTTTTGTAATAAAACAGAGCTTAGAGGGGGGAAAAAATATCTGCAAAAAACAAAAAGTTTTCGAGATGATTCCTCGCAAAGTACAATTTTTTTTATATTATTACAAAAAAAATTTTAAAAATCCGTAATGATTGTTCAATATGTTTGAATCTGCAGGACCTAGCAAAAAGTGTTGTATGTACTGATTATAGTAAATTTTATAAGCTTTCAAATTTTGCAAACTATTTTCGAATAGCTCAATTTGTTCTTGAGATATGCACGATTAAGTGGAGCCATCTTTTATGTTTTTTGAAATAACGGTAAATCGTAAATATCTCAAAAACCGTAACATTCAAGTAAAAATAACCTTGATTTTCGGAATTAGGAGGTGATTTTACATAGGAATTTCACTATGGCGTCTCTGGTGCATTTTAGCTGTAAACCAGTGTAATTAAAGCAATATGTACTTAATAGTACTCTCGATTGATTTCCAATATTTTACTTATGAGTAACGGTCTCATAAAAAATCTATAAAGAGATCTTAAGTCAGTGATATAAGTTAGTTAGTTACCATCGTGACATATCATCTCCTCATCGTTTTATGTGTTTAATGTAAAAATAATGAGTTTGTGGAGACTCGTAAGTCCAAGAACAAATCTCATTTGACTCGTAAGAAGCACAACACTGGTCTGATCGATAATATGTACAAGGATTCGATACTCATGACAGATGTCTTGCAATCTCGAACAATGACTTTTTTCTTTCTATTTTCTTCTTGATCTTTTTACCGATAGCACGTGTAAGCAACATTGTATTCATTCAGTAATTTGTAATTAAATATAGAATTAAAGCAAAAACGTATACTTTAATTTCTTGGAAACGACTACCCAACAATTGGTGACCCCGACGGCAAATATTTTGAGCAGAAACATACGCAATGCCGACCGATGAAGAAAATGCACAAGCACCTGCCGCAATTATTAATAAAGTTTCGGTGAAGGTCCCACCGTTCTGGCCGGAGCACCCAGAAATTTGGTTTGCGCAAGTCGAAGCGCAATTCAGCGTATCTGGGGTGTCCACTGATATTTCTAAATTCAATACCGTAGTTGCCGCTATAGAATCGAATGTTCTAGCACAAATTTCTGACGCAATTTTAAGCCCACCTGACAGTGGCAAAGCCCGTATTATTGAACGCTATTGCGAGAGCGAACAAAAGAAAACGCAAAAGCTTCTTTCGGAAATAGATTTAGGAGATAAGCGACCATCGCAACTTTATAATGAATTAAGCAGCCTTGCTAAAGACAAAGTTAGTAAGGAACTTCTGAAGTCACTTTGGCTCCAGCGGTTGCCGGCACAGGCTGGGGCCATTTTACCGATAAAATTCTAGAAGTAGGCGATTTTCAACAAATGGCAGTTGTAGGCGTGAATAATACCGTAAATGCAACAGGTACAGAAATAGGTAAACGAATCGAACGTCTTGAAATGAAATTTGAGAAGTTAATGCAAAAGGGCAATCATCGCAGCCGCTCACGTTCAATCTCGTCAAAACGTCATAGCCGCGCAGATACTCCGAAACGCAAAAACGAGGAATACTGCTGGTATCATCAAGTGTATGGCGACAATGCGCGTAAGTGCCGAGCACCGTGCACATACGAGAAATCAAACCCAAAAAACTAATACAAGTTTCGGATCAGGCTGTCAGATCTGAAAACTGTCAAAGAATTGCCCGCATACTAGTTAATGACGCAAATACAAAAACTAAATTTTTAATCGACACCGGCGCTGATGTGTCTGTGTTGCCGGCACGCAATGCTAAGTCCTTCAAAAACGTAAAGTTAACGAACCTCTACGCAGCAAACGGATCACCTATAAAAACATATGGTGAAAAACGACTACGACTATCTCTTGGCTTGAGGCGCGACTTTTTATGGACGTTCATCTTAGCGGATGTCAACTCTCCCATAATAGGCTCCGATTTTTTAAAGTACTACGACCTTCTGGTAGATAGCAAAAGGGGTATGCTCCTGGATAGACAAACGCTTTTAGAAACAAAAGGTACTCCCACACAGTCAAACGTAGCACAGATCTTCGTTTACGATGTCCACGGCAAGTACGCTAAATTACTGCGCGAGTATCAAGACATTGCCACGATCAATGTAAACAAGAAGCCTGTGAATTCAGATGTGACACACCACATCACAACGACAGGCGCGCCTGTGTTTGCAAGGCCGCGAAGGCTAGCGCAAGATAAGCTGCGGGAAACTAAAAAAGAGTTCGAATACCTACTACAAAAGGGCATATGCCGACCGTCCAAGAGCAACTGGGCGAGCCCCTTACACCTCGTTCGAAAGCAAGACGGGACATATAGACCCTGTGGGGACTATCGGGCCCTGAACGCTATCACGGTACCCGATAGGTATCCAATTCCATATCTACACGACGTCACGAGTATTTTGCATAGTAAAAAGATTTTTTCCGCAATCGATCTTCAGAAGGCCTATCACCAAATACCCATAGAGTCATGTGACATACCAAAAACGGCCATAGCCACACCATTTGGGTTATTTGAATTTGGTTTTATGACGTTCGGTCTGAGGAACGCTGCTCAGACTTTCCAGCGACATATTCACCAGGTTCTTAAGGGACTCGACTTCACATTCGCGTATATTGATGATATTTTGGTGGCTTCGGGGTCTGAAGAGGAACACGAAAAGCACCTACGGATAGTTTTCGAACGCCTACGTCAAAGTAACCTGGCGATCGCACTCGGCAAATGTAAGTTCGGGTTGAGAGAGCTTAAGTTTTTAGGCCACACGATAAATGCAGATGGGATAAGACCGCCTGATGATAAGGTCGAAGCCATACGTAATTTTAAATTGCCAACCGTTGCCAAGGAGTTAAAGAAATTCCTAGGCATGATCAATTTTTATCGATCCTTTATACCACACGCAACAAAGAATCAAGATATCCTGCAGCGCCTCATTGTCGGAAATCGAAAAAACGACAACACCATTATTAATTGGTCATCCGAAGCCAAAATAGCCTTCAACGCGTGTAAAGATGACTTAGCGAATGCAACATTGATTAGCTATATGGCACCGAACTCCCAACTAACCTTGACGGTCGATGCCTCAGACGACGCAGTAGGAGCGGTGCTGCACCAAATCGTGGATGGTAAAGCTAAACCTCTAGGCTTCTACTCGAAAAAGCTGACGACGGCACAGAAGAAGTACAGCGCGTACGACCGGGAGCTCACTGCGGCGTATCAAGGCGTACTACATTTCAAGTATGCTCTCGAAGGAAGGGAATTTATATTGTTCACCGACCATAAGCCCCTCATTTTCGCGTTCCGACAAAGCAGCGAGAGGGCGCCACCACGAAGAGCACGGCAACTTGACACCATCGGGCACTTCACTACAGATATTCGTCACTTACCTGGACGTGACAACAATATTGCTGACTTGCTCTCCAGAATAAGTACTATAGAAAACAGCGCCATTGACTTTGATGCTATGGCGGTAGAGCAAGAGAACGACCCACAACTGCAAGAACTTCTTAATTCAGGTGAGAATAATTCAGTTTCGTTAAAAAAATACCAATTCCATGCTCGAAAAGAAAAATTGTCTGCGACGTATCCAACGATAAAGTGCGGCCGTATGTACCGAACAGCTTTCGGGTCAAAGTGGTCCATAAGCTACACAATTTGACACACCCCGGGATAAAAACAACACAGAGGTTAGTAGCGGAGCGATTCCTTTGGCCGGGAATGCTCGCCGATATCGCTAAAATTGTTCGCGGATGTATTCAGTGTCAGAGAGCGAAAATACAACGACACACGAAGGCACCCCTGGGAAGCTACGCTGATACTGATGATAGATTCCAGCACATTAATATTGACCTCATCGGACCGCTACCAACCTCCAACGGTTTCCGCTACTGTCTTACGTGTATAGATAGGTTTTCGAGGTGGCCGGTGGCAATACCTCTAGCTGACATAACAGCAGAAACAGTAGCTAATGCGCTTATCAGCGGTTGGGTGTCAGCGTACGGCATACCACAGAAAATTTCGACCGATTTAGGGCGACAGTTTGAATCAGAGCTATTCAGATCATTAACTAGAATGCTAGGCGTACAACATTTTCGTACCACACCGTACCACCCCCAATCGAATGGGCTTATTGAACGCTGGCATCGCACACTTAAATCTGCTATTAAGTGCTGCCCTACGAAGCAGTGGAACCTTGCGTTACCTCTCATTCTACTCGGAATGCGTACGGCGGTCAAGACAGATATCGGCGCGAGTCCAGCCGAAATGCTTTATGGCACGCCATTACGGATACCAGGCGAGTTCCTACAAGAGCGAAACAATCAGCTTAGCGAATCAGAATTCATGGAAATTTTACGAAAAGCAATGAAGGACCTGCCTACAACAAGGACACGTAGACACGGAGAAGTTTCGCCCTACATACAACCGGCACTAAAAGACTGTAAATACGTTTTCGTAAGAGTTGATAGAGTGCGCGAACCGTTGGAGCCAAACTACGAAGGACCTTACGAGGTTATATCGAGAAACGAAAAATATTTTGTGATACGAATCCGCCAACGAGAAGCGAAAATCTCTATTGATCGCCTAAAAGCGGCATACATTTTTAGCAACAGCGATATAGAGACCACGACGCCCACAGTAGAAGGCAAACAGTTTGAAGGTGCCAGAAAGAGCTACGATAATTGTGAGTCCACAACGACCGCAGCTTCACAAGGCGAAACTAACTACGCTAACAACAACAATAACGGCAACGGCAACACGAATCCTGAGGCAGTAAAATATACGTCATCAGGACGACAGGTCCGAATCCCTCTTCGTTATCGTTAGTCAAATAACTAGCCGGGGGGTATAGTGGAGACTCGTAAGTCCAAGAACAAATCTCATTTGACTCGTAAGAAGCACAACACTGGTCGATCGCAGCGTTATCGATAATATGTACAAGGATTCGATACTCATGACAGATGTCTTGCAATCTCGAACAATGACTTTTTTCTTTCTATTTTCTTCTTGATCTTTTTACCGATAGCAAGTGTAAGCAACATTGTATTCATTCAGTAATTTGTAATTAAATATAGAATTAAAGCAAAAACGTATACTTTAATTTATTGGAAACGACTACCCAACAAGTTTAAATAAAAGAAAATTGCAAAGTTATAAAATATATAACTAAAACTTTAAATCGTTTTATTTATTTGTTCGCGTGTAGCCCCTCAAACCCGCGAACGTTTCTTGCCTGCGTATGCATGTTAGTTAACTGCAATATACATACATTTGTTAGGTAGGTAGTAGAGGCTGCATGAAGCCATTCTCTTGTGAATACACAATGAGACATGATGAGTGAACTATAGTTAAGTATTTTAGTTTGCATTTCCTTCCAAAAGGCTTACAAATATATCGCACTTGTTACGTTAAAGTGTAACAACTCAAAATTTTAACATTTTCAGTAGAGACGAAAAATTGTTTCCGTAAATATTAATAATATATTACAACGAAAAAACAATGTAATTGCACGAAAATATCATTAAAAATAATATAACCGTTGTTTCATTTTCATTTGTTTAGTATTTGCACGAAAATAACAAATTTTTGAGTTATTACTCTTTTCCTGAAATTTTTTTTATATACATAGTGGTATTATTTTGAGTTGTCTCTGTTTAACTGAAAATTATTATTTGTTATAAATAGGCACAATTCAAAATGTTACACTTTATGTGATACACTAACGAACAAATTTGATAAAACACTTGGATACAACTAAAAATGTAACTCTTTAGGTGAGTCGAAAGAAGTCATTCTGAAAACAAAGAGAGAGTCATAACGGTTTTTTAACACGTTCGCTGCCGCCATACAAAAAAAAAACCATCACCCAGGTGCCAATATAGTTTTATTATTTTAAAGTCATCTTTAGGTTATAGTTATATATCTAGTTGGTTTTATTTTCATTTTCTATAAAAATTTGTGTGTTTTAAGAGGGTGACCACCGGTGGGGCACGTGGCACCTCACATATACATGTATCTGTGTATGGCCGTGTGACCCACCGGTGGTCACAACAGTAATTGCTTACAATGTTTCAACAAAAAGCATTAAATATATATACATATCTTATTTTAATAACTCTTTATTTTTATAGTTTGAACTGAATTGTACCTGTTTATTTAAATTATTTCATTATTTAAGGACAATAAAACTTCTTGAATTAAAAGACCAATAAAACGAAAAATATTAGAATAACATCTGTACAATTTTTATATAATAAAAATATGAGTATTATCTGTGTGCCAAGAAGAAAAAATGATAGTTCTACTCATACACAGCTTTAAAATGATCAACACAAAATCGTATTGCGTGTGCCCACCGGTGGTGCACACGGCCTCTGATGAATAAATTGTGTGACCCACCGGTGGGTCACATGGCAGCGAACGTGTTAAAGAAAGACTAGACAAATCAATGAACGTGGGTAGAGATGACCACTGCACATTATTTTCTTGCAAAAACCTAAAATTTGGAAATTTTGAGTTGTTACACTTTAACGTAACAAGTGCAATATATGTATATGTTGCGGCGTTATCCCTAATCACCATCAACTTGTATAATACATGGATATATCCCAGGCTGAAGATCATTTATTGTGCGGAAAGCCCTAAACTGCATTTACCTTAAATGCATACAAATTCTTAATAAATCTGCATGCATGCATAAATTTATGTATATTAGACAACCCAAGTCGGCGATCCAAAACAAAACATGAAAGTATGCCATATGTTAGGTTAGACCAAAATGCATCATATTCCGCCCGGCACAGCAATTTTTGTCCTTAACGAATGTATTTACGTTGATATATAGACATAACTATAATTTTTAGTGACTTCATACATTTTTATTGACAAATATAATAGGACTGCAGACGCATTTGTAATTCAAGTAAAATACATCAAATACAAAATATTTTTTAATTTACATAATTAAAATTTATATTTCATAAAAATTATTTCATAACTAAGTCTTGAACTTCAATTGAATGTTCATCCAAAGAAAAGTGCTTTGCTCTTACTCTTCCTTCTGCAACTGGAATCATGCAGTCAAGGTTCTTTTCTTCTTCGTAGTACTCGCCATTTTTTCCATGTGAAGTGGGGAAAAAGTGCCACTCCGCAGTCAAACCAAAATCTTTTTGATGATGGGTAAGATTAACAAAATTCTTTTTGTTTTTATATTTAGCACTTGCCCCATCAGAGAAATATGTAATTTTGGAAAAATTTTCGAAGTGATTTTTAACATATTCCACTAAGTATTTTTTAAATAAATGCACGGCAATTGTGTTGTGATGTAAGCAGCCAGAAATGACAACAAAGCTTTTCATACGAGTTAAAAGCATAGTTTTCGGAAAAATCACAGATAACGCATTCATCTTCTGGTAAGGATTCTTTTTTGCCGTTTATAAACTCGTTTTGGCTTTTAACTAGATAGGAATGCAACAATAAATATTGCAAACTGGACTCCAATTTTTGTAAGTATTCAATAATTGTTGATATCATTAGTTGCAAAGTGGTTCTATCGACGTTAACCCATTGTCTAAAGGTTATATCTTAAATGAAGCTATCTTCCAAAATTGTTCTTATTTCGTGGATCAAATTTGTTGCACCGGGGCACTGGGAACATTTTCAGAAATAACAATTTGTTGCAGCCTCTACTACCTACCTAACAAATGTATATACATATGTATATTGCAGTTAACTAACATGCACATGCAGACACGCGTTGTGCTATGTGCCTCAATGTCACATCAGAAATGATTTAATAACTTTTTAACTACAAAAGTCTCCATCCTGGAAAAAATTTTTCCTTTAGATGAAAGGTCAGCGCATATTATTTATATTTTTTCAAAAATATTCGTTGGACATGTTTTTAATAATTGTTATAAGAAAATGTACTTAAAAAACAATTTGATTTTGTAAACTTTAATATTTCTTCAACGCAGTTATAAAGTAAATATTGTTACCTTCAAAATAAGACAAAAATTAGTAAGATACGACTACTACAACCAAAGTTATAGAATTTTGGACAATGTGGACAAGTTTGTTTAAATTTGCTTAACCGCCGTATATAAAAACATGCATATCTCTGAAAGAAAATTTTTTTTCGACGAAATCCTGATGAATCGTGGAACAAAATTAGAAAAAAAAGTTTGAGCTAAATCAAAATTATGAAATCCTCAAAGGTGTACGATTTGTAAAATAATGACCCCTGTAGCTTCCTCCTCCTGTGGCACTTCATTCCTGCTTGTTGTGCACTAGCTTTTGACCTTGCACTTCAGATCCCTCCAAACCTTTAAATTCACAAAAAGTAAAACCATATAAGTTTAAAAATAAGTTGTTTTTTACCTTTTGCCAACCCTCACCATCCCTGAGTGGTGGACCGAGAGCATTGATTGCACTTGCATTATCCATTGCGACTTAAACTTATTGGGAACTGTCGCTTTGGAAAGCCTTTAGCAAGCGCAGGATTTTTTTCTGGTTCTAAAATAAGCTGCGCAAATTAGTTGTTGTTTGTTATTTTAAATTTTCCTGAATTAAATGAAAACTAAACAAATAAAGTGTGTAAAAAGTATAATTCAGAATTATTTTACCAAATTGTTGCAGCAGAATATTTAATTGAGCGCTTGTCGTCACCAAAAACTGTGTTGACAAGTTTTATGTTGACACCCGCCAATAGGATATCACTATTGTTGTCGTAAATACCAAAATAGTATCAACAGCTGTCAATAGTTATCGAAATTGACAATGTCGATACCAATTCGTCAACATCAAGTCAATACTTAAAAGTACTGACAACCGTAATAGGGGCGAATATCTATAGGAATTATCGTATTAGCTATTATAAGTTCATTGATAAGATAAAGTTTTTTACGGAAAATAAATAAAGCAAAGAACCAAGGTAATGCCGAATTAGGCATCGAAGTCTTACCAAAATTTTACGTTAACGCGTCGATCTAGGACGCTCGAATTTAAGAGCGGAGGAGTTAACACATACATATAAAGTTACCTACCCGTTTTCACAACACAGCAAATTACATACTTACAAATTCACCTTTGGCTAGGGACACGATATCGAAAGCAAAGCATCGATTCTGTACTCATTTGAAGTATCGCTTCAAATATATCGGGTACCCGATAATATCGAAACAAAAAGACTCGATAGTCAAAATATCGATGCTAAATGTACATGACAAACAAGCACTTCAATAACCGAATGGTTCGCTGCAAGCAAATTCATACGTTTTGTAAATGATTACCATAGGTTCGTATAAACTTCAATAAAATAAATAATAACATAAACTAGTTTAATATGAGCAAATTTGATTTTTTTAATTTGATAGATTTTACATCAAGAAACGAAGATCAAAAGCCCCACTCTTCCTCTGTGCAATCTGCCATGAATAGTAATTTATCCAACCTCTTCCCCTTCAACCTGTTACGTGTTTTTGTCATTGTTAAACCTGCCTTTGAAAATAGGCGCTCTTATGGGACAGAAGTTGCTGGTACTTCTAGATATCGTAAAGCAATTTTCGACAAATGAGGATATTTATGCTTATTTTCCTTCCAAAAACGCAAAAGATAGCCACTTAAAGGAAGTAGTTTGCAACGAATATATTCATTGATGTTTTCGCTTTGTCGGATTGCACTTTCACTTCCTCGACCAGATGCTAAAGTTTCTATGTGATTCCAAAATTCATTTTTGTCGGAACACAAATTCTTGGATTGCATGTGCGGCTTCTTCCCGACTGATCATATCACGTAGCCAAGACATACATAGGGAATAAGCGCAGGCGTCAGAAAATGCAATATTTTTGAAGCGTGTTTCTAAAACACCCCACAAATCAAAAACATTTTATAACACCTTATATCTGTGTCTACAACAACCACATGAAAATGACAGACAATTTTCTACTTTAATTGCAAAAATCGCTTGAACGAAATAAAATATCGGATTTCCCCCTTAGGATCATTGTTACAGCGGTCAAGACGCGTCGTTTGATACCTCTCCCGCTCTTTTTGGACGTGTATTAACAGTTGACGTTGGATGGATAGTATTACCTTTTTTTCAGTATAAAGGCAAAACAATATCACAATAACACTAGTTTACAGCCAAAAAATACCAACCAATTCATGCATATGGGTGTATTGGCACTGACATCCCGAGTTGTGAACATATTTTTAAAAATTTTTGTATGGTTAGGTTTTCGAGATATCGGCAATTTTGTGTTTTTTCAGTTATCACTTCATTCAAAAACTTTTTTCGCCGATGTTAGAAAAGCGATAGATGCAAGCAGTACCTCGTTTTAAAGCAAATTAAAATACGCTTCCAACGACGTATAAAATGTAGGGGTTGACCAAACCATTGCTGAGCAATTTTGTCGAATTTTTACGATTTTTGAAAAAATTTTGATTTTGAAAATATTTTTTTTTTGCGAAGTTGTAAAAATCAGGAACTTTTTATTTTTTCTAAAATTAGTGTGTATAATTACGAACACTTTAAGCATAATATTACCTAGTTCTAGGAAAAACTGTATTTTTGGCGATTTTTTTTGTAAAATTTCAGTATTTTCAAAATTACTGTGCGATGCATTGCACTTCTATATCGGAGTACTTTTTGTTTTCAATCAAGTATGTTGCGAAAATTTGACAATTAATTATAAATGATATTTCTTAAATGTGGTTTATCCACTATTCTAAAAACATATGTAAATCGGTTGAAATTATATTTAACTTTATTAAAATGTGTTCGAATGATCCTAATAGTTTTTGCTACGTTTGTGGTGTTCTTGTGAAAGCGATATCTCGTCATTTAATGAGAAGAATTAGTGCTAACAATTTATTAGAACCTTATACAAAATACTTTGGATTTGCTCCTAAGAATATCGGTAAACCGTGGGCGCCGAATTGTGTATGTAATGCTTGCCGAGGAATTTTGAACCGAATCGGTAAGGGTAAAGACAGTTTTTTTACTTTTGGAAGTCCGATGTTATGGAGGGAACCGAAAAACCATATTTCCGACTGTTATTTCTGTTTAACAGAAAAACCTGGCGGACGCGGAAAAGAAGCAATTTATCCAGTTGTTGAATCAGTTACGTATACAGTGCCACATTCAGCCTTACTTCCAAAACCGGTATTAAGTAAAGCAAACTCTTCTGAAAAGCAACAACCAGAATATAAAAGAAAACCGTCTATTGATTGGAGTGACCCAGAAATGGAGTCAAGTGCTAAAAAGTTGCTTAATCAGGCTGAACTAAATGATTTGTTTCAAAGCGGCACACCACAAATTGGAAGAGAAGCTCGGCGCAAAAATCTCCTAGGAGGTTGATGATATAACTGTTGTATATCGCGCCATATATATATATATATATATAACGATGTCACTGGTCTATTTTCTGCGCTACAACAGGATTATAATGCTTGTGATTGGCGACTTTTTATTGATGGAGGCAATAACAGTTTGAAAGCTGTTTTGCTTTTTAAGGGAAATTCAAAACCATCAATTCCTATTGCATATGGAAAATACGTCAAAGAAAACTATGAATCCATGAAACAAATTTTGAGCTACATTCAGTATGATCAACACAGGTGGAAAGTTTGTGCAGACTTAAAGGTCGTTGCCATATTATCAGGACTTCAAGGAGAGAATACAAAATTTCCCTGCTTTCTTTGTTTGTGGGACAGCCGTGACCGTGCCAATCACTTTACCAGAAGAGTTTGGCCAAGTCGACAACAACATACAACTGGAGACTACAACATGAAAAACGATCCCCTAATCCCTGGTGAAAAAATAATACTTCCTCCCCTACATATTAAGCTTGGATTATTTTCAATATTCGTGAAAAAACTGCCGAAAGATGGCCCCGAAATAAAGTATTTAAAAGATAAATATCCAAGGTTGTCAGCGAGTAAAATTGAAGCAGGGGTGTTTGATGGACCCCAAATAAGAGCGCTGTATGGAGATAGTTCATTTAAGAAATGCTTGAGCAAAAACTTCTTAGAAGCATGGAAGGCATTTGAAGACGTCGTGCACAACTTCCTAGGAAACCACAAAAGTTCGGATTTCGATAGAAAGATAAGCAATTTACTAGAAAAATATAACCGAATTGGTAAGAATTATATTAACTATTTAATTCAACCAATTTTTATACGAATTTATTTATTCTCAGGCTGCAATATGACAATTAAGTTGCATTTTTTATTCAGTCATTTGGAATTTTTCCCGGAAAACATTGGCGCAGAAAGTGACGAGCAGGGAGAAAGGTTCCATCAAGAAATGGAAAAAATAGAAATACGCTACCAAGGTTACTGGGATGAAAACATGCTAGGAGATTATTGCTGGTTCCTTGTGAGGGAAGACTTGTCAGAAAAAAAACCATACCTTTAACCCTACAATTATAAACTTATAATATTAATACATTATTTGGTAACAATCAAAAACTTAAACGTTAAAAATGTATGTTAAAACATTAAAAAATGAATTTAAACAAACAAGGAATATATAACAGAAACAAAACATTTATGTAGCATTTAATTCATTGATGAAGTATGTGTGCAAAAATCGCACACTAACATGACGTCCCACATTTCCGTTTTCCCGTCTTACACTTTAAGAGATATATAAATTTAGCACATGGTAGCACTCGTTGGCATCTTTCGTTTGTTATCTATATTGTATGAATACTTTTTTGGTTACCCATGGTCAACATATTGGTCGATAACTCTTTAACCGGTCGAGTTTTCGAAATAAGACGTGTCTTGAATTTCAAGTTTAACGTGTAATAATACCATGGTGAAAGCCTCATTTCATTCTATTTAGAAGTTTTCGAGTGATGCGACCACAAACATACAGACAGAAAGACAGACAGACAAAAGTTTAAAAAAAAGTTTGAATTGCACGCTATTAGCTTAATACGGATTGACACTATGAATTTTTTTTTAATATCTGCAATATTCAGACCTCGCTGCTAAAATTTTAATAAATGTTGAAATTTACAAAAAAAATCGCCAAAAATACAGTTTTTCCTAGAACTTGGTAATATTATGCTTAAAATGTTTGTAATTATACACACTAATTTTAGAAAAAATAAAAGGTTCCTGATTTTTACAACTCCGCATAAAAAAACATTTTCAAAATCAAAATTTTTTCAAAAGTCGTAAAAATTCGACAAAATGTTGATTTTGACCAGCTATTGCTCAGCAATAGTTTGGTCCACCCCTACATATTATACATCGTTGGAAGCGTATTTCAATTTCCTTTCAAACGAGGTACTGCTTGCGTCCATCGCTTTTCTAACATCGATGAAAAGAATTTTTGAAAGAAGTGATACCTGAAAAAACACAAAATTGCCGATATCTCGCAAACCTAACCATACAAAAATTTTTCAAAATATGTTTTGTGCTCGGCATACCAATGCCAATGCAGCCATATACATGAATATCTTGGTATTTTTTCAAATTAATTATTTGTAAACTAGTGTAAGTTAGTACTTCAAGTTTGTTGTAACCTTTTTGGACGTATTAAGTGCATATTGCAACAGATCAATGGCAACTCTTACTTTTCTGGCGTCTGCCTTTTCCGGCTAAATTAACTGTTATTATTTGGTTCTGATTTTCCTTCGATTCGCGTCACAAGTTAGAGAGAGACAACCAGCAGAGCGGTATTTTTGCTCTATTAGCTCCATATTTTTTAAAAAATTCGATACGATACCGAGGTCTAGATACTCGATGCCGAAAAGTATCGTTAAAAAAGCATCGAGTACAAAATATCGGTATCGAAGGGCAAAAGTATCGATATGGTATCGTATCGTATCGAAATTCGTGTCCCTACCTTTGGCTATCGTCACAGTTCTTCATAAGCCAATAGTTGCTGACAAATCAGTGCAGCCTTTTTTCTCATCCAGAATTTGCCACAGGTAAATTCTTATTACCTAAACGTTATATTGTTTCGAAAATTCCTTGAATTGGTCAACTTATAAAAATATTGTTGAACGCTAAATGCTTATTTTGTGCAAGCAGTTGTTCTTGTTTTGTTTTGTGCATTATCTTCGGTCGGGAGCAAGTAATCAAAAGCCGTGCCACTGATCGATTCCTGTACCCAAGTAAGTGAGTACGCATGTATCCAAGTCAGGGCTGCCGTTTTTGGTTACTTTTCACCAAAATGGTTACCAATTTTTCATTTGGTTAAGTGGTTACCGATTGCCCATTTTGGTTATGGATACATCTAATGTACTCATCAGCCCAATTCTAAACGAAAAATCCGCACGTATTTTTCCGCTTCTCCCTATTCCCTTATTCTGAACATAAAATCCGCACGTATTTGTTCGCTTCTCGCTCTTCGCCTATTCTAAACGATGTTCGAAAAAGCGGAAAGCGGTTTGGCGAGTAAAGTAGGTATCATAAATGAAAAGAAAGGGGAGAATACACAACATTTTTCGGGAGATATTTCACCAGCCAATTTACGGTGAACGCTGAACAAAATGTAAGAAAATTTAACTTTTAATAATTAAAAACGCATTAGCATTACGTTATTAGTATTGTTTTTGGATTTTTAGGGCGAAAAGTATAAATAATCAGCAAATAGACACTTTAATAAGCTTTATTCAAAGGCATCTGGAAATTCCTGCGTCTTCCTTAAAGGATGTTTGCAAAATGAGGATGAGGTAAATTCGGCCGGACCACCAGCAGAATGTATTGTTGAATCGAAAAAGGCACCATCTTATTTATAACACAGGTTTTATCAAGAGGGGCTTCTTTAGTGAAAGCGCAAACTGTTTTAGGCTTGTTGTGTGTATGCTGTTAAAATGTCCAACAAATATTTGTATGCGACTTTATTTACCCAATAGTATTAAATACATCTGCAAAACAATTGAATTAATAAAATTTACTAAAAAGAGTTTTGTTAGCTCTTACAATGATTCCGGCAACTAAAGTGGGCTCATATCATCACGCAACCTTCTTGTTTTAGAGCTCTGTTAGGGTCCCTGTGCTACAGAATCTTTCGTTTATACATATGCTACCATTCGAAAGGCAATACTAAGCATTTTTATTCTTACTTTATCTAATTTAACAACTTTATATCAAAAATTTTAATATTTTCACAAAAAGAAGTACCAAAATCAAGCGTGAAATGGCAGCACAGCTGATTTCGAAAATTCGAAATTCCCTTTCCTGGCGAATAAAAATTTCCGCAAGGAAAGAAATCCGTGCGGATATTTAGAATCGGGCTGTATATGTACAAACATTTTTTTTATATACTCATACACGTCACATGCGTAATGATGTTTTTTGTTATTACATATTTAATTAAAACTAATTTCTTTTGTCAAACCCAAGAAAAGTGAATTAATAATTATTTTAACCGTATATTTTGTTGAAGTTATATGTACCATGAAATAAAAGTTTAACAAAGCTTAGTGGAAACAGAAGTTTTATTAATTTGGTGCCTTTTTTTAATTTTGCTTACTGTTTTTAAAAACATTTGGTTATAAAAAAATTTTTTTTGCGGCAGCCCTGATCGAAGTACGTGTTTGGCCTTTTACACAACTCAACTACTCAATGTCATGAGTAAGCGATTTCTTCAGTATTCAATTTTCTGATGAGAACTTTGAATTTATTTCTGTTTTTTTTACCGTTTTTCTGACGATAGGAAAAAAATGCTGCACGCAAATTGATTTATTATTTTAGTTTATTTTCGGAATCGAAAGCGATCGTTTTAACGCGGAGTGAATTAATTATAACAGTTGAATGTTGTAACCTCGAAAAGAACGCTCAACTGGCTTATATTCATGTATCTTATATTTCATAACACTGGTTCTATGTATCTGCCAAAATAAACTATTTATCCATATCTTCTTTCATTCCCTTCCGTTCTGAAAAATTTTATTTGTTTTTAGAATTTTATCAAATTAAAAACAAAACTAGTAAGGAAGTCTAAGTTCGGGTGTAACCGAATATTAAATACCTAGTAGTGATCTGTTTCGGTATCCCAATATACTCAGGTCTATTTTAATATCGGGTCTATTTTAAGCAACTGATTGTTTTCGATTAAAAACACTTCTGTTGTGAGTGGTATATTAAATTATCACTAAATACCGAAATATAAATACCTTCCCCCATGTCCATGAAAGGTATGAAAAAAAAAAATATTTATAAAAAAAGACAGTAGGGTGTTAACTACTTGCCCGTAAATCTTGTTTGTTTGTTATTCGATTTGCGCAGGAGTATACAACATATTATTGGAAAGCATCTCACTAACTTTCATTGATATACATTCTTGAAATTGCAACCAATCGCTTTTGAAAATAGCAATCCTTTTTTGCTGAAAAACAATTTTTTAATGTTCAGTTTTGCTTAAAAAGCTTATTATGTTTGGAAAATCTTATTTATATAACTTATACAATTATGGAAATACAACAAAGAGTAAGCTTTATATGCTGAACACTTTCTCCAAATATCGTTCCAATAAATCAATTTTTACCAGAGTTATGGTAAGTTGTGTGGAATACGCTCATTTTTGAAAAATTTTGTGCATTTGACTTTCTTTGCCCAGGAACATTCAGAGCTAAAATAGAAATGATATACAGCTGGTTTAAGCAAAGTTATTGCTCAATCTATGACCCTTTTCAAAATCTTTCGTATAAAATTGGGCGTGGACCTTACCCGATTTAGCGCATTTTTTTCGGGATATCGCCGGTATTAATATAAATATGTGTGCTGAATTTGATTTTGCTATTTTGAGCGGTTTTTGATTTATGATTAATAATATTTCCAAATTTGAGTTAACCAAAAGCGGGCTGCGCCATGCCCCTTTTCAAAAAATTTAATTTGTTGCCTTAACGCTAAAGAACGCACCTAATTTTATCCTTATAATTCTATTATGTACTAAATAATCACTCTTTTCGTATTTTCGAAAATATTACATAAATAGAATGTGGGCGTGGCTTTTAACCGATTTTGCCTATTTTTAATAGCGCTCCGAGATAAGTGAAAAGGAACCTGCATACCAAATTTCATTGATATATCTCAATATTTACTCAAGACGGACGGACAGACATGGCTCAATCAATACAATAAACAGGTAGACGCAGGAATAAAAAGCAACCCTGCTATGTATTTTGCTGGTTGGTAAATTGTCAACAATTTCTTGTGTCAATGTGATGGAAATAATGGCTGGTTATTGCTGCAAAGTTTGTTGCGCTGATGCCATGAATAAATCGCATTGCCGGTATCAGCGCAATGTGTTAACGCAATTGCGCATAGTATTATTTTGGCACTGCTCAACTGTATTTTTGCTCAGAACAAATTCTGGTACCAATTTGGTGGTAGCGCAGTTTAAAAAGCACCACCAATCTTAAGATAAGGAAGCCGAACTCTAAACCTAACCTAAAAATTAGAAGAAAAACCATTTTTGCTCCTGTGTAGGAGACACCGAGCTTAATGCCAAATTTTTTCATCGTTTAAAACAAAAATTAATTATTCAAATATTATTTATAAATTTTCAATGGTTTTATACATGGTACAGCGACATCAACGTAATAATACTAAGACACCCAACGTTACTCAGCTTTCATATAAGAAGTTGACATTTTGTTATTGTTTACATGTACACAAAAATATAAGAAATGAAAATTAATGCTTTTGCAGCCAATTTATATTATTTTGCGAGTTCCGTGGTTAGTTTTAGAAGTCTGGCGGTGATATATGAATTATAGAGATGTGATAGATTGAGTGCTTCACCAAAAACGGAAATCTTTTTAGTTGATCCTGAAGCCTCTTAGAGAAAAGCTTTTTCCAAGTCCCACTTCCTTTTGAGAACTGCAAAATAACTTTTCCCGATCGTTTCAGTTGTGAACATCTTTTTCTCATTCCACAAACACTTTTGTGAATTGTATTTTATTGTAATAAACCGAAAAAATGTAAATTAGAAAATTACTGCTCAATGTAAACAAAACAAAAATGTAAACAAAATGAAGTTAATAGCACTACTAGGTATAAAAAAAATATTTTACTTACGTTTTCTCTTGTTGCTGAATTTTCAAATGTATCTGACATTTTTTGTTTAAGCCGGTAGCAGCTAACCGGAGTTTAATTGACGTATTTTGTATGGTTAGCTGTTAATTAATCACCGATTAGGCTTAACCGGCTTTTATGAAAGTGGCCCTAAGAAGTTTTATCAATGTGATGTTTTTTCATTCAAAATGTAATTTTGCAATAAATTGATGTTTGTACCTTTCTTCGCGGTCTTTTATTATGATATCAAACAAAAACTTTGAATTTTATGGGCGCCCTGAAAGTATTGTGTGGTAGCAAGACTCGTTGATATTTTATTTATTTTTCTTTTTTCATTTTTTTATTTTTTTTTTTATCGTATCTATTGAACAAAAAATCCGCACACTTTGAAATTTGTATATGTTATTGCATAAAGCTTAAGGAATATTTTGCATTTTTTTCGGAATTTTTGGTGCTCCAGAACGACATTTTGCAAAAAATTTGCATAAAAAAAAATGTATAAATAAAAAACTTTAAAAGATTTTGCAATACAAAAAATTGCATTATAAACTACGACAAAATAGTAAAAGACTGTGAAAATTTCATCTCATTTGAGCAAATATATTATAAGATATAGCAAAACGAAAAAAAAATGTCAACAAATGAGTTATGCCAATAATTCGCACAATAATTTTTTTTTTGGAATTATATTTTGGGAATCTCTTTCAATACTCCCGTGCTACACTTTAACCACATTTAAATTAAAAAACAAAACCGACCCCTTTTTAGTGATCGGTTTCAAAAATTCTGACTCACATATAAAATTGAATTTTTTTCTGGCTTCATAGGGTGTCACCGCTTAGCTGACTTCAATCGAAAGTAAATTTTATGCGTGATGTCTTCAACTATAGTAATATCGATTTTGGGTATAAAAATATATTTTTATTTTTTCAGTAGCCAGAACCTTCACCCCGGTCTACAACACAAATCAAATTTTATGGCATTACTTTTACTTTAGTGCTATTAATTTATTCGAATTTTTTTAGACCTAGTCTGAACTTTGACCCCCGTGCGACACGCCTTAACGGTGTCCAATCGGACCCAAATTTTATATGTTTATATGTGATTACTTTGACTTTAGTGCTATCAATTTACGGTATGAAATAAAAGAAAAAATAGTTTGTATTTTCTTTAGACCTTATAGGCTAATCTGAACTTTGGCCCTCCTGCGACATGCCTTAACGGTTTCCAATCGGGACCAAATTATTAATATAATATTTTCAACTATATTGTTACCGATTTTGGGTGTTAGATTAAAAAAATAATCATTTTTATTTTTGGAGTCTTCATAGCGCAATCTAAACTTTGACCCCCGTGCGGCACCCCTTAACCGTATTCAATCGGGATAAAAATTTACATGCGTTATATTTGACTATGGTGGAACCGATCTAGGGGAGGAGACTGAAAAAAGTCGCACATTCGATCATAAGGGCCACCCTAATTAAAACTTCAAATCAGACAATGGTTTGCGGCAAAGCATAACTCTAAGAAACCAAGAAATACAATTTAGCTGTGCACGGACCGATCATATGTCGTAATTCCACCCCTGACAATAAATATCTAACCAATATCAGATATTTCAACAAGATTAGTGCTATTTTATGAATGCATGAAGTTTCTAGTGTACTTGCATCAACAATTTTGCTAAAAATATGGGATTGGTTTAATTGCTGCACCTGTGCCTATGCTCCTCCGTTTACATTAAGCAGATCAAAAATAAGATGCTTGAAAGTGAATTTTTATGCCGCTTTTAAAACCCAACTTAAATATTTAAAGTTCTAGTACTTCCTTTTTGACATATCTTAATATTTCTTACTTTTGTCATAATTGTAATTTTGCAAACGAGCATTGCAGTTTAAACACGCACGTATTTTGCTAGTTTACGTGCTATAAATGGCGGCAATGGGAGGCGAAAAGTGTGGTGAACTGCTGAAATTAATGTTTCATATTTGTCCCGTTTCTCGCTGAAAATTGAACCGACGAGTGCTTCATTCTTGTACATTACAAAAAAATATTCAGTAATAATATGTAGGATAAACTTTATTAATCTTTTACAGAAAGCTCGATTGGCTCGAATACGAATCGCTAAGGCGTCATCCGGCGCAGCATTCGTTAGTAAGAAGAAAGCTGCAGAAGCTCGATGGGCAGCACAGGAATCTGGTATTGAGCTGGATGATAATTATCGGGACGAGGATATTTTCGAACTGCAGCACCATCACCTTTTGCGATGCCTCGAAAAAACAACCGTAAGTTTGTAGAACATATTAATATGCTTCTTTTTTAGTTAGTTTTTTTTTGGAGTATGCAGTTTTATAACTGATTCAATTGTAGTGAGCAAAGATAAAAATCTTAAGTCGTTAGAAGAATTACCAGCCGACGACTAGAAAAAAAATTGTCAAAAATCTGGCAATTCTTTAAGCGGCTTAAAATTGGTATCTACTTAAATCTAAAAATTCTTAGTAAAAGTTTACAAATTTTAAGTAAAATTTTTCGAGTTTTCTTGAATTTTCATGAACTTCCCCCGAAGTTTTTACCTTTGCAGTATTTGTATTGTGTTTTTACACATACTTTTATACACAAAAAATAATTAGTAATTAGTCAAAGAAGTTAATCTTACTGGAAATTCCAAAAAACATTTTGAACGCAGACATACTGGTCTAGGTGTATAAGATAAATTTAAACCGTTTATTTTTATGTTTAAATTCTAGTTGCAATCTATTGTAAGCGACCTAGAAAAGAACGCTCAATTGGCTTATTTTCAAGTATCCTATATTTTATATATTACTTACAACACTGGTTCTATCTGCCAAAATAAATGATTTAATTTTTGTGTTTTGAAAATTGTGATAAAAAAAAACAAAAGTAAAGCAGAAAAAAGGAATCATTGTGTCAGGATGGGGGATTTGAATGTCGTTAACGAAATAATGGATACAGTTTTTCAAAGTTCCAGCTTATATTCTGAGTCGGAAAATGACGATGAACATCACGAAAAGTTTTGCAACTTTGAGGATACTCTGGATGCAATGACCGAGAGTGACTTCAATCGTAACATGCGGTTAGAGCGACAAACAGTGGGTTATATAATAATAGGTAACCATTAAATTGTGAATAAATTTCCACGATAGCCGGTTTTAGGTACCGGAATGGCTTGGAGTGCTGAGCATATAAATCTGTTGAAATCGGATTCGGTATTTAAATATATTTTACTTAATATTCGATCACGATTCAGGTTACGTATTTGAATTGTAATGTTAAATTTACTGCGATGTGACGTCGCCTTTCATACGGCCACTTTTGTAATGAATGATCGCTGACCATCAAACTCCCATTGCCAGCAATTGCTGCTGCCTCTGCAATCTTTAGCGCGTATGTCCCAACAACAATGCCAGCCCGAACTGTTTTTCGTTATTCTCACCTTCCACTAACCTATGCTATTCTTGCAAAGGTATGTGTCACTTTGTGCGTGCGTATCACAATTATTGCGTGATGATCTTCATTATCGCTTCATAATCATTATTGATCTTCATAATTGCTGGCACTATGAACGCTAGGCAACGGTATGGGCAATTTGTTTCTTTATGTTTTATTAGTGCAAAGGTATTGCACTTGCATTTAACTACTGGTGTTGCTAGGCGCATTGGAACCTCTACCGCCCAACCCAGTATCCATTCTGATGCATTGACTTAACCCAGCATAAAAAAGCAAGTAAAAGGTTTATAGGTTGGAAGGGATACCTTAACTTATATAATGCGATTTCGAAGAGAACAGTACTTGGTCGTATATGAATCCGCTCCGGTACTACCTTGCGGTACTGCCCGACTGTCGACAGGAAGCTATGCAAGATATTGTGCTACTGCAACAATTTTTTTTATGCATTTATCAATGTAAAATCATGTTTTCAGGCAAATATTCCATATCAGAATTATTGGCTGACCAGTCCGGTAGTGGCAGACAACGAATTTCTCCCAAAAGGCGGTTTATATTTATTTTGGTACATAAGCAACACCGTGACATTTAGGCAGATAGCGAATTTGTTCGGGGTAGCATCATCAGCAGCGTGGACAACAGTGCTCATTTGCACAAAGCTGTTGAAAAGTTTTATCTGAAGAAACGTATCCCAGAAGGGTTAGGAGCTATAAATTGAACGCATATTGTAATAAAGGGTCCGAAAGACCAGTGAGAGATGTATTTCAATCGAAAGAAGGCGTACAGCATAGTCCTCCAAGCGGTAGTAGATGCCGATAAAATTTCATTGACATAACATGTGGTGAACCAGGTTCGCCCCCTGACTTTAGAGTTTTGAGAAGGTCTAAACTTTTCAACGATGCTAAAATTTTACCAAGAGATGTTCTTAGGCTCGTACATTCTCATTGCAGATTCGGCGTATCCGACCACTAAATGGCTTGTGTCACCGTTCAAAGATTACACAAGTATACGCGGTTTTGGATCTTGGCAACTAAAAGTGGTTTTTAAGTCAATTTATGACGCTGAATCCGAATCTGCATTCCGTTTTTTAAGATTGATTTAAGATTTCGAGATATCGGTAATTTTGTGTTTTTTTAGGTATCACTTCATTCAAAAAATCGTTTCGCAAATTTTACATAAGCGACGAACGGAAGCAATAGCTTGTTCGAAAGGAAATTAAAATACCCTTCTACGACGTAGGTATAATATGTAGGGAAAGGTCAAATCATCGCTGAGCAATAGCTGGCCAAAGTCGAAATTTGGTCGAATTTTTACGATTTTTAAAAAAATTTTTATTTTGAAAATGGTTTTTTTGTACGAAGTTGTGAAAATCAGGATAATTTTTTTCCCCTAAAATTAGTGTGTGTAATAGCAAACACTTTTAGCAAAATCTTAGCCAGATCCGGCAAAAACTCTATTTTTGGGGATTTTTTTTGTAACTTTCAACAAAATTGAAATTCATTTTTTAAGATTTTTGTCAAATAATATTCATTTTATTAACTTAAAAGTAACAAATCAAAAATGAAGATTGGTGGAACTTTCCCTTTTGTATTGTTTAGTATCTGTTTCGCGTATTAGAGTCCAACAATAGTCGCTCATCATGCCTTCATCCCAAAATCCTTGGTATCGTCTTTCAATTTTGGCTAGATCTTGATGTAACCGCTCTCCCTGTTCGTCGCTCGTATCACCCAAGTTTTCGGGAAAGAAATCGAGAAAGGAATACAGAAAATGCATCTTTAGAGACATCCGATCTCCAATCTTTCGATAATTTTCCAACATATCGCCAATAATTTCCTCCAAATTAGGGGATTTGTGATTACCAAGAAAGTGGTGAACGATATTTTGAAAAGATGCACACGCGCCAGCTTCATCGGGCGTTAAACATTTTGTAAATTCTTTATCAGCCATTATTTTTAATTAAACGGTTTTAATTAGCTCACCCCGTTTGTTTTATTCTTTCTTGGGTCAAATTTAGTAATTCAAATTTTACCCTCTTCCTGTCAACCGATTAATCTGAAATTTTGCATACACTTTGGATTTTGGTGACAATACAATTATGTTTGGGTGTTGCCACTTGGGGTGGTTTACAGGGTTGCCACCTATCTCAATGTTTTCTAAATATAGAGCTAGATATGCCAATATGGGTATCAAATGAAAGGTATCTTTGTCCGTATTCCAAATATGACAATTTCAAGCAGGGTTGCCACCTAGAGTTGCCACCTAACCGTATTTTATGTTTTTCCTTATATCTCGGGATCTGCTTGACCGTTTTAAATGAAATTTAGCATATAGATAGCATGATTCATTCTAAGATTATATTCGTGGGTGTTGCCACTTGGGGTGGTTTACAGGGTTGCCACCTATCTCAATGCTTTCTAAATATAGAGCTAGATATGCCAATATGGGTATCAAATTAAAGGTATCTTCGTCCGTATTCCAAATATGACAATTTCAAGCAGGGTTGCCACCTAGAGTTGCCACCTAACCGTATTTTAGGTTTTTCCTTATATCTCGGGATCTGCTTGACCGTTTTGAATGAAATTTAGCATATAGATAGCATGATTCATTCTAAGATTATATTCGTGGGTGTTGCCACTTGGGGTGGTTTACAGGGTTGCCACCTATCTCAAGACGAATCCCTACCACCTCCAGAAAAACTGGGGATAGTGAAAAAGTAGGCGTGGTACCTCCCATACAACTGGAATATGTCGTGGTCAATATCTCTAGGTTAACAAAGCTATACGAAATTAAATATTAAATCATCCAAGTTAATTTTAAATCTTTGCAAAATGAAGTAGGCTACTTCTTTTAAAAATTCTTGAGACCGCGTATAATTGATAAATGTCAATTACAAATTTCAAATTTAATTTTAAATCTTGCAATAATGAAGCACAAAATGAATTAAAAAGAATGCGAAATAAAAACTAAAAACTAGAAAATAAAAAAATAGGTAAAAAACTTTTTAAGTTAAACGGTTTTATGTTAAACATACATTGCAATATTTAAGATAAATGTACTAAAAACCAAAAAATAATAAAATAGATACAGTCGTGGGAATTATAATCATATGCATAGACTAGATTAAAATAAAACCGGGGAGCACGTCAATTGTCTACAATTGTTGATTAAAATGTTTGTTTTGTAATGTTGCACTATAATTAGGCAGTTGTTCAACCGACAACGATGGACGTGTGATAAGTAGGGCTATAATGTGGAAAAAAGCTAGCAAGCTCGATTATAAGCGAGTTTTAGGGTTTCATAGTGGTGAGCGAGTAGTACTTTTATCATATGTTTTGTCGATTAAAGGCACACTACGAGCAGTGAAACGATTCCTCGCCAGCCAGCAGTGTGAATGTCCAACGATAAACTAGCTGAAACATTTCTTTACTTTACATGGAGTGTATAACTATTGGAATTTCCATGAGCAAGAAAATAGTAAGTAATTTCCTCACCGTCTGCGGGCCAACTGCCTAACGACGAATTAAACGATTCTTCTATCGCACATTAAGTCGATAATTTGTAGACAATTGACGTGCTTCCCGGTTTTATTTTAATCTAGTCTATGCATATGTTTATAATTCCCACGACTGTATCTATTTTATTATTTTTTGGTTTTTAGTACATTTATCTTAAATATTGCAATGTATGTTTAACATAAAACCGTTTAACTTAAAAAGTTTTTTACCTATTTTTTTATATGTATAGATTACAAATTCTTCACCATAACATAGATTATGAAAAAGAACGGAATAACCACCTATATTCACAATCAAAACTTTTCATTCATTCACTTTTTCAACATTCGCAATAGTAGCGAAAATGAATTCACCATTTGTATTTTTAAATATAAAACGGAAAAAATCTGTATGGCATTAAGTTCGTATATACGAACGCCAATTCATTTTTATATATATAGATTACAAATTCTTCACCATAATATAGATTACAGGCCATTCACCACAATGTTTGAGCCATCCACCGCAAATAAGGTGAACGGCGCAAAGTTCAGGCCATTCACCACAATATTTAAGACATCTACCAAATAAGGTGAATTAAGCAAGATTCTTAACCGTGGTTAGTGCCGAAGCTAAAAATACCTTTTAATCAATGTATTTGTATTTTTAAATATAAAACGGAAAAAATCTGTATGGCATTAAGGTCCCTACAGGAACATTTCAGGTAGAATACCAGTGATCTCAACTGACTACAATTTATATGGAAGCTAAACTTCTTTAGCTAATATATGATTAAATTGAAGATTTAGAAAATGTTTTGTTCTATATAAATAAACACAATATCCGATAGAATAAAGAAAAGAAAAAATTTTGATTTTTTATTTATGTCTCCTCAGGAGTTCCTCAAGGAATCCATCTTTTCCCGATTCTGTTCTTGTTGTTTATAAATGATATTTCTACAGTAATATAATTTTCGAAAATTTTAATGTATGCCGACGATGTAAAGCTTTTTATGTCATTCGAAGAAGCTTCAATCAGATCTAAATACACTTGTTACTTGGTGCGATTTAAATTATATGCCGCTTAATCTAAAGAAATGTAAATACATGCGTTTTTCGAGAGGAAAATCACAGCCAGCTTCCTATACAATTAACAGTTATAGTCTTGAGCAAATGTATGATTTTGTTGACCTTGGGGTTACTATGGACTAAAATCTCAGTTTTAACTGCCATATTAACGTAACAGTCAATAAAGCTGGAGGCGTTCTAGCATTTGTTAAACTATGGTCTAAAGAACTTTGCGACCCTTATGTAACTAAAACTCTTTACTACATTAGTCAGACTGATACTTGAATACGGTTCTATAATTTGGAATCCACGTTACCAGGTCCACGTGGATCGCTTAGAATCAGTTCAAAAACAATTTTTACTATTTGCCTTAAGAGATCTTCACTGGGATCCGTTGTATAATTTGCCATCGTATACGAGTCGCTTAAAACTAATTAATCTTCACAGCCTTTCTAGTCGGAGGGAAATGCTTAGAATTGTTTTCAAGATTAAATTACTAAATGGTTCAATCACAAGCCCGTTTCTTTTGAGCGAAGTGAACTTCAATGTACCTTCTCGTCCATCAAGACATTTTGAACCACTTATCTTGAAAGAGTGCCGAACTAATTTTGAATTAAATGAGCCTTTTCGTTGTTTGTGTCAAGATTATAACTCTCGTTCTGGTACGTTTGATATTTCAGACTCACTATGCAGCATAAAAAAGTAAATTCTTTCTATCCTAAATACATATCAACAATTTGCTTTCATATCCTTTGATTCTTATCTTTATTCTTTACAATAACTATCCGCTGTCAACAAATTGTTTACTAATTGTGTAATCTGTTTTTTATCTACCTTACTTAGCTGATGAGGTTTTCTCTGTAGCTGAGCAGTTTTACATCTCGACGATTAACAAACCAAAGCCTTTCAAAGAATCGGCACGAAAGAACAATCCGCGCGTATTGCGGTCGGGCGGGATATGGTGGATAATCCGTTGGGAATTATTATTATTATAAATAACTAGCAGGGTACCCGGCTTTGCTCGGGATGTAAGTAGTTAGGGGGTCTTTCAAAATCAATAATATACTTTAAGATTTCATATTTATATAATACTAGCTGACCCGACAGACGTTGTCCTGTCAATGTTCCTCCTTCGTAGTTCTTTAACTCTGCAATGCATATCAGTGCCATATGACTTTGGCTGTGTATCAAATGATATTTGGGTAATACTTTACGGTTTACGTCAAGTGTTAATACACGTCCAAAAATATAGGTAGAGGTATCAATAGACGCGTCTTCACCTCCGTAACAATAATCTGGAGGGGGAAATCCGATATTTTTAGAATTTTGCGAGATATTTGCAGTTAAAGTTCACAATTTTTCTGTCATTTTCATGTGGTTGTTGTAATCACATTACCCTGTGAGAAAAAAATGACCCATAGAGTCGGAACGGTGGCATGTTGCCACCGTTCAAGGCAACTACCTGGGTTTGGAATGGCGTAGCCCAGGGTTATTTTTTGAAGCGCGGCCGAAGGCCGCCTACGCGGAAAGATGTTTTGCACATAAAAAACGTGGATCGGGCCCCAAATTTGGGATCTAACCCGGGTCAATTTTCGGTTTTTCACTAATAACTTTTCACAGAAACAAAATATTGCTTTTCCCTCTTCGGGTTATTGTTACGGAGGTCAAGACGCGTCTTTTGATACCTCTCTCAAGATTTTTGGACGTGTATTAACACTTGACGTAAACCGTAAAGTATTACCGATATTTGTTTTCGTCAGAGTAAAATGAGGTGAACAAATTTCCTATGGTGAACGAATATTTGCTATTTGGCATTATATTATATTTTTGTGTTTAATAACGCGTGTGAACATAACTTTATGTGAAATAATATGAATCTAAACAGCACATGCATCTCTGTGCCGACATTATTGGTTGTCAAAATTTTACCTTTATATTTACCACGATAACTGTCAGAATTTACCATCGCTCTGTCAAAATTTTGCTTTTTTCAACCATTTGGAACACAGCCTTTGGTGTACAATTTGGGAATTTTTGTTGTACGTATTCCAACGTGCAACCTGTGTAATTTTTGCACTTTTATGCATATGTGTATATTCTGTTTAAAACTTTCACTCAAATCCTAGGCAGATATCCGCAAGAACCCCTTTTTTGGAAAAAATGTATGAGTTATTGTTCATTCCTTTTGCTGATAATATAATATTTGTGCTCTCCGGATACAGGTTTAGAACTCGTAGTTCTAAAAAAAACACATAAGAACCACAGAATACATATCGTTGATGCCTTTGCTAAACCACCTATCTGAAAGCAGTCATATTTTACAGGAGGGCAAAACCTAACTTCTATGTATAGCTAATGTTTTAACTTAATTTTTGTTTCTGTTTTTAAAAGATAATCATGGTACTCATTTAATGTCGCATTTATGCAATAATTGCAAAGTTGCGCAGTTGCCACCATTGTTAAATGAGTGCCCAATAGCGAAACGTGATGCCAAATCTTTTAAAAGTCAGCTGTTTTTTTGTCTAAAGTAAAAGTTAAAAATGCCGAAAACAAGCGAAAAACAAAAACTGCTTAAATTATTAGAAATTGCAGCTTTAAATGATTTAATGATTGTGGATATTTTTTGTGAGGACGAAGGTATGTATTTAAATTGTAGTTAGCTTGATAAAACTCAAATTTAATCCCTACCAATAGAAGAGAAGGGAAGAAAAGAAGACGACATTTTGGAAGAACTTTTGATTGTCTTGGCCATGGGAGAAGAATGCAGATACTGCGTGCCATTTATTCAAAATAGTGTACCTAAGAGCAAGACATTTTTAAACGAGGTGTTATGGGAGCTTGACGAGAGTAGGTTCAAGAAGATCACACGCGTAGAGTGGAAAACCTTTGAGGTTATTTTAAATTTAATAAAGGACGATGAGGTCTTCAACCACTCCCGTTCTTGCAAACAATTCCCTCTCGAAACCCAACTAGCAATCGTATTATACCGCTTAGGATCCAGCGGGGAAGGTGCAACGCTCTCCAAGATTGCTGGCTTGTTTGGAGTTAGTGATGGTGGTCTTATTCAGGTCAGTGCCCGCAGCTGTTTCCTGATATAAATATTAGTTAGTTAAATTTTGTCTCACAAACATTTATAATTCATATTTCTTTTTCTCAGAATTTGACTGAGAGAATTTTTGATGCGCTATTAAAGCACAAATATCGATATCTGTATTGGCCAAATGCCGATGAACGTAAGAAGCTTGTGTCAGAGACTTGGGATGAATTGCCGAACTGCTTGGGATACGTCGATGGTACTGAAATTCCATTGGCGGAAAAACCTTCACAAGACCCAGAAGCTTACTTTTCACGCAAGCATCAATACTCCGTAAAAATGCAAGCCGTTTGTGATTATAGGCTTCAAATAAGACATGTGGTGCTAGGCTATCCAGGAAGCGTGCATGATGCGCGTATTTATAATGACTGCGAATTGTCGAATGAAAGCCAAACATTTTTTGGAGGAGCTGAATGGATCGCTGGTGACAGTGCCTATAAATTGTCTCGCACTGTTATAACACCGTTTAGAGAGAATTCAAGAGAGCTAACACAGAGTCAACGAATTTTTTTCAACAAGATATTTAGCCGCTATAGGATTAGAATTGAGCACTGTTATGGCATGTTGAAAGAAAGGTTTGGCAGCTTGAAACATTTGAGACTTCAAATCAAAGATACCAATGGCATTAAAAAAGTAAACAGATGGATTCTCTGCTGCGCATTGTTGCATAATCTTATACTCCAACAAGATGATCGTTTCGATTACGAAATTGATCAATCAGAATACGATATTGGAGAGTTATCACCAGGTACTCGAAGTAATGAAGGGGAAGCAGTACGACGCACCATCTACGAAATGCTAAGTTATGCAAACAATCAATAAATGAATTTATATTACCAAATAAGTTATAAAGCAGTTTGTTATTCTATTTCTATCCCTATTCATATCCCAATCCCAATCCCACTCCCTATCCATATCCCACTCCCTATCCCTATCCATATCCATATCCCACTCCTACTCCCTATCCCTATACATATCCCAATCCCACTCCCTATCCCTATCCTTATAGGGTCAAACCTAGTCCACATTTTGGACAATATCTCAAAATCGGGATTTATAACTACACCATGTTAAAACACTCATCAGGACCTTTCTTTTGATATCCATATTGTGTAAACACTTGTAAGGGTTACCCAGGTCCACATTTTGGGGGATATGTCGAGACCCTGGTATCCGCTTCTTATAATTTCAAAATATATCTACTGAGTAGTCCGAACAAAGCCTGATCATTCCCACGACCAATATGGTCGCCGGGGCTAGCTGACACACACTGGGCGAGGCTACAGGTCTGCCAAAACACCGCCCTTCGTACCGCCACTGGGTGTCTTCTTATGTCTCCTGAGCATCACTTACATAATGAAGCGAAAAAGCTCGCCGTTAAAGAGCATAGCGGACGCCTGGTCAACGAGAATCCGCCCCCCAGGAGCATAAGGAGCCATCTACGCAAACACTTCGATAAGATCCGGCACCTGATTTCCACGTCGTTTGATCCTAAGGCACACCGGCAGGCCCTCACCCTCATCCATACGAATTCGGTAAACTCCTTTGTTGGCTCTCTTCCGGCGAACGCCGTTCTTCAGGCAACAACACCACCCGTTGCCAAAGAGGAGCGCGAGCTGCCTAGGGTGATGCTGGCTCAACTCCGGTCTGGATATTGTAATAGGTTAAACTCTTACCTAACCAGACTGAACCCCGACTTGGCTTATGTTTGTCCGGCATGCGGCTTGTACCCCATAATACAAACCATCTTTTTGTCTGCTCAGCCGAGCCTACTCTTCTAACACCCATATCCCTCTGGTCCACCCCTGTTGAAGCCGCTAGGTTTCTAGGACTTCCGTTAGAAGAGTTTGATGACAATATTGGGTAGATACTGACTAGCTAGGCAGGGCAACGTAGTGCTACAACAACAACAACAACAACTAAGCCTGAAAATTTGGTTTGGATAGGTGAGCTCGTTCTTGAGTTTCAAGGTCACAACGAGAAATGGCAGTCATTTTTATATACATATATAGATGAAAAACAACAAGGTTTAGTTTGTACATTTTATTTATACAAGGAGGTTAAGAATATACACTTTTGGAAACTTATGGTTTATCTAGACTTTTCAATCTTTCGTGCTCCAATCTGAGCCTTTCCATTTCTATTCTTTCTTCTTTCTCTAGTTGCAGCTTCTGCAAAACGAACTTGTTTTCCTCTTTTTCTTTTTCGAGTTCTAGTTTTTTTGATTCTAGATCAACCTTTTTTGTTTGAATTTCAAAAAGTAATGCAAATGGGTTAGAGTTATGAGGTCTTTTTAAACTTCTTTTTGGTGTGCAAACACCTGATGCGATGGACGGTCTTGCTACATGCGGCGTGGAGGTGTTGTTTTGCGTGCAAACACCTGATGCAACAGACGAACTTTCTAAATTAGATGAAAACACAAAAGATGGACTGGCCAAAGGGCTTTCTAGTAAACTTGGTGAAGATGTTTCAGCATCACTTTCTGATACATCGACTTCAATCATTAACGTAGGTTCACTCGATTGATATATGGCCGGCGGTTGCACATTTACGCGACGTCCAAATATATCGTAGAGGTCATCATAAAATGGACATATTTTTTTAACATACTCCTCAACACTTTTTACATCTCCATTTTCCAACAGTCCGGCACCTGTTTCACCCTTCCATTTCAAGGCGGAAGATAAACTTGATTTGAGGTGCCTCATTTTGCTGCGCATAACGTCCCATTTGATACTCCGTAAGGTTTGGGCATTTTGCGTTATTCGCTCATAAAACTTTTGTGCTGTTGGTTTCTAAAATAATTTAACAAAATGTTAGATATATTTTAATTGAAAAGTATAATAATATTACCTCAAACTGTTCCGGATTCACCCTTACGTTTTCCACTACAACCGCGAGCAAATCTTTGGTCTGCTGCTCTGTCCATCGGAACGTTGCATTTATGCGCGAACGTTTTTTCTGTAAACATGCATATATATATATTACTCACACGTTAGTAATTGAAAAATAGTAAATATATATATTTAAATAAACTTAAATATACTTACTTCTTCCATTTTACAAAAAGAAAAATTAAAAGCGCGCTTTTCTGCGAAGAATTTGACAAATCAGCTGCTTTTTATTTGCGACAAATTACCATGAATGCCACTCAGATCAGCCTCGCATAGTTGCCAATACATCGCAAAACAAATTGTATGGAAAAATGAAGGCATGAGTTGCGACTTTGCGCCATTGCGACGTTTGCAACAAATGCAAGAAACTTGCGACGTTAAATGAGTACCATTAATATTTACCTGAATAACATAGAATTAAACTGAACTTTTAAGTAGTGAGTTAGTTTTTTGTGGAATTATTTTGCCTATAGGCGGTTTTGCACTTTTGTGACTTGGGAAGTTTTGCATTTGGTCGATAGGTGGTTTCGCATAGGCAACAACGATATGTACAAACGTATGTTGCATAACAATAACATAAGCCATTACGGCAATTTTTGGTGGATACTTTCCGATATTTTTCAGATTTACTGATCACAATTTTTTTTTTGTTCGGGATGACGCCCGATCGGAACACAGCCTAACTGGGAAAACTACATTTTAATTTTTATACATATGTAGATTACAACTTCTTCACCATGATATAGATTACAGGCCATTCACCACAATGTTTGAGCCATCCACCGCAATAAGGTAGCGAAAAGGAAATCACCATTTGGAAAAATTACGGAATAAAAATCTATAATCACAATCAAAACTTTTGGTTGTTGTCTTCCCTACAGGAACATTTCAGTTAGAATACCAGTGATCTCAAATGACTACAATTTATATGGTAGCTAAACTTCTTTAGCTAATATATGATTAAATTGAAGATTTAGAAAATGTTTTGTTCTATATAAATAAACACTATGTCCGATAGAATAAAGAAAAGAAAAAATTTTGAAAATCGGTTAAGCCGTTATTGAGTATTAGCTAAAAAAATTTTAAATTGAGATTAGAAAAAAAAGAATTTATGTGGTAAATGAGACATGAAACAGATTGGAAACATTAAAGAAAAAATATTTAAAATCGGTTGAGCCGATCCGGAGATCTTACGGTATATACGAACGCCAATTCATTTTTATATATATAGATTACAAATTCTTCACCATAACATAGATTATGAAAAAGGACGGAATAACAACCTATATTCACAATCAAAACTTTTCATTCATTCACTTTTTCAACATTCGCAATAGTAGCGAAAATGAATTCACCATTTGTATTTTTAAATATAAAACGGAAAAAATCTGTATGGCATTAAGTTCGTATATACGAACGCCAATTCATTTTTATATATATAGATTACAAATTCTTCACCATGATATAGATTACAGGCCATTCACCACAATGTTTGAGCCATCCACCGCAAATAAGGTGAACGGCGCAAAGTTCAGGCCATTCACCACAATATTTAAGACATCTACCAAATAAGGTGAATTAAGCAAGATTCTTAAACTTGGTTAGTGCCGAAGCTAAAAATACCTTTTAATCAATGTATTTGTATTTTTAAATATAAAAAGGAAAAAATCTGTATGGCATTAAGGTCCCTACAGGAACATTTCAGGTAGAATACCAGTGATCTCAACTGACTACAATTTATATGGAAGCTAAACTTCTTTAGCTAATATATGATTAAATTGAAGATTTAGAAAATGTTTTGTTCTATATAAATAAACACAATATCCGATAGAATAAAGAAAAGAAAAAATTTTGATTTTTTATTTATGTCTCCTCAGGAGTTCCTCAAGGAATCCATCTTGGCCCGATTCTGTTCTTGTTGTTTATAAATGATATTTCTACAGTAATATAATTTTCGAAAATTTTAATGTATGCCGACGATGTAAAGCTTTTTATGTCATTCGAAGAAGCTTCAATCAGATCTAAATACACTTGTTACTTGGTGCGATTTAAATTATATGCCGCTTAATCTAAAGAAATGTAAATACATGCGTTTTTCGAGAGGAAAATCACAGCCAGCTTCCTATACAATTAACAGTTATAGTCTTGAGCAAATGTATGATTTTGTTGACCTTGGGGTTACTATGGACTAAAATCTCAGTTTTAACTGCCATATTAACGTAACAGTCAATAAAGCTGGAGGCGTTCTAGCATTTGTTAAACTATGGTCTAAAGAACTTTGCGACCCTTATGTAACTAAAACTCTTTACTACATTAGTCAGACTGATACTTGAATACGGTTCTATAATTTGGAATCCACGTTACCAGGTCCACGTGGATCGCTTAGAATCAGTTCAAAAACAATTTTTACTATTTGCCTTAAGAGATCTTCACTGGGATCCGTTGTATAATTTGCCATCGTATACGAGTCGCTTAAAACTAATTAATCTTCACAGCCTTTCTAGTCGGAGGGAAATGCTTAGAATTGTTTTCAAGATTAAATTACTAAATCGTTCAATCACAAGCCCGTTTCTTTTGAGCGAAGTGAACTTCAATGTACCTTCTCGTCCATCAAGACATTTTGAACCACTTATCTTGAAAGAGTGCCGAACTAATTTTGAATTAAATGAGCCTTTTCGTTGTTTGTGTCAAGATTATAACTCTCGTTCTGGTACGTTTGATATTTCAGACTCACTATGCAGCATAAAAAAGTAAATTCTTTCTATCCTAAATACATAGCAACAATTTGCTTTCATATCCTTTGATTCTTATCTTTATTCTTTACAATAACTATCCGCTGTCAACTAATTGTTTATTAATTGTGTAATCTATTTTTTATCTACCTTACTTAGCTGATGAGGTTTTCTCTGTAGCTGAGCAGTTTTAGATCTCGACGATTAACAAACCAAAGCCTTTTAAAGACTCGGCACGAAAGAACAATCCGCGCGTATTGCGGTCGGGCGGGATATGGTGGATAATCCGTTGGGAATTATTATTATTATTATTATCTATATATTAATAGGCTAACACTCTCCCCATAGTAATTTTCGCAACCCAAGTTCATATAGTATTTATAGATAGATCCCTATAAAAGTTATATTGCCATCTTGGTAGGGACTATTTCTTCTAATTATGCTTTGTTTATTTGTTATTAAACAAAAAAGAAGCCTACAAACTTTCCAAAACTCTCCAGCTATTTTGTAATCTCCAACAGCACAACATATATAAAAGCTTTTACCAAAGCTACAGTATCTGACTGTTTCATGGTACGCTAGATGGACGCGCGCCTGGCGCAAGAATTTCACCACTACCCTCAGCGACATCTACAACCCAGTAGATAAAGTCTCTGATTCACAACAGAAATGATATACATGATACAGCAGTGGCGCAGGTGGTAAGGGTGCCGGCTCTGATGCGTGCGTTAACACGATCAAGCACGGGTTCGGGGAAGGTTAAGTTTTGTTTTTTTTATAAATTAAATTTGCCTTGAAACATATAACATATGAAAACCTTTTATCATAATATTTTTTTTTTAAATTTATTGAAGATTGGCCAGAAAAATATTACCAATTGTCTCATTTAGAGCAAAGCTGGAAGTAGACGCTGGAAAGTATAAGTAGATGCTGGCGTCATTTTAAATAATTTTCTTGCTTTAAAAGAATTAAAAAAAGAAAGAACAATTCCCATTTTTGTCTTCACCGAGAATCCCGAGAATCGAAGTCAGATGGCCTGCAAGTAGTATACATTTATACCCATTTTGGTATAAAAAGGGTACAATTAGTGTCTTCATAGGACATGCTCGAACAAATGTGAACAATTTATTCCATTTAAAAGAGACTAAACATGATCCAACTATGGAAGGTCGTGGCATGAGACAGCTGATTACAAAGTTATTTTCTTTAATTTTGACATTATGCACATTTTTCAGTGTAATTTTGACAGTACGCATACAAAGTACAACAACAAAAGACATGACACAAATTACGTACGCACGGATGTATGTCACCATGCGATCACCTGTTTATTGCATCATGAGACTAAAAAAGTAGTAGTCTACTACAATAAAATATTGGAAAAGCATATTTTCTAAGCAGAAAATGTATTTTTCATACTAAGAATGAAGTTAGTTATATGGAATAAAATATTTTCATAGCAACACCAGAAGAGGAATTTTCAAAAATAGAAGAGCAAAAACAAAATATCAAAATCCATGCAAAGAAATGTAAAGCAGAAGTTATTAGCTTTCAAATGTTGTTGCAAATAATCTGTAGCCTTACTACAAGCCGAAATCTAATCACTTCAGTTGGTGCATGTTTTCATTACCTTATGAAAACTATCAGCAGTATCTATATATTAATAGGCTAACACTCTCCCCATAGTAATTTTCGCAACCCAACTTCATATAGTATTTATAGATAGATCCCTATAAAAGTTATATTGCCATCTTGGTATGGACTATTTCTACTGTCTCGCGAAAAAAAATTTTGAAAATTATGGTTTGTTTATTTGTTATTAAACAAAAAAGAAGCCTACAAACTTTCCGGAACTCTCCAGCTATTTTGTAATCTCCAACAGCACAACATATATAAAAGCTTTTACCAAAAGCCAAAACTACAGTATGTAACTGTTTCGATGTACGATAGATGGACCCGTGCGCGCCTTGCGTAAAGAATTTCACCACTACCCTTAGCGACATCTACAACCCAGTAAATAAAGTCTCTGATTCACAACAGAAATGTTATACATGATACAGCAGTGGTAAAGGTGCCGGCTCTGATGCGTGCGTTTACAGGTTCAAAAGCACGGGTTCGGGGCAGGTTAAGGTTTTTTTTTTTTATAAATTATATTTGCCTTGAAACATATAGTAACATATGAAAACCTTTTATCATAATATTTTTTTTTTTCATTTATTGAAGATTGGCCAGAAAAATATTACCAATTGTCTCATTTAGAGCTAAGCTGTAAATAGACGCTGGAAAGTATAAGTAGTTGCTGGCGTCATTTTAAATAATTTTCCTTGCTTTACAAGAATTAAAAACAAAACAATTTCCATTTTTTTCTTCACCGAGAATCAAAGTTAGGTGTCCTGCAATTAGTATACATTTATACCCATTTTGGTATAAAAATGGTACAATTAGTGCCTTCATAGGACATGCTCGAACAAATGTGACCAATTTATTCCATTATTATAAAAAAGTATTAGTCTACTACAATAAAATATTGGAAAAGTATATTTTCTAAGCAGAAAGTGTAATTTTCATACGAAGAATGAAGTTAGTTATATAGAACAAAATATTTTGATAGCAACACCAGAAGAGGAATTTTCAAAAATAGAAGAGAAAAAAGAAAAATGTCAAAATCCATGCAAAGAAATGTAAAGCAGGAGTTATTTCCTTTCAAATGTTGTTGAAAATAATCTGTAGCCTTACTACAAGCCGAAATCTAATCACTTCAGTTGGTGCATGTTTTCATTACCTTATGAAAAATTTCAGCAGTATCTATATATTAATAGGCTAACACTCTCCCCATAGTAATTTTCGCAACCCAACTTCATACAGTATTTATAGATAGATCCCTATAAAAGTTATATTGCCATCTTGGTATGCACTATTTCTACTGTCTCGCGAAAAAAAATTTTGAAAATTATGCTTTGTTTATTTGTTATTAATGATCAGAGCTGGGTAGTAATGATTACTTTAGGAATTAAATTACCCTCAATTCCCCATTACATGTAATTGGTAAAAGGAATCAATTACTTTGCTCCACAGAAAAGGAATTGATTACATTTCAATTCCTCAAAAAAAATTACCGAAAGTAATGGTCTTTTTTTGAGGCTCAATTACAAGGAATTGATTACAAGGAATTTAAAAAAATTACTTTGAGGAATTGTAATTTCAAGAGTAATGGGCTTTGAAAGGAATTGAAAATGTAATTGAAAAATTTTCAATTACATTACAAGGAATGGAAAAAAATAATTCCAAATTACCCATTCCTCAAAGGAATTGAAAAAAGTAATTGAAAAACGAATTAAGGTTCAGGCACGTATAAATGTGATGTCCCATATTTCCACACGCAGACAGTGGGGGCCGTCGATTGGGAAAGGGTGGTGGGGAAGGAGGCTATCTCCCGGGCCCATATTTGTGCATGCTTGTCCAGTTCCGTAGGAGCCTGCAACTTGCCTCAAAGCCAAATGAAACCAAAACTCAAATAAAAAAGTGACAACTTCTTCAGCACAGCTTGTTTTATTAATGGAATGTACAAAATTGAAATAGTGGTTACAAACTTTTGCACAAATTGGATCCAAAAATTACATTAAAGTTCAAGTTTAAAAATTACTAAAGCAAGTTTGAGTTTGCCTTCATTATTGTTAGCATTTTGAAGTGCTGGTCGGAAAGTGCATGGCGTCTTGGTGCATTTACAATTCCTGCAAATGAAAAAAGTCGCTCAACAGGTGCCGAGGATGTCAACGGTGTGTTCGCTTTTCTGAATGCATTTTCTAGCTCCGGTAATTCCTTCAATTTCTTTAAATTATTAAAAAAAGGGTCGGAAAGATACATGTTGACTTCGCGTTCAATACCTAAAACACCTGTACTTGGTTCTGAAATATATTAAAATATGTGACAAATTTAGAAGAATGTAAAATACTATTAAAAGGCATTTAGTTTTCTTACCAAAAGTACTTTGTTCCGTACCAAAGTCATAAAATGAGCTAGTTTGGAGCTGAGCCACAGCTTCATTTTCATTGAAGTTATTGGAGCGGTTTACAGTGATGTAGTCAATAACTATTTGTTTAACTTCCTCGATGGTTACCTTTGTTAAACTACTTATTGGACTAAACCACTGAAGTTTGACATCCGGATGAAGTACAGCTGCCACTATTGCGTCGTTTATCTCTGGAGATAGCGTAAAATACTTCTCAAATCTACTAAGCAACTTACATCGCAAAAGTATTAACTGTTGCTTTAAGAAATTATCCCCGTCCTCATTTATAATGCGATCAAGTCTCGTTTTGATCGTCACCAAAGTGGGAATGAGGCTTCCGTAGAAAACTCCTTTTTCGCCTTGTAAAAAGTCTAAGGCTTCAGCAAAAGGTTTCATACTAGTAACATAATCCTTCAAGTAAAGAATATCTTCTGCCGTGAATGATGGAATATCCAATTTGGTACAAAGGCTAGAAAGATTTTCCTCTTTTGACAAAATTTTTTTAATTGCGTCATACGTCGAATTCCACCTAGTGACTACCGGATAGCTGAGCAGTACACCCAGCTCCTCCTGAATTACTTCCGAGGATTTTGATCTTCCAGATTTCAACCACAGTTTATTACATTTAGCAATGACCTGTTTAAAGTTGAAAAGTGCATTTTAAAACAAAACAAAAGAGTCAGTGTAACAAATTTCCACATTTGATTTTTATAAAGACAAAAGGATCCTTCACAATCTCTACATATAATAAAATTGTAACAGGTCGATGTCTGTACATGGCAGATATCAACAAAAAATTGATTGGGGGAAGCATTATTAAACGAGTAGAATCCAAATCAACCATTTTTTAAATTTTTGTGTGTCTGTCTGTCTGTCTGTCTGTCCGTATGTTTGTGGCCGTATCACTCTGAAAGTACTGAATGGAAATGAATGAAACTTTTTTCGTTGGTTTGCTAAATACTCAACTTAAAATTTAGGATATTACTTTTTTCGATATCTCAACCGGTTTGGGAGTTATCGCCCAATATGTGGCCTATGTCTGTCTGTATGTTTGTGGTCGTATCACTAAAAGTACTGAATGGAATTGAATGAAACTTCTTCGTTGGATTGTCAGACGCTCAACCTAAAGTTTAAGATATTAGTTTTAGCGATATCTCAACCGGTTTTGGAGTTATCGCCCAATCTGTGGACCAGGGGTGACCAAAAATGTCTTAGTACAATATGGATGCCAAACGAAAGGTGTCAATGAGTGCTGTAATATGCGATGTGATCAATTGAAATATCCCAAATGGTTTCGGAGATATCTTGAAGTTATCGACGAATATTTGCAAAAAAATGTGTTAGTACAATATGGGTATCAAACGAATGGTCCCAATGGGCACTGTTATATGCGATGCGCTAAATTTAAATATCCCAAATCGATTCAATTATATATCTTCAAAAATTTCGGACGGAAAAAGAGAAGGGTGGCTAGATGCCATGTACAGACATCGACCTGTTACAATTTTATTATGTGTAGAGATATGTAGATATGTATTTCAAATTTCGAAAACTGGCCCAAATGTATTTCTTAATTGTTGTTGTGAACTATACAATCAAGTTATAGAGAGAAAGTCAAACTTCGAAAAAGTGCGTATAGGCTATAATGATTAAAATCGGACTCAGTCTGTTATAAGTTCTGATACGCAGCGAAGCAAGCGGGCCTTACTAGTCTAATATATATGGGGAAAACCACCAAACGTTTGATATTTTGAAAAAAGATTTTTTTTAAACATCGAAGCACAGAATAACTTCTTTCCTGCTGCTTTGGTAGATACTTAGGAGCTATAATTCTCCACCGTTACTCGTCTTACATAATGCCTCAAAAAGATATAGTCAATAGATCAAAACCTATGTATATACATAAATTTAGATCGCAAAGTTAAATATACATTTATTTAAGCAATTATATACCGATTTTGTTGAAATTTTACCAACGTATGGAGATATGTGCAGGTTTTATTTGGGTAAAATTTTGTGGATCACACATCCGGGTTTTTGAAATAACTCGTTAAAAGTTGCTTCCAGCTTTATTGATAATTTTCATTGAAAATAAATCTGATTCCATAAAAGAAATCGTGTAATGAGGAGTTTCAAAATTGCACATTATTTTCCTAGAATGAATTTATACCAGGGACGGGGACTTTTATTCCTTTTAAAATAAAAGTCCGAAGAAAAAAGTTATTTCTGGACTTTTATTCTTACCCGGACAAAAATAATCGGACAACTTGGACTTTTATTTTTCCTAGCCAAGAATAAAAGTTATCTTTGTCCTTATATTTTTTAAGGACAGAATAAAAGTCGGAACCAAAATCTACCAACCCGCCAATCTAAATTTAATGAATTTCTTATAATATGAAAGAGGATTGACGGTTTAGTAGATTTTGGTTCGGACTTTTATTTTGTCCTTTGAAAATATAAGGACAAAGATAACTTTTATTGCTGGAGAGAAAAAATAAAAGTCCGGGGTTTTAAGTTACTATCGGACTTTTTTCAAAAAAGCCAGGAAAATTAATTGTGGCCAGAATATTTATCCTAGGATAATAATTTTCTTCAGGGACACTATCTAACCCAGGACTTTTATGACATCGAAAAAAAGAATAACTTTTATTTTCCGTCCCTGATTTATACACAAAACTAGCAAAACAAAATTCTTAGCAAAATATGGATGGCAGTTTCCACAATAACGACAAGTTTTGCTGAATTTTCGCATATTTTTTTCGTATACAAATTTCGATAACTTTCGTTGTGTTAATATTTCACGATGAGGCATTTGGAACTATAATACGGTGCTATGGGGCAAAAAACTTCAAAAGGATTTGACGTGATAAAGATAAAACTGTAGCTGTGCCAACAAAAAACATGCTCTCGAAAAAATGGTACGCAACTAAGTACCTCGACATTTCTGCCTCTATTTTCAAAGCTGAAAGGGGCACATCAAATTCAAAACCACTGATACTTTTGCTTTTCAATAGGCTATCATCAGGTACTTCACAAATTTCAATAATCGGTTTCCTCAAAAGCCTATATACCAAAATCCACAAGTCTTGAAACCGACCGAAAACCGAGGATCAAAAAAGTAAAAGTATGGTGGATTTCCCCATATACTTATACGTAAATCTTACCTTTGTATGTTTTATGTACATGGCAGGCTCATTTTTCAAAATCTTTAGAAAATCGTTCCCCATAATCAAATTTATCGTGTGACTAGCACATCTTATGTGGCTAGGGAGTTTCCTATACCGCAGGGCACCTTCGTCTAACTCCTCGAAGGTGACGTCTTCATCCATATCATTTGCATCAACCCCAAACTCTTGAAACGCTTTACAAAAATTAGACCCATTATCTGTAATTGTTGCTAAAACTTTATCTTCGATTTGAAAAGCAGAGTTTATGCTGCACATAAATTCAGCTATCTTTTCGTATGTATGTGCGCCCTCATAACCTTTTACAAGCCAATGCTGCAGACTCTCTCTCTTGTTTTTCATTGAGCCAGTGGCATGTGTAGCCAAAAAAGCTCCGTGTCTTGCACGACCACACGTCTGCAGTAGTGCACACATATGACACCTTTTTAATTTTTTCGATAAGGGCCTTCTGCATACCGCTGTATTTTTGTTCCAACAAACTCGTAATAGTTTTGCGACATGGAACTTTGGTTGGCGTACTTTTAAAAAGGTTTTTAAATTTTGTATTTTCCACCACTGTTAGTGGTAGCGCTGCGTCAATTATAAAATCCAACACATAGTCGGAAAATTGATTTTTTTTGTAAGGGGAATTGCCCTCTAACTTTGATTGTTTTGCATCACAGTATATTTTATGCTCACCTGGATGCAATCGCTTTAGATGTTTTAAAAAGTTGGATGAAATACCGCGAACTCCTTTGATAATGGTTCGGGTTTTGGTACACAGCAAACAACGGGCAACAACTTGACCCTTAGATGATTGTGACGAGGATGACTTGAAATACAAATTTAATTAAAGCTCAGAAATAAAATACATGCATATGACTATTTACAGTTGATTGGATATCGAAGTATCTACCGTCGAGGATATTAAGTTTGTCGGAAGTATCTTTACTGGGAGTATCATTCTTAGATGACTCCTCAATATCTTCACTTATCCAGCTCATATTAGAGCAGTCGTCTTCGTTAAACATTTTCTCTAAGTGTTCTCCCGATAAAATTTATTCCACTTGAAAATCTCGAGTACTACCACAATTACAAATTCTTTCAAATGAACTGTTTCAATAACATTCATGTACCTCAAGCAAGGAAGAATAAGTGCATTTTTTGTAGCACTAGGTTATTGTCATCTAATAATGGTATCAAAATTAAATGTATGCGATTTGTTTTTTCTACATCTCTGAATTATGACCATATATAAAAGTATTATTAAACATTCATCCTTAGTATCTTTATTAACATAGTACAAACAAACTTGTGCTTTTCACAGGAAATAAATAATTGTGCAATTCCACCATACAACAAAATCCACTTTTTTTCTGGGTATTGGACCAAACTTATGTTTTTGAATAGAGGAAGACGTAAATAAAAAATGTTTATATACCGTTTTTCGAAAATAGCCTCCAAAATTTGGTAATTTGCCTTAGCTTTTATTGTTCCGATTTTCACCAAAATCGCAACACAATTAAAAAAAAGTTTCGAATATTTCGGTCCCTGATCCACTACCCGGAAAATGCAACTAAAACAAATAGCATACCTAAAATTTCCGTACCGTTATTAAGAGAGACGAAATCTGTGTTTTATGTAATGCACTTTAACTTTCTTCTATGAGGTACATAAGTTAAGAAAGTTGTATTGCTTATGTTAATAAAAACACCAGACACTTTCACTTCAATTCACACTTCACTTTATTATTATATTAGACTTTGCAACTCATTATCATCACAAGAACTAAATTTGTAAGGTAATGAAACCGCTTAAATACCCTCGCGATCGACGGTCGCTAGCAGCACGCCAAGCATTGTTATAATTATGGCTTACCCAACATGATGTTGCTATGGTAAGCAAACATTGATCACCGTTGTCATGCAGCTGATCTGCATTCCAAGCTCACGAATGTGGTGTTGCTATGCAGGGGGTGGTTAAGTTAGGCCAGACAAGAATGGTACTTTGGGCTGCCTACCTAACATGCTGTTGCCAAGGTAAGCGCTGGCAGTGTGCATTGTTTGTTTTTATCCGGTTGGCTTGCATACCAATCTCACGCATGTGATGTTGCTATGCTGTGCTATATGATGGTTCAAGTAAGGCGAGCAGTGATGTCGTGTGACATTACTGCTCGCCTGGTATCACTTGTGCGATTGTTTTTGCCTTAGGCAAGCGACAACCAAATTGAAAACATTGGGGCTGTTGCTACTAGAGCTTTGCTAGGCATGCGATTATGAACATATTGAGGCTGTTGCTAAATGGACAGCAAGCGATCATAGTAACCTGTTGTCAGGCTGCATCGACTGAGCTTGGATGTTTACGTTGCTGTTACCCTATGATCCTTGGCTCTTGTTGTTAAGCACTGGGCTGACAGAAAAGGCGGTAGGGTATGCGAGGTATGTATGTATATGAAACGAAATGCTGTTGCTATGACGGGTTGGGGTATTACTTATATGAAGGGATTGCAAAATCTTTTAGAAATTAGTTCGGGGTCTTCTTGAAATAACCTTATACCATTTGGAGATTAGTGCAAAACATATTTATCAAGCACTACCCCGAAATATTGCACACTATCAAAAAAATTTACATGTATAAGCAGGGATAAGAGATTATTGGGTTATTTCCAATGTTTTGGAGAATATGGGAATGTCCAGAGCTAGGACATCACGCACGGCGTTCCCATGGCTAACCAGATTCCGTAGAATTTATACCAGTTTTCAGGTTGCTTACAACTAGTTGGTTTGACTGCTATTATCAGGCGGAGGATGACCATATATGGCTGATTCCTTGGAAACTGATATATTTCACATCGACTTTTTGTGAAATGTCAATGTTACGATAAATGACTTTTGAAAGTGTATACAGTGTAAATGGGGTATAAGAAATAGCCCCTGTTTCGCATTGCGCTACAACTTAACCCATTAACGCCCACTGTACCCATACTTTTTCAAATATCGAAAAAATGCATTCTAAATATCGAAAATATATAGTTTTGCTACAACCATGGCATAAACTGCTTTGAACGCAAGTAAATTATTCAGTTTCATACTTAAACTATTAACCCCTTATGAGAACACATATTAATTTGCTGGAAATTGAAACAAGAATTTTTGTATTTTTTTATGTTTTTTTAACGTTGTTCCATATATATATCGCACCCTAAATCAAAAACAGTCACAACTCAAAATTTTTTTAGGTCGCTTTCTTGGCATAGATTGCCTAATAAAAAGTAGTGCAGCCAATACATACAATATTTTTATTTTAGAATATTATCGTTACTCTTTAAAGAGCACAGTGATGTCAAGTTTTTAAAAATCAAATCACTTTTGTGCGATCCAGAAGCAATTAACTGAAAGTTACTCGGATTTTGAGTTGTGACTGTTTTTGATTTAGTGTGCGATATGTGAACAATATGCTCCAAAATCGGTTTATTCATGTATTAACAATGAATAACAGTTGTTACTGTATCAAAAACAGTAGAAAAAAAAGTTGTGACATTTTAGGGTTGTGGCATTTCATGTTTAATCTATTCTCATTTTAATATGGCTTGATATTTTTGGACTTCCGTTAGAAATTCGATGTGTGCCCCCAAGGTCTATATGTGTTCTAATTTTCAAGAAAAAATTACAGCTAGTTTAGAAGAAAAGCTGTGGTAAAGTTGTGACATGAGAAAGTGTGACACATACATATATTAAACGCAAAATCTTTCCAACCCGTCTTCAAAATGGGAGCTGCTCTACCACAGGTAAATGTTGACATTAGTCTGAACATGTGTCAAAAAAATTAAGATTATATGTTAATTAATATTGGCACACGCCGACTGTGACCACTATTTTTTGATTTTTTACAAAACTGGAGAACAAAGTTTAGTCCTCTATAGGATCCTAGTCAAGGACATTATTTTTAAAACAATTGTGGCATATTGTTACGCTCTTTATCCTCTTTTAAAGCTTCTTCATGCATATTTTGTTTTGATCACAATTTATAGCATATAATGCACATAAAAGTACACGACCTCAGCAAAGGGACACTATAAATTGTGACTTTTTTTTCTTTTTTGTGTGTTTAAAAGTAGTCCATGGTATTAAATGATTAAATTTTGTACTTGATTTATATTACTCGATGAGATTAATAAGACTGCATATCAGTTTATTTAAAAAAATGTCGGTTTGTTATACATTTTTGACACTAAAGTCGGTGAACACAAATATATCAGTTTCCAAGGAATCAGCCATATACCATATATAGCTAAAAGCAATGCCTGATGAAATTATGAAATTATGGCCCCGAAAAGTCCACTCACTTCAATCGTAATACGATTTATACACAAATTTACTTTTACCACTTCAATTACTTTGGCGATTCCTTTGAGGAATTGTAATTGGAAATTCTAAATTACATTTTCCATTCCTTGTAATGTAATTGAAAATTTTTCAATTACATTTTCAATTCCTTTCAAAGCCCATTACTTTTGAAATTACAATTCCTCAAAGTAATTTTTTTAAATTCCTTGTAATCAATTCCTTGTAATTGAGCCTCAAAAAAAGACCATTACTTTCGGTAATTTTTTTTGAGGAATTGAAATGTAATCAATTCCTTTTCTGTGGAGCAAAGTAATTGATTACATTTTTCAATTACTGAGGAATGTAATTGTAATTGTAATGTAATTGGTTTTACCCAGCTCTGTTAATGATACAGTTTTTATGAATGGATACAGTTTTTCAAAGTTCCAGCTTATATTCTGAGTCGGAAAATGACGATGAACATCACGAAAAGTTTTGCAACTTTGAGGATACTCTGGATGCAATGACCGAGAGTGACTTCAATCGTAACATGCGGTTAGAGCGACAAACAGTGGGTTATATAATAATAGGTAACCATTAAATTGTGAATAAATTTCCACGATAGCCGGTTTTAGGTACCGGAATGGCTTGGAGTGCTGAGCATATAAATCTGTTGAAATCGGATTCGGTATTTAAATATATTTTACTTAATATTCGATCACGATTCAGGTTACGTATTTGAATTGTAATGTTAAATTTACTGCGATGTGACGTCGCCTTTCATACGGCCACTTTTGTAATGAATGATCGCTGACCATCAAACTCCCATTGCCAGCAATTGCTGCTGCCTCTGCAATCTTTAGCGCGTATGTCCCAACAACAATGCCAGCCCGAACTGTTTTTCGTTATTCTCACCTTCCACTAACCTATGCTATTCTTGCAAAGGTATGTGTCACTTTGTGCGTGCGTATCACAATTATTGCGTGATGATCTTCATTATCGCTTCATAATCATTATTGATCTTCATAATTGCTGGCACTATGAACGCTAGGCAACGGTATGGGCAATTTGTTTCTTTATGTTTTATTAGTGCAAAGGTATTGCACTTGCATTTAACTACTGGTGTTGCTAGGCGCATTAGAACCTCTACCGCCCAACCCAGTATCCATTCTGATGCATTGACTTAACCCAGCATAAAAAAACAAGTAAAAGGTTTATAGGTTGGAAGGGATACCTTAACTTATATAATGCGATTTCGAAGAGAACGCATATCCGAATGTTGTTGTTTTGGGGAGTGTTGTCGAATTGACAGTACTTGGTCGTATATGAATCCGCTCCGGTACTACCTTGCGGTACTGCCCGACTGTCGACAGGAAGCTATGCAAGATATTGTGCTACTGCAACAAATTTTTTCATGCATTTATCAATGTAAAATCATGTTTTCAGGCAAATATTCCATATCAGAATTATTGGCTGACCAGTCCGGTAGTGGCAGACAACGAATTTCTCCCAAAAGGCGGTTTATATTTATTTTGGTACATAAGCAACACCGTGACATTTAGGCAGATAGCGAATTTGTTCGGGGTAGCATCATCAGCAGCGTGGACAACAGTGCATCGGTGGCCCGACGGTGCTCATTTGCACAAAACTGTTGAAAAGTTTTATCTGAAGAAACGTATCCCAGAAGGGTTAGGAGCTATAAATTGAACGCATATTGTAATAAAGGGTCCGAAAGACCAGTGAGAGATGTATTTCAATCGAAAGAAGGCGTACAGCATAGTCCTCCAAGCGGTAGTAGATGCCGATAAAATTTCATTGACATAACATGTGGTGAACCAGGTTCGCCCCCTGACTTTAGAGTTTTCAACGATGCTAAAATTTTACCAAGAGATGTTCTTAGGCTCGTACATTCTCATTGCAGATTCGGCGTATCCGACCACTAAATGGCTTGTGTCACCGTTCAAAGATTACACAAGTATACGCGGTTTTGGATCTTGGCAACTAAAAGTGGTTTAAGTCAATTTATGACGCTGAATCCGAATCTGCATTCCGTTTTTTAAGATTGATTTAAGATTTCGAGATATCGGTAATTTTGTGTTTTTTTAGGTATCACTTCATTAAAAAAATCGTTTCGCAAATTTTACATAAGCGACGAACGGAAGCAATAGCTTGTTCGAAAGGAAATTAAAATACCCTTCTACGACGTAGGTATAATATGTAGGGAAAGGTCAAATCATCGCTGAGCAATAGCTGGCCAAAGTCGAAATTTGGTTACGATTGGTTTTTACGATTTTTAAAAAAATTTTGATTTTGAAAATGGTTTTTTTGTACGAAGTTGTGAAAATCAGGATAATTTTTTTCCCCTAAAATTAGTGTGTGTAATAGCAAACACTTTTAGCAAAATCTTAGCCAGATCCGGCAAAAACTCTATTTTTGGGGATTTTTTTTGTAACTTTCAACAAAATTCAAATTCATTTTTTAAGATTTTTGTCAAATAATATTCATTTTATTAACTTAAAAGTAACAAATCAAAAATGAAGATTGGTGGAACTTTCCCTTTTGTATTGTTTAGTATCTGTTTCGCGTATTAGAGTCCAACAATAGTCGCTCATCATGCCTTCATCCCGAAATCCTTGGTATCGTCTTTCAATTTTGGCTAGATCTTGATGTAACCGCTCTCCCTGTTCGTCGCTCGTATCACCCAAGTTTTCGGGAAAGAAATCGAGAAAGGAATACAGAAAATGCATCTTTAGAGACATCCGATCTCCAATCTTTCGATAATTTTCCAACATATCGCCAATAATTTCCTCCAAATTAGGGGATTTGTGATTACCAAGAAAGTGGTGAACGATATTTTGAAAAGATGCACACGCGCCAGCTTCATCGGGCGTTAAACATTTTGTAAATTCTTTATCAGCCATTATTTTTAATTAAACGGTTTTAATTAGCTCACCCCGTTTGTTTTATTCTTTCTTGGGTCAAATTTAGTAATTCAAATTTTACCCTCTTCCTGTCAACCGATTAATCTGAAATTTTGCATACACTTTGGATTTTGGTGACAATACAATTATGTTTGGGTGTTGCCACTTGGGGTGGTTTACAGGGTTTGCCACCTATCTCAATGTTTTCTAAATATAGAGCTAGATATGCCAATATGGGTATCAAATGAAAGGTATCTTCGTCCGTATTCCAAATATGACAATTTCAAGCAGGGTTGCCACCTAGAGTTGCCACCTAACCGTATTTTATGTTTTTCCTTATATCTCGGGATCTGCTTGACCGTTTTAAATGAAATTTAGCATATAGATAGCATGATTCATTCTAAGATTATATTCGTGGGTGTTGCCACTTGGGGTGGTTTACAGGGTTGCCACCTATCTCAATGCTTTCTAAATATAGAGCTAGATATGCCAATATGGGTATCAAATTAAAGGTATCTTCGTCCGTATTCCAAATATGACAATTTCAAGCAGGGTTGCCACCTAGAGTTGCCACCTAACCGTATTTTAGGTTTTTCCTTATATCTCGGGATCTGCTTGACCGTTTTGAATGAAATTTAGCATATAGATAGCATGATTCATTCTAAGATTATATTCGTGGGTGTTGCCACTTGGGGTGGTTTACAGGGTTGCCACCTATCTCAAGACGAATCCCTACCACCTCCAGAAAAACTGGGGATAGTGAAAAAGTAGGCGTGGTACCTCCCATACAACTGGAATATGTCGTGGTCAATATCTCTAGGTTAACAAAGCTATACGAAATTAAATATTAAATCATCCAAGTTAATTTTAAATCTTTGCAAAATGAAGTAGGCTACTTCTTTTAAAAATTCTTGAGACCGCGTATAATTGATAAATGTCAATTACAAATTTCAAATTTAATTTTAAATCTTGCAATAATGAAGCACTAAATGAATTAAAAAGAATGCGAAATAAAAACTAAAAACTAGAAAATAAAAAAATAGGTAAAAAACTTTTTAAGTTAAACGGTTTTATGTTAAACATACATTGCAATATTTAAGATAAATGTACTAAAAACCAAAAAATAATAAAATAGATACAGTCGTGGGAATTATAAACATATGCATAGACTAGATTAAAATAAAACCGGGGAGCACGTCAATTGTCTACAATTGTTGATTGAAATGTTTGTTTTGTAATGTTGCACTATAATTAGGCAGTTGTTCAACCGACAACGATGGACGTGTGATAAGTAGGGCTATAATGTGGAAACAAGCTAGCAAGCTCGATTATAAGCGAGTTTTAGGGTTTCATAGTGGTGAGCGAGTAGTACTTTTATCATATGTTTTGTCGATTAAAGGCACACTACAAGCAGTGAAACGATTCCTCGCCAGCCAGCAGTGTGAATGTCCAACGATAAACTAGCTGAAACATTTCTTTACTTTACATGGAGTGTATAACTATTGGAATTTCCATGAGCAAGAAAATAGTAAGTAATTTCCTCACCGTCTGCGGGCCAACTGCCTAACGACGAATTAAACGATTCTTCTATCGCACATTAAGTCGATAATTTGTAGACAATTGACGTGCTTCCCGGTTTTATTTTAATCTAGTCTATGCATATGTTTATAATTCCCACGACTGTATCTATTTTATTATTTTTTGGTTTTTAGTACATTTATCTTAAATATTGCAATGTATGTTTAACATAAAACCGTTTAACTTAAAAAGTTTTTTACCTATTTTTTTATATATATAGATTACAAATTCTTCACCATAACATAGATTATGAAAAAGAACGGAATAACCACCTATATTCACAATCAAAACTTTTCTTTCATTCACTTTTTCAACATTCGCAATAGTAGCGAAAATGAATTCACCATTTGTATTTTTAAATATAAAACGGAAAAAATCTGTATGGCATTAAGTTCGTATATACGAACGCCAATTCATTTTTATATATATAGATTACAAATTCTTCACCATGATATAGATTACAGGCCATTCACCACAATGTTTGAGCCATCCACCGCAAATAAGGTGAACGGCGCAAAGTTCAGGCCATTCACCACAATATTTAAGACATCTACCAAATAAGGTGAATTAAGCAAGATTCTTAACCGTGGTTAGTGCCGAAGCTAAAAATACCTTTTAATCAATGTATTTGTATTTTTAAATATAAAACGGAAAAAATCTGTATGGCATTAAGGTCCCTACAGGAACATTTCAGGTAGAATACCAGTGATCTCAACTGACTACAATTTATATGGAAGCTAAACTTCTTTAGCTAATATATGATTAAATTGAAGATTTAGAAAATGTTTTGTTCTATATAAATAAACACAATATCCGATAGAATAAAGAAAAGAAAAAATTTTGATTTTTTATTTATGTCTCCTCAGGAGTTCCTCAAGGAATCCATCTTTTCCCGATTCTGTTCTTGTTGTTTATAAATGATATTTCTACAGTAATATAATTTTCGAAAATTTTAATGTATGCCAACGATGTAAAGCTTTTTATGTCATTCGAAGAAGCTTCAATCAGATCTAAATACACTTGTTACTTGGTGCGATTTAAATTATATGCCGCTTAATCTAAAGAAATGTAAATACATGCGTTTTTCGAGAGGAAAATCACAGCCAGCTTCCTATACAATTAACAGTTATAGCCTTGAGCAAATGTATGATTTTGTTGACCTTGGGGTTACTATGGACTAAAATCTTTTTTCACTAATAACTTTTCACAGAAACAAAATATTGCTTTTCCCTCTTCGGGTTATTGTTACGGAGGTCAAGACGCGTCTTTTGATACCTCTCTCAAGATTTTTGGACGTGTATTAACACTTGACGTAAACCGTAAAGTATTACCGATATTTGTTTTCGTCAGAGTAAAATGAGGTGAACAAATTTCCTATGGTGAACGAATATTTGCTATTTGGCATTATATTATATTTTTGTGTTTAATAACGCGTGTGAACATAACTTTATGTGAAATAATATGAATCTAAACAGCACATGAATCTCTGTGCCGACATTATTGGTTGTCAAAATTTTACCTTTATATTTACCACGATAACTGTCAGAATTTACCATCGCTCTGTCAAAATTTTGCTTTTTTCAACCATTTGGAACACAGCCTTTGGTGTACAATTTGGGAATTTTTGTTGTACGTATTCCAACGTGCAACCTGTGTAATTTTTGCACTTTTATGCATATGTGTATATTCTGTTTAAAACTTTCACTCAAATCCTAGGCAGATATCCGCAAGAACCCCTTTTTTGGAAAAAATGTATGAGTTATTGTTCATTCCTTTTGCTGATAATACAATATTTGTGCTCTCCGGATACAGGTTTAGAACTCGTAGTTCTAAAAAAAACACATAAGAACCACAGAATACATATCGTTGATGCCTTTGCAAAACCACCTATCTGAAAGCAGTCAAATTTTACAGGAGAGCAAAACCTAGCTTCTATGTATAGCTAATGTTTTAACTTAATTTTTGTTTCTGTTTTTAAAAGATAATATTTACCTGAATAACATAGAATTGAACTAAACTTTTAAGTAGTGAGTTAGTTTTTTGTGGAATTATTTTGCCTATAGGCGGTTTTGCACTTTTGTGATTTGGGAAGTTTTGCATTTGGTCGATAGGTGGTTTCGCATAGGCATCAACGATATGTACAAACGTATGTTGCATAACAATAACATAAGCCATTACGGCAATTTTTGGTGGATACTTTCCGATATTTTGTCAGATTTACTGATCACAATTTTTTTTTTTGTTCGGGATGACGCCCGATCGGCACACAGCCTAACTGGGAAAACTACATTTTAATTTTTATACATATGTAGATTACAACTTCTTCACCATGATATAGATTACAGGCCATTCACCACAATGTTTGAGCCATCCACCGCAATAAGGTAGCGAAAAGGAAATCACCATTTGGAAAAATTACGGAATAAAAATCTATAATCACAATCAAAACTTTTGGTTGTTGTCTTCCCTACAGGAACATTTCAGTTAGAATACCAGTGATCTCAAATGACTACAATTTATATGGTAGCTAAACTTCTTTAGCTAATATATGATTAAATTGAAGATTTAGAAAATGTTTTGTTCTATATAAATAAACACTATGTCCGATAGAATAAAGAAAAGAAAAAATTTTGAAAATCGGTTAAGCCGTTATTGAGTATTAGCTAAAAAAATTTTAAATTGAGATTAGAAAAAAAAGAATTTATGTGGTAAATGAGACATGAAACAGATTGGAAACATTAAAGAAAAAATATTTAAAATCGGTTGAGCCGATCCGGAGATCTTACGGTATATACGAACGCCAATTCATTTTTATATATATAGATTACAAATTCTTCACCATAACATAGATTATGAAAAAGGACGGAATAACAACCTATATTCACAATCAAAACTTTTCATTCATTCACTTTTTCAACATTCGCAATAGTAGCGAAAATGAATTCACCATTTGTATTTTTAAATATAAAACGGAAAAAATCTGTATGGCATTAAGTTCGTATATACGAACGCCAATTCATTTTTATATATATAGATTACAAATTCTTCACCATGATATAGATTACAGGCCATTCACCACAATGTTTGAGCCATCCACCGCAAATAAGGTGAACGGCGCAAAGTTCAGGCCATTCACCACAATATTTAAGACATCTACCAAATAAGGTGAATTAAGCAAGATTCTTAAACTTGGTTAGTGCCGAAGCTAAAAATACCTTTTAATCAATGTATTTGTATTTTTAAATATAAAACGGAAAAAATCTGTATGGCATTAAGGTCCCTACAGGAACATTTCAGGTAGAATACCAGTGATCTCAACTGATTACAATTTATATGGAAGCTAAACTTCTTTAGCTAATATATGATTAAATTGAAGATTTAGAAAATGTTTTGTTCTATATAAATAAACACAATATCCGATAGAATAAAGAAAAGAAAAAATTTTGATTTTTTATTTATGTCTCCTCAGGAGTTCCTCAAGGAATCCATCTTGGCCCGATTCTGTTCTTGTTGTTTATAAATGATATTTCTACAGTAATATAATTTTCGAAAATTTTAATGCATGCCGACGATGTAAAGCTTTTTATGTCATTCGAAGAAGCTTCAATCAGATCTAAATACACTTGTTACTTGGTGCGATTTAAATTATATGCCGCTTAATCTAAAGAAATGTAAATACATGCGTTTTTCGAGAGGAAAATCACAGCCAGCTTCCTATACAATTAACAGTTATAGTCTTGAGCAAATGTATGATTTTGTTGACCTTGGGGTTACTATGGACTAAAATCTCAGTTTTAACTGCCATATTAACGTAACAGTCAATAAAGCTGGAGGCGTTCTAGCATTTGTTAAACTATGGTCTAAAGAACTTTGCGACCCTTATGTAACTAAAACTCTTTACTACATTAGTCAGACTGATACTTGAATACGGTTCTATAATTTGGAATCCACGTTACCAGGTCCACGTGGATCGCTTAGAATCAGTTCAAAAACAATTTTTACTATTTGACTTAAGAGATCTTCACTGGGATCCGTTGTATAATTTGCCATCGTATACGAGTCGCTTAAAACTAATTAATCTTCACAGCCTTTCTAGTCGGAGGGAAATGCTTAGAATTGTTTTCAAGATTAAATTACTAAATGGTTCAATCACAAGCCCGTTTCTTTTGAGCGAAGTGAACTTCAATGTACCTTCTCGTCCATCAAGACATTTTAAACCACTTATCTTGAAAGAGTGCCGAACTAATTTTGAATTAAATGAGCCTTTTCGTTGTTTGTGTCAAGATTATAACTCTCGTTCTGGTACGTTTGATATTTCAGACTCACTATGCAGCATAAAAAAGTAAATTCTTTCTATCCTAAATACATAGCAACAATTTGCTTTCATATCCTTTGATTCTTATCTTTATTCTTTACAATAACTATCCGCTGTCAACTAATTGTTTATTAATTGTGTAATCTATTTTTTATCTACCTTACTTAGCTGATGAGATTTTCTCTGTAGCTGAGCAGTTTTAGATCTCGACGATTAACAAACCAAAGCCTTTTAAAGACTCGGCACGAAAGAACAATCCGCGCGTATAGCGGTCGGGCGGGATATGGTGGATAATCCGTTGGGAATTATTATTATTATTATTATCTATATATTAATAGGCTAACACTCTCCCCATACTAATTTTCGCAACCCAAGTTCATATAGTATTTATAGATAGATCCCTATAAAAGTTATATTGCCATCTTGGTAGGGACTATTTCTTCTAATTATGCTTTGTTTATTTGTTATTAAACAAAAAAGAAGCCTACAAACTTTCCAAAACTCTCCAGCTATTTTGTAATCTCCAACAGCACAACATATATAAAAGCTTTTACCAAAGCTACAGTATCTGACTGTTTCATGGTACGCTAGATGGACGCGCGCCTGGCGCAAGAATTTCACCACTACCCTCAGCGACATCTACAACCCAGTAGATAAAGTCTCTGATTCACAACAGAAATGATATACAAGATACAGCAGTGGTAAAGGTGCCGCCTCTGATGCGTGCTTTTACAGGTTCAAAAGCACGGGTTCGGGACAGGTTAAGGTTTTTTTTTTTATAAATTATATTTGCCTTGAAACATATAGTAACATATGAAAACCTTTTATCATAATATTTTTTTTTTCATTTATTGAAGATTGGCCAGAAAAATATTACCAATTGTCTCATTTAGAAGAGGAATTTTCCAGAAGAGGAATTTTCAAAAATAGAAGAGAAAAAAGAAAAATGTCAAAATCCATGCAAAGAAATGTAAAGCAGGAGTTATTTCCTTTCAAATGTTGTTGAAAATAATCTGTAGCCTTACTACAAGCCGAAATCTAATCACTTCAGTTGGTGCATGTTTTCATTACCTTATGAAAAATTTCAGCAGTATCTATATATTAATGGGCTAACACTCTCCCCATAGTAATTTTCGCAACCCAACTTCATACAGTATTTATAGATAGATCCCTATAAAAGTTATATTGCCATCTTGGTATGCACTATTTCTACTGTCTCGCGAAAAAAAATTTTGAAAATTATGCTTTGTTTATTTGTTATTAAACAAAAAAGAAGCCTACAAACTTTCCGGAACTCTCCAACTATTTTGTAATCTCCAACAGCACAACATATATAAAAGCTTTTACCAAAAGCCAAAACTACAGTATGTAACTGTTTCGATGTACAATAGATGGACCCGTGCGCGCCTTGCGTAAAGAATTTCACCACTACCCTTAGCGACATCTACAACCCAGTAAATAAAGTCTCTGATTCACAACAGAAATGTTATACATGATACAGCAGTGGTAAAGGTGCCGCCTCTGATGCGTGCTTTTACAGGTTCAAAAGCACGGGTTCGGGACAGGTTAAGGTTTTTTTTTTTATAAATTATATTTGCCTTGAAACATATAGTAACATATGAAAACCTTTTATCATAATATTTTTTTTTTTTAATTTATTGAAGATTGGCCAGAAAAATATTACCAATTGTCTCATTTAGAGCAAAGGTGTAAGTAGACGCTGGAAAGTATAAGTAGTTGCTGGCGTCATTTTAAATAATTTTCCTTGCTTTAAAAGAATTAAAAAAAAAATAGGTAAAAAACTTTTTAAGTTAAACGGTTTTATGTTAAACATACATTGCAATATTTAAGATAAATGTACTAAAAACCAAAAAATAATAAAATAGATACGGTCGTGGGAATTATAAACATATGCATAGACTAGATTAAAATAAAACCGGGAAGCACGTCAATTGTCTACAAATTATCGACTTAATGTGCGATAGAAGAATCGTTTAATTCGTCGTTAGGCAGTTGGCCCGCAGACGGTGAGGAAATTACTTACTATTTTCTTGCTCATGGAAATTCCAATAGTTATACACTCCATGTAAAGTAAAGAAATGTTTCAGCTAGTTTATCGTTGGACATTCACACTGCTGGCTGGCGAGGAATCGTTTCACTGCTCGTAGTGTGCCTTTAATTGACAAAACATATGATAAAAGTACTACTCGCTCACCACTATGAAACCCTAAAACTCGCTTATAATCGAGCTTGCTAGCTTGTTTCCAAATTATAGCCCTACTTATCACACGTCCATCGTTGTCGGTTGAACAACTGCCTAATTATAGTGCAACATTACAAAACAAACATTTTAATCAACAATTGTAGACAATTGACGTGCTCCCCGGTTTTATTTTAATCTAGTCTATGCATATGTTTATAATTCCCACGACTGTATCTATTTTATTATTTTTTGGTTTTTAGTACATTTATCTTAAATATTGCAATGTATGTTTAACATAAAACCGTTTAACTTAAAAAGTTTTTTACCTATTTTTTTATTTTCTAGTTTTTAGTTTTTGTTTCGCATTCTTTTTAATTCATTTAGTGCTTCATTATTGCAAGATTTAAAATTAAATTTGAAATTTGTAATTGACATTTATCAATTATACTCGGTCTCAAGAATTTTTAAAAGAAGTAGCCTAGTTCATTTTGCAAAGATTTAAAATTAACTTGGATGATTTAATATTTAATTTCGTATAGCTTTGTTAACCTAGAGATATTGTCCACGACATATTCCAGTTGTATGGGAGGTACCACGCCTACTTTTTCACTATCCCCAGTTTTTCTGGAGGTGGTAGGGATTCGTCTTGAGATAGGTGGCAACCCTGTAAACCACCCCAAGTGGCAACACCCACGAATATAATCTTAGAATGAATCATGCTATCTATATGCTAAATTTCATTCAAAACGGTCAAGCAGATCCCGAGATATAAGGAAAAACATAAAATGCGGTTAGGTGGCAACTCTAGGTGGCAACCCTGCTTGAAATTGTCATATTTGGAATACGGACGAAGATACCTTTCATTTGATACCCATATTGGCATATCTAGCTCTATATTTAGAAAACATTGAGATAGGTGGCAACCCTGTAAACCACCCCAAGTGGCAACACCCAAACATAATTGTATTGTCACCAAAATCCAAAGTGTATGCAAAATTTCAGATTAATCGGTTGACAGGAAGAGGGTAAAATTTGAATTACTAAATTTGACCCAATAAAGAATAAAACAAACGGGGTGAGCTAAATAAAACCGTTTAATAAAAAACAACAATTCCCTATTTTGTCTTCACTGAGAATCCCGATTTACCGAGAATCCCCAGAATCGAAGTCAGGTGTCCTGCAAGTAGTATACATTTATACCCATTTTGGTATAAAAATTGTACAATTATACACGCTCACGCATATGGGCAATCCTGTAAGCTCAAAGATTTTAAAACATACATACATTCATATATGTACATACTTATGAGGGGAAGCCATGCGATTATAAACGTTACCGAAAAATTGAGAAATCGTCATTCTCTCTGCCGAAAATTTCTGCGCATTTGGTTTCTTCTACTCGGTGCGTGAAACACTTGCTAAAATTTTCAAATTTTTTGCCCTCATTCCTTTTACTAACCATAGATAAATAGATTTGAGACTCTTCGTTTCGAGAGAGCGCTGTCAAAATGCACATTTTTTATAACATTTGTCATTGGTGCCACTCCGTGAAAGTGGAGTAAAACTGAGTAATGGTATTTTCATCATATATTTTGGGGATTTTAAAGGTTTTGCTTTAATTGGACTTTTGAAGGAGTAAATAAATTTTTCGAAACTTATTTTTCAAAAATATGACATATACTGCCATGAGTTGATAATGAAATATTGAATTTATTGATAAATATGGATTGATAGGATCAAAAGCACTATAAAAACCGTTGTTGGGTGCATGGGGGCTGGTCCTCTACTTAAAATTTCTGAAGTTCTTCTAACAAAATCAATAACATAAGGCCAAGTAAAAAATGTACTTAAGGTTTTTTGTTGATAAATTTTGACTGGCTTATAGTATTGACCTTCCGAATGCATATTATTATCAGGGACACCGAACCACATGTTTTGATGTAGCACTCAACATTTTTCATAACTTCTACCCATTTGACCCCAAAGCTAAAGAGTTACCGACTATTTCGGCACATTTTTTCGTTGCCTTAGTCTGGTCTTCTGCGAAATGCCATTTATTTTGACTCTCCTGCTCTCCTGCATTGTACAGAACAAATTTTCTAAAATTTTTGCACGCCATGACTGCAAAAACACCTAGAAATAGTAGGGTAATGTAAATTGGCATACATACATTATGTTGGTGTGAAACTGATAATATGAAGTATGTAAAAGTAAAAGTTAAAGAAACAGTTGAAAGAAGTACATAAATTCAAAAATTTTAAAAATTGTAATTTTGTCACTTAGAAAGTTATTCCCGAGGATGCTTCAATTGCCTACCTCATGGGTGGTGTGGAAATGGCAAGACCTTTACTTTAGTACCAACTCACCAATTTGCTTCTTCTGACAAATGTTTCGTTTGTTGGTTAGATCCTTTGTGGATCAAATGAACGCACGTGAGCGTGAGTGAGTGGAGCCTTCTATAACGTACGAAAATGCGTTCACGGACATTTATCAATTGAGCTCTTATTTTCAATAAAATTTAAAACAATTTAGTAGCGAGATGATAAAATAAGCATATTTGCGACCTTTAGGGCCGTTTTCACGACTAGGCGTCAAATTTTTCAACTTTTTTTTTATATTCACCAAATTTTTGGAAAAAGCGACTGATATAAACCAGTTATACGAAGAAAAGTAGTTTAAGTTCACGAAGAAGTCTATGACATGCTATATCTCTTGTGACAAAACTAAACCAAGTAAGTAGCTCTCCCGCGACTTATGCAAAAAGGAATAAGTCTTATTTATTTTTTCACCTACTTACTTGGTATTGCATTTGTCACGGGAGATATGTATGTTAAAGAAAAGATTGTGGCCAGGAAAATAAGTATTTTATTTCAAAGTTTTATTTTTAGAGGAGCTGAAGAAAATTTAAATTGGTCGAATTTCGACCACGGGCGATACTAGTTATTATAAATAACTAGCAGGGTACCCGGCTTTGCTCGGGATGTAAGTAGTTAGGGGGCCTTTCAAAATCAATAATATACTTTAAGATTTCATATTTATATAATACTAGCAGGGTACCCGGCTTTGCTCGGGATGTAAGTAGTTAGGGGGTCTTTCAAAATCATAATATACTTTAAGATTTCATATTTATATAATACTAGCAGGGTACCCGGCTTTGCTCGGGATGTAAGTAGTTAGGGGGCCTTTCAAAATCAATAATATACTTTAAGATTTCATATTTATATAATACTAGCTGACCCGACAGACGTTGTCCTGTCAATGTTCCTCCTTCGTAGTTCTTTAACTCTGCAATGCATATCAGTGCCATATGGCTTTTGTGACTTTGGCTGTGTATCAAATGATATTTGTTTTCGTCAGAGTAAAATGAGGTGAACAAATTTCCTATGGTGAACGAATATTTGCTATTTGGCATTACATATATTATATTTTTGTGTTTAATTACGCGTGTGAACATAACTTTATGTGAAATAATATGAATCTAAACAGCACATGCATCTCTGTGCCGACATTATTGGTTGTCAAAATTTTACCTTTATATTTACCACGATAACTGTCAGAATATACCATCGCTCTGTCAAAATTTTGCTTTTTTCAACCATTTGGAACACAGCCTTTGGTGTACAATTTGGGAATTTTTGTTGTACGTATTCCAACGTGCAACCTGTGTAATTTTTGCACTTCTATGCATATGTGTATATTCTGTTTAAAACTTTCACTCAAATCCTAGGCAGATATCCGCAAGAACCCCTTTTTTGGAAAAAATGTATGAGTTATTGTTCATTCCTTTTGCTGATAATATAATATTTGTGCTCTCCGGATACAGGTTTAGAACTCGTAGTTCTAAAAAAAAACACATAAGAACCACAGAATACATATCGTTGATGCCTTTGCAAAACCACCTATCTGAAAGCAGTAAAATTTTACAGGAGAGCAAAACCTAGCTTCTATGTATAGCTAATGTTTTAACTTAATTTTTGTTTCTGTTTTTAAAAGATAATATTTACCTGAATAACATAGAATTGAACTAAACTTTTAAGTAGTGAGTTAGTTTTTTGTGGAATTATTTTGCCTGTAGGCGGTTTTGCACTTTTGTGATTTGGGAAGTTTTGCATTTGGTCGATAGGTGGTTTCGCATAGGCAACAACGATATGTACAAACGTATGTTGCATAACAATAACATAAGCCATTACGGCAATTTTTGGTGGATACTTTCCGATATTTTGTCATATTTACTGATCACAATTTTTTTTTTTGCTCGGGATGACGCCCGATCGGCACACAGCCTAACTGGGAAAACTACATTTTCATTTTTATTAGGCATGGGACTATTCGAATAAACAAAACTTTTATTCGGCGGGTACAAAAAATTCGAATAGTATTTATTCGAATTTTTTTATTCGTTTATTCGAATATTATTATTCGTTTATTCGAATATTATTATTCGTTATAGTACTATTCGAATATTTTTGTTAATAGATTTTTAAAACGATATTCGTTGTTTTCTTTGCTTGTACCTATGAGCGCGCATTTATTTTTGTATGTTTTGCATGTATATGTGTATGTTTGCGTGTACAAATGTGTGCCCAAGCGGTTACAATTTTTCTTGCATTATTCGAATAGTGGTAACGAATAGTTGTATTTATTCGGTTAATGGTGGTTGAATACTTTTTGGCTTATTATCTTAATAATTAAATAGCTATTTGTACAGTGTTGTGGGAATAATAAAATACAATTATTGGTAATAATTGAAGCTGTAAATAGGCATTTACTATAAAGTTACTATACATATGTATGTAAGTATGTAGGTATGGTCATGGAAATTTGCGAACTCTTTGTATTGAATGGGCTGGTTAAGGATGATCATTAGTAGGTAGATTTTTTATTGTGTTTCATCAACTGAAGAATTGCAAGCGCGACTATTTGTTTTAAATTTGGGTGTCTTAACTCGTTAACTAAATGAACACAAAGGACCTACTTGCATGAGGGATTGCGAATTCACCCGGCAGTAGCATGTAGCTATTTTCTTCTGTTGTCTTCCCTTGAAAACCTTTCATATATTTTAAACAATGATTAGGTACGTATGAAAAAATTTAAGTTTCCGCATACTATGTGCTAAGATGCAAAATTTATGTACATGTACAAAAAGTGTTCAACAGAAGTACCTTAAATAAGAGCAAGGATCTACCTACTAATGATCATCGTTAACCAGCCCATTCAACACAAAGAGTTCGCAAATTTCCATGACCATACCTACATACTTGGGTCGTTCTTAAAAAACATGACGATTCTGAATTTTGTAATTTTTAAAAATTAAGTTGGCCAAATATGTTTATAATTGGCCTCATGTGGTTACGGATGGTATCAACAATAGGAATACATAAATAACAGTTTTTTTTTTAATTTTTGGAGTTTTTACACACAGAGTGGTCACAGAGTGGACCAGTAACAGAAGGGACAAATTAACTCAAAAATACCATATTTTAGCTTTTTATTCGAATTTTTGAGAATATATTTGTCCACTTAATTAATACAACACAAAGAGTTCGCAAATTTCCATGACCATACCTACATACTTACATACATATGTATGTAAGTACATTTATATGAGTATTTAACAAAAAATAGGAAGCAGGTAGTATTATTTTGTGTATGTTGCTTTACGCAAATTAAACTATTTACACATGTGAACATGAAAAATCAGCACAAACCCGTCCTTTTCTTACCATAATAAACAGTATACATAATGAATTTTGGCCCTGGCATCTCTTGCTTCAAGCCCTAGCACAATACCTACCAAGCAAATGTAACTGCATAAACATATAAATGTACAAATACATATTTATGTATAGTAACTTTATAGTAAATGCCTATTTACAGCTTCAATTATTACCAATAATTGTATTTTATTATTCAAACAACACTGTACAAATAGCTATTTAATTATTAAGATAATAAGCCAAAAACTATTCAACCACCATTAACCGAATAAATACAACTATTCGTTACCATTATTCGAATAATGAAGGAAATATTGTTACTGCTTGGTCACACATTTGTACACGCAAACATACAAAACATACAAAACATAAATGCACGCCCCTAGGTACAAGAAAAGAAAACAGCGAATATCGTTTTAAAAATCTATTAACAAAAATATTCGAATAGTACTATAACGAATAATAATATTCGAATAAACGAATAATAATATTCGAATAAACGAATAAAAAATTCGAATAAATACTATTCGAATTTTTTGCAACGAATATTTTTATTCGTTTATTCGAATATTATTCGAAAAAAATCCCACTCCTAATTTTTATACATAGATTACAACTTCTTCACCATGATATAGATTACAGGCCATTCACCACAATGTTTGAGCCATCCACCGCAATAAGGTAGCGAAAAGGAAATCACCATTTGGAAAAATTACGGAATAAAAATCTATAATCACAATCAAAACTTTTGGTTGTTGTCTTCCCTACAGGAACATTTCAGTTAGAATACCAGTGATCTCAAATGACTACAATTTATATGGTAGCTAAACTTCTTTAGCTAATATATGATTAAATTGAAGATTTAGAAAATGTTTTGTTCTATATAAATAAACACTATGTCCGATAGAATAAAGAAAAGAAAAAATTTTGAAAATCAGTTAAGCCGTTATTGAGTATTAGCTAAAAAAATTTTAAATTGAGATTAGAAAAAAAGAATTTATGTGGTAAATGAGACATGAAACAGGTTGGAAACATTAAAGAAAAAATATTTAAAATCGGTTGAGCCGATCCGGAGATCTTACGGTATATACGAACGCCAATTCATTTTTATATATATAGATTACAAATTCTTCACCATAACATAGATTATGAAAAAGGACGGAATAACAACCTATATTCACAATCAAAACTTTTCATTCATTCACTTTTTCAACATTCGCAATAGTAGCGAAAATGAATTCACCATTTGTATTTTTAAATATAAAACGGAAAAAATCTGTATGGCATTAAGTTCGTATATACGAACGCCAATTCATTTTTATATATATAGATTACAAATTCTTCACCATGATGTAGATTACGGGCCATTCATCACAATGTTTGAGCCATCCACCGCAAATAAGGTGAACGGCGCAAAGTTCAGGCCATTCACCACAATATTTAAGACATCTACCAAATAAGGTGAATTAAGCAAGATTCTTAACCGTGGTTAGTGCCGAAGCTAAAAATACCTTTTAATGAATGTATTTGTATTTTTAAATATAAAACGGAAAAAATCTGTATGGCATTAAGGTCCCTACAGGAACATTTCAGGTAGAATACCAGTGATCTCAACTGACTACAATTTATATCTAAGCTAAACTTCTTTAGCTAATGTATGATTAAATTGAAGATTTAGAAAATGTTTTGTTCTATATAAATAAACACAATATCCGATAGAATAAAGAAAAGAAAAAATTTTGATTTTTTATTTATGTCTCTTAGGAGTTCCTCAAGGAATCCATCTTGGCCCGATTCTGTTCTTGTTGTTTATAAATGATATTTCTACAGTAATATAATTTTCGAAAATTTTAATGTATGCCGACGATGTAAAGCTTTTTATGTCATTCGAAGAAGCTTCAATCAGATCTAAATACACTTGTTACTTGGTGCGATTTAAATTATATGCCGCTTAATCTAAAGAAATGTAAATACATGCGTTTTTCGAGAGGAAAATCACAGCCAGCTTCCTATACAATTAACAGTTATAGTCTTGAGCAAATGTATGATTTTGTTGACGTTGGGGTTACTATGGACTAAAATCTCAGTTTTAACTGCCATATTAACGTAACAGTCAATAAAGCTGGAGGCGTTCTAGCATTTGTTAAACTATGGTCTAAAGAATTTAGCGACCCTTATGTAACTAAAACTCTTTACTACATTAGTCAGACTGATACTTGAATACGGTTCTATAATTTGGAATCCACGTTACCAGGTCCACGTGGATCGCTTAGAATCAGTTCAAAAACAATTTTTACTATTTGACTTAAGAGATCTTCACTGGGATCCGTTGTATAATTTGCCATCGTATACGAGTCGCTTAAAACTAATTAATCTTCACAGCCTTTCTAGTCGGAGGGAAATGCTTAGAATTGTTTTCAAGATTAAATTACTAAATGGTTCAATCACAAGCCCGTTTCCCTACAGGAACATTTCAGTTAGAATACCAGTGATCTCAACTGACCACAATTTATATAGTAGCTAAACTTCTTTAGCTAATATATGATTAAATTGAGGATTTAGAAAATGTTTTGTTCTATATAAATAAACACTATGTCCGATAGAATAAAGTAAAGGAAACAATTTGAAAATCGGTTAGCCGTTATTGAGTATTAGCTAAAACAATATCAAATTGAGATTAGAAAAAAAAGAATTTATGTGGTAAATGAGACATGAAACAGATTAAAGCAAAAATATTTAAAATCGGTTGAGCCGATCCGGTATGGCATTAAGTTCCCTACAGGAACATTTCAGTTAGAATACCAGTGATCTCAACTGACCACAATTTATATGGTAGCTAAACTTCTTTAGCTAACATATGATTAAATTGAAGATTTAGAAAATGTTTTGCTCTATATAAATAAACACTATGCCCGATAGAATAAAGAAAAGGAAAAATTTGAAAATCGGTTAAGCCGTTATTGAGTATTAGCTAAAAAAATTTTAAATTGAGATTAGAAAAAAAAGAATTTATGTGGTAAATGAGACATGAAACAGATTGGAAACATTAAAGAAAAAATATTTAAAATCGGTTGAGCCGATCCGGAGATCTTACGGTGTATACGAACGCCAATTCATTTTTATATATATAGATTACAAATTCTTCACCATGATATAGATTACAGGCCATTCACCGCAATGTTTGAGCCATCCACCACAAATAAGGTGAACGGCGCAAAGTTCAGGCCATTCACCACAATATTTAAGACATCTACCAAATAAGGTGAATTAAGCAAGATTCTTAACCGTGGTTAGTGCCGAAGCTAAAAATACCTTTTAATGAATGTATTTGTATTTTTAAATATAAAACGGAAGGAATCTGTATGGCATTAAGTTCCCTACAGGAACATTTCAGTTAGAATACCAGTGATCTCAACTGACTACAATTTATATGGTAGCTAAACTTCTTTAGCTAATATATGATTAAATTGAAGATTTAGAAAATGTTTTGTTCTATATAAATAAACACTATGTCCGATAGAATAAAGAAAAGAAAAAATTTTGAAAATCGGTTAAGCCGTTATTGAGTATTAGCTAAAAAAATTTTAAATTGAGATTAGAAAAAAAAGAATTTATGTGGTAAATGAGACATGAAACAGATTGGAAATATTAAAGAAAAAATATTTAAAATCGGTTGAGCCGATCCGGAGATCTTACGGTGTATACGAACGCCAATTCATTTTTATATATATAGATAGATTACAAATTCTTCACCATAACATAGATTATGAAAAAGGACGGAATAACAACCTATATTCACAATCAAAACTTTTCATTCATTCACTTTTTCAACATTCGCAATAGTAGCGAAAAGGAATTCACCATTTGTATTTTTAAATATAAAACGGAAAAAATCTGTATGGCATTAAGTTCCCTACAGGAACATTTCAGTTAGAGTACCAGTGATCTCAACTGACCACAATTTATATGGTAGCTAAACTTCTTTAGCTAATATATGATTAAATTGAAGATTTAGAAAATGTTTTGTTCTATATAAATAAACACCATGTCCGATAGAATAAAGAAAAGGAAAAATTTTGAAAATCGGGTAAGCCGTTATTGAGTATTAGCTAAAAAAATTTTAAATTGAGATTAGAAAAACAAGAATTTATGTGGTAAATGAGACATGAAACAGATTGGAAACATTAAAGAAAAAATATTTAAAATCGGTTGAGCCGATCCGGAGATCTTACGGTATATACGAACGCCAATTCATTTTTATATACATATATAGATTATTGCCTACTGAATAATTTACCATTTTCGAATATTTTGAAAATTTTGAAAAAAGAGTATTAAAAACCGGTTTTCAAAAATTTTCTTTTGCGGTATTCGTTTGTAACGTTAGGGGGCCTTTCAAGAATTCAATTTTGACAAATTGTGCCAGGATGAATGTAAATTCAAATGCTGATTTGATACCATATTGTAGGGTAATATTAAGGTTTTCCTGCAATCGCATTTTTACCGATAACTCAGTTATAGAAAAATTTATCGAAATATGTCGAAGTCCAAATGAAACCAGGGTCCATCCCCTTTCGTTTGATACCCATATTGTAGGGTAATATCAAGGTTTTCGGGCAATCGCATTTTGACCGATAACTTAGTTATCGATCAATTTATCGAAGCCAAAATGAAACCTGGGGCCTTCCCCTTTCGTTTGATACCCATATTGTACGATCTTTCTATACCTATATGCGAAATATCATAAGTATAGGTTCAATATACTTAGAGTTATATGGAATAAAAAAGTTTCGAAAAGTAACGTTCCCTAGCAGGGTCGGAACCCCCAAAATTAAAAAAAAATAGCCTATAGCTCCTTCCAGACTATAACCTGTAGGCGTGCCAAATTTCAACAAAATCCGTTTAACCATTCTCACGTTTTTAGGGAACAAAAGCAAACGTCTTGACATCCAAACATCGAAACCCATCGAAGTCCAAATGAAACCTGCGGCCTTCTCCTTTCGTTTTATATCCATATTATAGGGTAATGTTAAGTTTTTCGGGCAATCGCATCTTGACCGATAACTTAGTTATCGATCAATTAATCGAAATATACGGAAGCCAAAATGAAACCTGGGGCCTTCCCCTTTCGTGTGATACCCATATTATATGGCAAGTTTAAGGTTTTTGGGCAATCACATTTTCACCGATAACACATCATCGATAAATTTATCGAAACCTATCGAAGTACAAATAAAACCTGGGGCCTTCCCCTTTCGTTTGATACCCATATTGTAGGGCAAGTTTATGGTTTTTGGGCAATCACATTTTCACCGATAACACATCATCGATAAATTTATCGAAACCTATCGAAGTCCAAATGAAACCTGCGGCCTTCTCCTTTCGTTTTATACCCATATTATAGAGTAATGTTAAGTTTTTTGGGCAATCACCGATAACTCAGTTATCGATAAATTTATCGAAACCTGTCGAAGTCCAAATGAAACCTGGGGCCATCCCCTTTCGTTTGATACCCATATTGTAGGGTAATATCAAGGTTTTTCTGCAATCGCATTTTTACCGATAACTCAGTTATAGATAAATTTATCGAAATATGTCGAAGTCCAAATGAAACCTGGGGCCTTCCCCTTTCGTTTGATACCCATATTGTAGGGCAAGTTTATGTTTTTGGGCAATCACATTTTCACCGATAACACACATCGATAAATTTATCGAAACCTATCGAAGTCGAAATGAAACCTGCGGCCTTCTACTTTCGTTTTATACCCATACTAGCTGAGCCCGGCAAACGTTGTTTTGCCTTTGTTTTTTTGTTATTGTATACCTAGGACCATTATGAAGCTAAGATCATTGTGAGCCTCTGTTAAAAAGAAAACTATGAAAATAAACACCACTAATTTTCTCAATTCATTGTATTTCTTTAAAAAATAACGGTTATATAAAATAATTTAATTAGCCAATAATACATCCACAGCACATAAACTATTTTTTTCCATAACAAATTATTCAATAGCCAATATGGTAATAGAACAACAGCACATAAACTTTTGTTTAAATTAAAAACCAAACCACTCCCTGTTGAAACCTTAGTCAACACCTTTCTTTTGGTATCCATATTGTCCAAACCCTTTCTAGGGTCACACATTTTGGTCGATATCTAGGAAACGGGGTCCCATATTGGACTTTGAACCACTTCCTATTAAAACCCTCATCAACACCTTTCATTTGGTACCATATTGTGCAAACACTTTTTAGAGTCACACCTAGTCCACATTTTGGTGAATATCTCGGAAATGGGGTCCCATATGGGACTTTGAACCACTTCCTTTTTAAACTGTCATCAACAGCTTTAATTTGGTACCCATATTGTGTAAAGACTTTTTACGGTCACACCTGGTCCACATCTTGGTCAATATCTAGGAAACGGGGTCCCATATTGGACTTTGAACCACTTACTATTAAAACCCTCATCAACACCTTTCATTTGGTACCATATTGCGCAAACACTTTTTAGAGTCACACCTGGTCCACATTTTGGTGAATATCTCGGAAATGGGGTCCCATATTGGACTTTGAACCACTTCCTATTAAAACCCTCAACAACACCTTTCATTTGGTACCATGTTGTGCAAACACTTTTTAGAGTCACGCCTGGTCCACATTTTGGTCGATATCTCGGAAACGGGGTCCCATATGGGTATTTGAACCACCTCCTGTTAAAACCCTCACTAACACCTTTCATTTGGTACCCATACTGAGCAAACACTTTTTAGAGTCACGCCTGGTCCACATTTTGGTCGATATCTCGGAAACGGGGTGCCATATGGGACTTTGAACCACTTCCTGTTAAAACCCTCATCAACACCTTTTATTCGATACCCATATTGTGTAAACACCTTCTAGGGTCACCCCTGGTCCATATTTTGGTCGATATCTCGGAAATCGGGTCGCATAGGGTCTTGAAACGTTATATATATAGATATAGTAGGCTTATTGCCTACTGAATAATTTACCAAATTCGAATATTTTGAAAATTTTGAAAAAAGAGTATTAAAAACCGGTTTTCAAAAATTTTCGTTGGTAACGTTAGGGGGCCTTTCAAGAATTCAATTTTGACAAATTGTGCCACGATGAATTCAAATTCAAATTCAAATGTTGATTTGATACCATATTGTAGGGTAATATTAAGGTTTTTCTGCAATCGCATTTTTACCGATAACTCAGTTATAGATAAATTTATCGAAATATGTCGAAGTCCAAATGAAACCTGGGTCCATCCCCTTTCGTGTGATACCCATATTGTAGGGCAAGTTTATGGTTTTTGGGCAATCACATTTTCACCGATAACTCATCATCGATAAATTTATCGAAACCTATCGAAGTACAAATGAAACCTGGGGCCTTCCCCTTTCGTTTGATACCCATATTGTAGGGCAAGTTTATGGTTTTTGGGCAATCACATTTTCACCGATAACACATCATCGATAAATTTATCGAAACCTATCGAAGTCCAAATGAAACCTGCGGCTTCTCCTTTCGTTTTATACCCATATTATAGAGTAATGTTAAGGTTTTTGGGCAATCACCGATAAGTCAGTTATCGATAAATTTATCGAAATATATCGAAGTCCAAATGAAACCTGGAGCTATCCCCTTTCGTTTGATACCCATATTGTAGGGCAAGTTTATGGTTTTTGGGCAATCACATTTTCACCTATAACACATCATCGATAAATTTATCGAAACCTATCGAAGTCCAAATGAAACCTGCGGCCTTCTCCTTTCATTTTATACCCATATTATAGAGTAATGTTAAGTTTTTTGGGCAATCACCGATAACTCAATTATAGATAAATTTATCGAAATATGTCGAAGTCCAAATGAAACCAGGGTCCATCCCATTTCGTTTGATACCCATATTGTAGGGTAATATCAAGGTTTTCGGGCAATCGCATTTTGACCGATAACTTAGTTATCGATTAATTTATCGAAGCCAAAATGAAACCTGGGGCCTTTCCCTTTCGTTTGATACCCATATTGTACGATCTTTCTATACCTATATGCGAAATATCATAAGTATAAGTTCAATATACTTAGAGTTATATGGAATAAAAAAATTTCGAAAAGTAACGGTCCCTAGCAGGGTCGGAACCCCCAAAAATAAAAAAAAATAGCCTATAGCTCCTTCCAGACTATAACCTGTAGGCGTGCCAAATTTCAACAAAATCCGTTTAACCATTCTCACGTTTTTAGGGAACAAAAGCAAACGTCTGGACATCCAAACATCCAAACATCGCTACATTCACATAATAGTGGATATAGTAGGATTATTGCCTACTGAATAATTTACCAAATTCGAATATTTTGAAAATTTTGAAAAAAGAGTATTAAAAACCGGGTTTCAAAAATTTTCTTTTGCGGTATTCGTTGGTAACGTTAGGGGGCCTTTCAAGAATTCAATTTTGACAAATTGTGCCAGGATGAATGCAAATTCAAATGTTGATTTGATACCATATTGTAGGGTAATATTAAGGTTTTTCTGCAATCGCATTTTTACCGATAACTCAGTTATAGATAAATTTATCGAAATATGTCGAAGTCCAAATGAAACCTGGGTCCATCCCCTTTCGTTTGATACCCATATTGTAGGGCAAGTTTATGGTTTTTGAGCAATCACATTTTCACCGATAACACATCATCGATAAATTTATCGAAACCTATCGAAGTCGAAATGAAACCTGCGGCCTTCTACTTTCGTTTTATACCCATACTAGCTGAGCCCGGCAAACGTTGTTTTGACTTTGTTTTTTTATTATTGTATACCTAGGATCATTATGAAGGTAAGATCATTGTGAGCCTCTGTTAAAAAGAAAACTATGAAAATAAACACCACTAATTTTCTCAATTCATTGTATTTCTTTAAAAAATAACGGTTATATAAAATAATTTAATTAGCCAATAATACATCCACAGCACATAAACTATTTTTTTCCATAACAAATTATTCAATAGCCAATATGATAATAGAACAACAGCACATAAACTTTTGTTTAAATTAAAAATTATTCAAAAGCGAAAATATGCTCATTTGATTTAATTGTTTTTTCCCCAATCAAATTTGAAATAAAAATTGTCAAATGTTAAAATATTTTGATTGAGAGGAAGAGGGGTAGTGAAAGCTTTCTTACCTCGCGGTAATACTAACCAAGGTTTATGATACAAAAGCTACAATAAATAAAAAGTTCTTAATTTTCTTGTCAAAATGATATATTATCAAAAAGATATATTATACTTTTATACGCGTACCAAACCACTCCCTGTTGAAACCTTAGTCAACACCTTTCTTTTGGTATCCATATTGTCCAAACCCTTTCTAGGGTCACACATTTTGGTCGATATCTAGGAAACGGGGTCCCATATTGGACTTTGAACCACTTCCTATTAAAACCCTCATCAACACCTTTCATTTGGTACCATATTGTGCAAACACTTTTTAGAGTCACACCTAGTCCACATTTTGGTGAATATCTCGGAAATGGGGTCCCATATGGGACTTTGAACCACTTCCTTTTTAAACTGTCATCAACAGCTTTAATTTGGTACCCATATTGTGTAAAGACTTTTTACGGTCACACCTGGTCCACATCTTGGTCAATATCTAGGAAACGGGGTCCCATATTGGACTTTGAACCACTTACTATTAAAACCCTCATCAACACCTTTCATTTGGTACCATATTGCGCAAACACTTTTTAGAGTCACACCTGGTCCACATTTTGGTGAATATCTCGGAAATGGGGTCCCATATTGGACTTTGAACCACTTCCTATTAAAACCCTCAACAACACCTTTCATTTGGTACCATGTTGTGCAAACACTTTTTAGAGTCACGCCTGGTCCACATTTTGGTCGATATCTCGGAAACGGGGTCCCATATGGGTATTTGAACCACCTCCTGTTAAAACCCTCACTAACACCTTTCATTTGGTACCCATACTGAGCAAACACTTTTTAGAGTCACGCCTGGTCCACATTTTGGTCGATATCTCGGAAACGGGGTGCCATATGGGACTTTGAACCACTTCCTGTTAAAACCCTCATCAACACCTTTTGTTCGATACCCATATTGTGTAAACACCTTCTAGGGTCACCCCTGGTCCATATTTTGGTCGATATCTCGAAAATCAGGTCGCATAGGGTCTTGAAACGTTATATATATAGATATAGTAGGATTATTGCCTACTGAATAATTTACCAAATTCGAATATTTTGAAAATTTTGAAAAAAGAGTATTAAAAACCGGTTTTCAAAAATTTTCGTTGGTAACGTTAGGGGGCCTTTCAAGAATTCAATTTTGACAAATTGTGCCAGGATGAATTCAAATTCTAATTCAAATGTTGATTTGATACCATATTGTAGGGTAATATTAAGGTTTTTCTGCAATCGCATTTTTACCGATAACTCAGTTATAGATAAATTTATCGAAATATGTCGAAGTCCAAATGAAACCTGGGTCCATCCCCTTTCGTGTGATACCCATATTGTAGGGCAAGTTTATGGTTTTTGGGCAATCACATTTTCACCGATAACTCATCATCGATAAATTTATCGAAACCTACCGAAGTACAAATGAAACCTGGGGCCTTCCCCTTTCGTTTGATACCCATATTGTAGGGCAAGTTTATGGTTTTTGGGCAATCACATTTTCACCGATAACACATCATCGATAAATTTATCGAAACCTATCGAAGTCCAAATGAAACCTGCGGCTTCTCCTTTCGTTTTATACCCATATTATAGAGTAATGTTAAGGTTTTTGGGCAATCACCGATAAGTCAGTTATCGATAAATTTATCGAAATATATCGAAGTCCAAATGAAACCTGGAGCTATCCCCTTTCGTTTGATACCCATATTGTAGGGCAAGTTTATGGTTTTTGGGCAATCACATTTTCACCTATAACACATCATCGATAAATTTATCGAAACCTATCGAAGTCCAAATGAAACCTGCGGCCTTCTCCTTTCATTTTATACCCATATTATAGAGTAATGTTAAGTTTTTTGGGCAATCACCGATAACTCAATTATAGATAAATTTATCGAAATATGTCGAAGTCCAAATGAAACCAGCGTCCATCCCATTTCGTTTGATACCCATATTGTAGGGTAATATCAAGGTTTTCGGGCAATCGCATTTTGACCGATAACTTAGTTATCGATTAATCTATCGAAGCCAAAATGAAACCTGGGGCCTTTCCCTTTCGTTTGATACCCATATTGTACGATCTTTCTATACCTATATGCGAAATATCATAAGTATAGGTTCAATATACTTAGAGTTATATGGAATAAAAAAATTTCGAAAAGTAACGGTCCCTAGCAGGGTCGGAACCCCCAAAAATAAAAAAAAATAGCCTATAGCTCCTTCCAGACTATAACCTGTAGGCGTGCCAAATTTCAACAAAATCCGTTTAACCATTCTCACGTTTTTAGGGAACAAAAGCAAACGTCTGGACATCCAAACATCCAAACATCGCTACATTCACATAATAGTGGATATAGTAGGATTATTGCCTACTGAATAATTTACCAAATTCGAATATTTTGAAAAAAGAGTATTAAAAACCGGGTTTCAAAAATTTTCTTTTGCGGTATTCGTTGGTAACGTTAGGGGGCCTTTCAAGAATTCAATTTTGACAAATTGTGCCAGGATGAATGCAAATTCAAATGTTGATTTGATACCATATTGTAGGGTAATATTAAGGTTTTTCTGCAATCGCATTTTTACCGATAACTCAGTTATAGATAAATTTATCGAAATATGTCGAAGTCCAAATGAAACCTGGGTCCATCCCCTTTCGTTTGATACCCATATTGTAGGGCAAGTTTATGGTTTTTGAGCAATCACATTTTCACCGATAACACATCATCGATAAATTTATCGAAACCTATCGAAGTCGAAATGAAACCTGCGGCCTTCTACTTTCGTTTTATACCCATACTAGCTGAGCCCGGCAAACGTTGTTTTGACGTTGTTTTTTTATTATTGTATACCTAGGATCATTATGAAGGTAAGATCATTGTGAGCCTCTGTTAAAAAGAAAACTATGAAAATAAACACCACTAATTTTCTCAATTCATTGTATTTCTTTAAAAAATAACGGTTATATAAAATAATTTAATTAGCCAATAATACATCCACAGCACATAAACTATTTTTTTCCATAACAAATTATTCAATAGCCAATATGATAATAGAACAACAGCACATAAACTTTTGTTTAAATTAAAAATTATTCAAAAGCGAAAATATGCTCATTTGATTTAATTGTTTTTTCCCCAATCAAATTTGAAATAAAAATTGTCAAATGTTAAAATATTTTGATTGAGAGGAAGAGGGGTAGTGAAAGCTTTCTTACCTCGCGGTAATACTAACCAAGGTTTATGATACAAAAGCTACAATAAATAAAAAGTTCTTAATTTTCTTGTCAAAATGATATATTATCAAAAAGATATATTATACTTTTATACGCGTACCAAACCACTCCCTGTTGAAACCTTAGTCAACACCTTTCTTTTGGTATCCATATTGTCCAAACCCTTTCTAGGGTCACACATTTTGGTCGATATCTAGGAAACGGGGTCCCATATTGGACTTTGAACCACTTCCTATTAAAACCCTCATCAACACCTTTCATTTGGTACCATATTGTGCAAACACTTTTTAGAGTCACACCTAGTCCACATTTTGGTGAATATCTCGGAAATGGGGTCCCATATGGGACTTTGAACCACTTCCTTTTTAAACTGTCATCAACAGCTTTAATTTGGTACCCATATTGTGTAAAGACTTTTTACGGTCACACCTGGTCCACATCTTGGTCAATATCTAGGAAACGGGGTCCCATATTGGACTTTGAACCACTTACTATTAAAACCCTCATCAACACCTTTCATTTGGTACCATATTGCGCAAACACTTTTTAGAGTCACACCTGGTCCACATTTTGGTGAATATCTCGGAAATGGGGTCCCATATTGGACTTTGAACCACTTCCTATTAAAACCCTCAACAACACCTTTCATTTGGTACCATGTTGTGCAAACACTTTTTAGAGTCACGCCTGGTCCACATTTTGGTCGATATCTCGGAAACGGGGTCCCATATGGGTATTTGAACCACCTCCTGTTAAAACCCTCACTAACACCTTTCATTTGGTACCCATACTGAGCAAACACTTTTTAGAGTCACGCCTGGTCCACATTTTGGTCGATATCTCGGAAACGGGGTGCCATATGGGACTTTGAACCACTTCCTGTTAAAACCCTCATCAACACCTTTTGTTCGATACCCATATTGTGTAAACACCTTCTAGGGTCACCCCTGGTCCATATTTTGGTCGATATCTCGAAAATCAGGTCGCATAGGGTCTTGAAACGTTATATATATAGATATAGTAGGATTATTGCCTACTGAATAATTTACCAAATTCGAATATTTTGAAAATTTTGAAAAAAGAGTATTAAAAACCGGTTTTCAAAAATTTTCGTTGGTAACGTTAGGGGGCCTTTCAAGAATTCAATTTTGACAAATTGTGCCAGGATGAATTCAAATTCTAATTCAAATGTTGATTTGATACCATATTGTAGGGTAATATTAAGGTTTTTCTGCAATCGCATTTTTACCGATAACTCAGTTATAGATAAATTTATCGAAATATGTCGAAGTCCAAATGAAACCTGGGTCCATCCCCTTTCGTGTGATACCCATATTGTAGGGCAAGTTTATGGTTTTTGGGCAATCACATTTTCACCGATAACTCATCATCGATAAATTTATCGAAACCTACCGAAGTACAAATGAAACCTGGGGCCTTCCCCTTTCGTTTGATACCCATATTGTAGGGCAAGTTTATGGTTTTTGGGCAATCACATTTTCACCGATAACACATCATCGATAAATTTATCGAAACCTATCGAAGTCCAAATGAAACCTGCGGCTTCTCCTTTCGTTTTATACCCATATTATAGAGTAATGTTAAGGTTTTTGGGCAATCACCGATAAGTCAGTTATCGATAAATTTATCGAAATATATCGAAGTCCAAATGAAACCTGGAGCTATCCCCTTTCGTTTGATACCCATATTGTAGGGCAAGTTTATGGTTTTTGGGCAATCACATTTTCACCTATAACACATCATCGATAAATTTATCGAAACCTATCGAAGTCCAAATGAAACCTGCGGCCTTCTCCTTTCATTTTATACCCATATTATAGAGTAATGTTAAGTTTTTTGGGCAATCACCGATAACTCAATTATAGATAAATTTATCGAAATATGTCGAAGTCCAAATGAAACCAGCGTCCATCCCATTTCGTTTGATACCCATATTGTAGGGTAATATCAAGGTTTTCGGGCAATCGCATTTTGACCGATAGCTTAGTTATCGATTAATCTATCGAAGCCAAAATGAAACCTGGGGCCTTTCCCTTTCGTTTGATACCCATATTGTACGATCTTTCTATACCTATATGCGAAATATCATAAGTATAGGTTCAATATACTTAGAGTTATATGGAATAAAAAAATTTCGAAAAGTAACGGTCCCTAGCAGGGTCGGAACCCCCAAAAATAAAAAAAAATAGCCTATAGCTCCTTCCAGACTATAACCTGTAGGCGTGCCAAATTTCAACAAAATCCGTTTAACCATTCTCACGTTTTTAGGGAACAAAAGCAAACGTCTGGACATCCAAACATCCAAACATCGCTACATTCACATAATAGTGGATATAGTAGGATTATTGCCTACTGAATAATTTACCAAATTCGAATATTTTGAAAAAAGAGTATTAAAAACCGGGTTTCAAAAATTTTCTTTTGCGGTATTCGTTGGTAACGTTAGGGGGCCTTTCAAGAATTCAATTTTGACAAATTGTGCCAGGATGAATGCAAATTCAAATGTTGATTTGATACCATATTGTAGGGTAATATTAAGGTTTTTCTGCAATCGCATTTTTACCGATAACTCAGTTATAGATAAATTTATCGAAATATGTCGAAGTCCAAATGAAACCTGGGTCCATCCCCTTTCGTTTGATACCCATATTGTAGGGCAAGTTTATGGTTTTTGAGCAATCACATTTTCACCGATAACACATCATCGATAAATTTATCGAAACCCATCGAAGTCCAAATGAAACCTGCGGCCTTCTCCTTTCGTTTTATATCCATATTATAGGGTAATGTTAAGTTTTTCGGGCAATCGCATCTTGACCGATAACTTAGTTATCGATCAATTAATCGAAAGATATCGAAGCCAAAATGAAACCTGGGGCCTTCCCCTTTCGTGTGATACCCATATTGTATGGCAAGTTTAAGGTTTTTGGGCAATCACATTTTCACCGATAACACATCATCGATAAATTTATCGAAACCTATCGAAGTACAAATGAAACCTGGGGCCTTCCCCTTTCGTTTGATACCCATATTGTAGGGCAAGTTTATGGTGTTTGGGCAATCACATTTTCACCGATAACACATCATCGATAAATTTATCGAAACCTATCGAAGTCCAAATGAAACCTGCGGCCTTCTCCTTTCGTTTTATACCCATATTATAGAGTAATGTTAAGTTTTTTGGGCAATCACCGATAACTCAGTTATCGATAAATTTATCGAAACCTGTCGAAGTCCAAATGAAACCTGGGGCCATCCCCTTTCGTTTGATACCCATATTGTAGGGTAATATCAAGGTTTTTCTGCAATCGAATTTTTACCGATAACTCAGTTATAGATAAATTTATCGAAATATGTCGAAGTCCAAATGAAACCTGGGGCCTTCCCCTTTCGTTTGATACCCATATTGTAGGGCAAGTTTATGGTTTTTGGGCAATCACATTTTCACCGATAACACACATCGATAAATTTATCGAAACCTATCGAAGTCGAAATGAAACCTGCGGCCTTCTACTTTCGTTTTATACCCATACTAGCTGAGCCCGGCAAACGTTGTTTTGCCTTTGTTTTTTTGTTATTGTATACCTAGGATCATTATGAAGCTAAGATCATTGTGAGCCTCTGTTAAAAAGAAAACTATGAAAATAAACACCACTAATTTTCTCAATTCATTGTATTTCTTTAAAAAATAACGGTTATATAAAATAATTTAATTAGACAATAATACATCCACAGCACATAAACTATTTTTTTCCATAACAAATTATTCAATCGCCAATATGGTAATAGAACAACAGCACATAAACTTTTGTTTAAATTAAAAATTATTCAAAAGCGAAAATATGCTCATTTGATTTAATTGTTTTTTCCCCAATCAAATTTGAAATAAAAATTTGTCAAATGTTAAAATATTTTGATTGAGAGGAAGAGGGGTAGTGAAAGCTTTCTTACCTCGCGGTAATACTAACCAAGGTTTATGATACAAAAGCTACAATAAATAAAAAGTTCTTAATTTTCTTGTCAAAATGATATATTATCAAAAAGATATATTATACTTTTATACGCGTACCAAACCACTCCCTGTTGAAACCTTAGTCAACACCTTTCTTTTGGTATCCATATTGTCCAAACCCTTTCTAGGGTCACACATTTTGGTCGATATCTAGGAAACGGGGTCCCATATTGGACTTTGAACCACTTCCTATTAAAACCCTCATCAACACCTTTCATTTGGTACCATATTGTGCAAACACTTTTTAGAGTCACACCTAGTCCACATTTTGGTGAATATCTCGGAAATGGGGTCCCATATGGGACTTTGAACCACTTCCTTTTTAAACTGTCATCAACAGCTTTAATTTGGTACCCATATTGTGTAAAGACTTTTTAGAGTCACACCTGGTCCACATTTTGGTGAATATCTCGGAAATCGGGTCCCATTTTGGACTTTGAACCACTTCCTATTAAAACCCTCAACAACACCTTTCATTTGGTACCATGTTGTGCAAACACTTTTTAGAGTCACGCCTGGTCCACATTTTGGTCGATATCTCGGAAACGGGGTCCCATATGGGTATTTGAACCACCTCCTGTTAAAACCCTCACTAACACCTTTCATTTGGTACCCATACTGAGCAAACACTTTTTAGAGTCACGCCTGGTCCACATTTTGGTCGATATCTCGGAAACGGGGTGCCATATGGGACTTTGAACCACTTCCTGTTAAAACCCTCATCAACACCTTTTATTCGATACCCATATTGTGTAAACACCTTCTAGGGTCACCCCTGGTCCATATTTTGGTCGATATCTCGGAAATCGGGTCGCATAGGGTCTTGAAACTTCATATAAACCATAAATGGACCACTGCCCACGTAGTGTATTAGTTTGGTTGAAATCGCACCACGCGTTTATGCGTAGTTCGGCGACGTACATATACGGGGACTTATTTTTATGGGCAATCATCGATAACTCAGTTATCGATAAATTTATCGAAATATATCGAAGTCCAAATGAAACCTGCGGCCATCCCCTTTCGTTTGATACCCATCTTGTAGGGTAATATCAAGGTTTTTCTGCAATCGCATTTTTACCGACAACTCAGTTATAGATAAATTTAGCGAAATATGTCGAAGTCCAAATGAAACCTGAGGCCTTCCCCATATTTGTAAGTTTTTGCAAGCTCGAGACCAAATAAACAATAATTCGTAATGAATTTAATTGTCAGTTTTTTGGGATACCCATATTATAGAGTAATGTTAAGTTTTTTGGGCAATCACCGATAACTCAGTTATCGATAAATTTATCGAAATATATCGAAGTCCAAATGAAACCTGCGGCTATCCCCTTTCGTTTGATACCCTTATTGTAATGTAATATATAGGTTTTCGGGCAATCGCATTTTGACCGATAACTCAGTTATCGATCAATTTATCGATATATATCGAAGTACAAATGAAACCTGCGGCCTGCCCCTTTCGTTTAATACCCATATTGTAGGGCAAGTTTATGGTTTTTGGGCAATCACATTTTCACCTATAACACATCATCGATAAATTTATCGAAACCTATCGAAGTCCAAATAGTCCGTTTAGCCATTCTCACGTTTTTAGGGAACGAAAGCAAACGTCTGGACATCGAAACATCCAAACGTCCAAACATCGCTACATTCACATTTATAATATTAGTAGGATAAATAATAAGGTTTATGAAGTTTTAGTGACACGATTCGGAAAATATGAACTATGCTATGTTTATTTTCCACAGACTATTGATAAACGTCCATGAAAAATGCGATCTTTATCTTCTGTTAGGTAAAATAAAAAAAACCTCAGAAAATTTTTGAAACATTCAAATAATTCATTTTCTCGCAATTCTCTTTACGCCTACAACAAAAAGGGTCAGAAAACACTCGAAATCTTTCATATAATTGAGCCTTGCAGTTCATTCGCTCTGTTAATTGAAACTGCTCACTGTTTTCATCGGTAAAATTTAAGAACAAAAAATGCCCATACGCTACACAACTTTGTAATTTCGGAAAGCTCCAAGTGCAATTCAAAGTGCCGGATTTATGTATTGGCCAACCTTATTCTTTGCAACTTTCACCAATTTCTTCTTCCGTAAAATTATTTTAGCTAATTTTGTCAAAAATAATTTCTTCCGTAAAATTATTTTAACTAATTTTGTCAAAAATAATGAGTCAAGATTCAATACAAGATTTATAAACTGTATTTTGAAAATTTTTGCAAAATCATTCCGACGCAGATTTGGCCAGGGGGGGGGGGGTTAACCCCCAAAACCACCCCGTGCGCACGGGCCTGCCCATATTGTACGATCTTTCTATACCTATCTATATGCGAAATATCATAAGTATAGGTTCAATATACTTAGAGTTATATGGAATAAAAAAATTTCGAAAAGTAACGGTCCCTAGCAGGGTCGGAACCCGCAAAATTACAAAACTATAACCTGTAGGCGCGCCAAATTTCAACAAAATCCGTCTAGGCATTCTCACGTTTTTAGGGAACAAAAGCAAACGTCTGGACATCCAAACATCCAAACATCGCTACATTCACATTTATAATATTAGTAGGATATTTTGATATATTTATCGATAAATTTATAATATTAGTAGGATATTTTGATATATTTATCGATAAATGAGGTATCGGCCAAAATGTGATTTCCATACAACCGTGATATATGCGTTCAATATAGGTGTCAAACGAAAGGGCATGGCACATATTTTATTTTAACATTTTGATATTTCGATATATTTACCTACAAATGGGGTATCGGCCAATATATGATCCCCGTAAAACCGTGATATATGCATTCAATATGGGTGTTAAACGAAAGCGCATGGCCACAACTAACATTTTATCTTTTTGATATTTCGATATATTTATCGGCAAATGCGTTATCGGCCAAAATGTGATTCCCATAAAACCGTGATATATGCGTTCAGTATAGGTGTCAAACGAAAGGGCGATATATTTATCGATAAATGAGTTATCGGCCAAATGTGATTGCCATAAAACCGTGATATATGCGTTGAATAAAGCTGTCAAACGAAAGGGCGATATATTTATCGATAAATGAGTTATCGGCCAAAATGTGATTTCAATACAACCGTGGTATATGCGTTTAATATAGGTGTCAAACGAAAGGGCATCGCACAGATTTTATTTAAAGTTTTTGATATTTCGACATATTTATCCGTAAACGAGGTATCGGGCAAAATATGGTCCCCATAAAACCGTGATGTATGCATTTAATATAGGTGTCAAACGAAAGGGCATGGCACAGATTTTATTTAAAGTGTTTGATATTTCGATATATTTATCGATAAATGAGTTATCGGCCAAAATGTGATTCCCATAAAAAAGTGATATATGGATTCAATATGGGTGCTAAACGAAAGCGCATGGCCACAACTAACATTTTATCTTTTTGATATTTCGATATATTTATAATATTAGTAGGATATTTAGATATATTTATCGATAAATGAGGTATCGGCCAAAATGTGATTTCCATACAACCGTGATATATGCGTTCAATATAGGTGTCAAACGAAAGGGCATGGCACATATTTTATTTTAACATTTTTATATTTCGACATATTTATCCGTAAATGAGGTATCGGGCAAAATATGGTCCCCATAAAACCGTGATGTATGCATTTAATATAGGTGTCAAACGAAAGGGCATGGCATAGATTTTATTTAAAGTGTTTGATATTTCGATATATTTATCGATAAATGAGCTATCGGCCAAAATGTGATTCCCATAAAAAAGTGATATATGGATTCAATATGGGTGCTAAACGAAAGCGCATGGCCACAACTAACATTTTATCCTTTTGATATTTCGATATATTTATCGGCAAATGCGTTATCGGCCAAAATGTGATTCCCATAAAACCGTGATATATGCGTTGAATAAAGCTGTCAAACGAAAGGGCGATGTATTTATCGATAAATGAGTTATCGGCCAAAATGTGATTGCCATAAAACCGTGATATATGCGTTGAATAAAGCTGTCAAACGAAAGGACATGGCACAGATTTCGTTTTAACTTTTTGATATTTCGTTATATTTATCGATAAATGAGTTATCGGACAAAATGTGATTCCCATAAAAAAGTGATATATGCGTTGAATAAAGGTGTCAAACAAAAGCGCATGCACCTGATTTCATTTTAACTTTTTGATATTTCGATATATTTATCGGTAAATGCGTTATCGGCCAAAATGTGATTCCCATAAACCGCCAAAATGTGATTCCCATAAAAAAGTGATATATGCGTTGAATAAAGGCGTCAAACAAAAGGGCATGGCACAGATTTCATTTCAACATTTTGGTATTTCGATATACATATTTATCCGTAAATGAGGTATCGGGCAAAATATGGTCCCCATAAAACCGTGATGTATGCATTTAATATAGGTGTCAAACGAAAAGGCATGGCACAGATTTTATTTAAAGTTTTTGATATTTCGATATATTTATCGATAAATGAGTTATCGGCCAAAATGTGATTCCCATAAAAAAGTGATATATGCGTTGAATAAAGGTGTCAAACAAAAGGGCATGGCATAGATTTTATTTTAACATTTTGATATTTCGATATATTTATGCGTAAATGAGGTAGCGGGCAAAATATGGTCCCCATAAAACCGTGATGCATGCATTTAATATGAGTGTTAAACGAAAGGACATGGCACAGATTTCATTTCTACTTTTGATATTTCGATATATTTATCGATAAATGAGTTAACTGCCAAAATGTGATTCTATTTAAAGTTTTTGATATTTCGATATATTTAAATGAGTTATCGGCCAAAATAAGATTCCCATAAAACCGTGATATATGCGTTGAATAAAGATGTCAAACGGAAGGACATGGCACAGATTTAGTTTTAACTTTTTGATATTTCGATATATTTATCGATAAATGAGTTATCGGACAAAATGTGATTCCCATAAAAAAGTGATATATGCGTTGAATAAAGGTGTCAAACAAAAGCGCAAGCAACTGATTTCATTTTAACTTTTTGATATTTCGATATATTTATCGGTAAATGCGTTATCGGCCAAAATGTGATTCCCATAAAACCGTGATGTATGCATTTAATATAAATGAGTTATCGGCCAAAATGTGATTTTAATACAACCGTGGTATATGCGTTCAATATAGGTGTCAAACGAAAGGGCATGGCACAGATTTTATTTAAAGTTTTTGATATTTCGATATATTGATCGATAAATGAGTTATCGGCCAAAATGTGATTCCCATAAAAAAGTGATATATGCGTTGAATAAAGGTGTCAAACAAAAGGGCATGGCATAGATTTTATTTTAACATTTTGATATTTCGATATATTTATGCGTAAATGAGGTAGCGGGCAAAATATGGTCCCCATAAAACCGTGATGCATGCATTTAATATGGGTGTTAAACGAAAGGACATGGCACAGATTTCATTTCTACTTTTGATATTTCGATATATTTATCGATAAATGAGTTAACTGCCAAAATGTGATTCTATTTAAAGTTTTTGATATTTCGATATATTTAAATGAGTTATCGGCCAAAATAAGATTCCCATAAAACCGTGATATATGCGTTGAATAAAGCTGTCAAACGAAAGGACATGGCACAGATTTTATTTAAAGTTTTTGATATTTCGATATATTTATCGATAAATGAGTTATCGGCCAAAATGTGATTCCCATAAAAAAGTGATATATGCGTTGAATAAAGGTGTCAAACAAAAGGGCATGGCATAGATTTTATTTTAACATTTTGATATTTCGATATATTTATGCGTAAATGAGGTAGCGGGCAAAATATGGTCCCCATAAAACCGTGATGCATGCATTTAATATGGGTGTTAAACGAAAGGACATGGCACAGATTTCATTCCTACTTTTGATATTTCGATATATCTATCGATAAATGAGTTAACTGCCAAAATGTGATTCTATTTAAAGTTTTTTATATTTCGATATATTTAAATGAGTTATCGGCCAAAATAAGATTCCCATAAAACCGTGATATATGCGTTGAATAAAGGCGTCAAACTAAAGGGCATGGCACAGATTTCATTTCAACATTTTGATATTTCGATACATTTATCCGTAAATGAGGTATCGGGCAAAATATGGTCCCCATAAAACCGTGATATATGCATTTAATATAGGTGTCAAACGAAAGGGCATGGCACATTTTTGATATTTCGATATATTTATCGGTAAATGAGGTATCGGGCAAAATATGGTCCCCATAAAACCGTGATGTATACATTTAATATGGGTGTCAAACGAAAGGCATGGCACAGATTTTATTTAAAGTTTTTGATATTTCGATATATTTATCGATAAATGAGTTATCGGCCAAAATGTGATTCCCATAAAAAAGTGATATATGCGTTGAATAAAGGTGTCAAACAAAAGGGCATTGCACAGATTTCATTTCAACATTTTGATATTTCGATATATTTATCCGTAAATGAGGTATCGGGCAAAATATGGTCCCCGTAAAACCGTGATATATGCATTCAATATGGGTCTTAAACAAAAGGGCATGGCACAGATCTCATCTTAACATTTTTATATCTCGACATATTTATCGATAAATGAGTTATCGGCCAAAATGTGATTTCAATACAACCGTGGTATATGCGTTCAATATAGGTGTCAAACGAAAGGGCATGGCACAGATTTTATTTAAAGTTTTTGATATTTCGATATATTTATCGATAGATGAGTTATCGGCCAAAATGTGATTCCCATAAAAAAGTGATATATGCGTTGAATAAAGGCGTCAACAAAAAGGGCATGGCACAGATTTCATTTCAACATTTTGATATTTCGATATATGTATGTACATATTTATCCGTGAATGAGGTATCGGGCAAAATATGGTCCCCATAAAACCGTGATGTATGCATTTAATATAGGTGTCAAACGGAAGGGCATGGCACAGATTTTATTTAAAGTTTTTGATATTTCGATATATTTATCGATAAATGAGTTATCGGCCAAAATGTGATTCCCATAAAAAAGTGATATATGCGTTGAATAAAGGTGTCAAACAAAAGGGCAGGGCACAGATTTCATTTCAACATATTGATATTTCGATATATTTATCCGTAAATGAGGTAGCGGGCAAAATATGGTCCCCATAAAACCGTGATGTATGCATTTAATATGGGTGTTAAACGAAAGGACATGGCACATATTTCATTTTTACTTTTGATATTTCGATATATTTATCGATAAATGAGTTAACGGCCAAACTGTGATTTTATTTAAAGTTTTTGATATTTCGATATATTTATCGATAAATGAATTATCGGCCAAAATAAGATTCCCATAAAACCGTGATATATGCTTTCAATATGGGTGTCAAGCGAAAGGGCAGGTCACAGATTTCATTTTAATTTTTTTATATTTCGATATATTTATCGATAAATGAGTTATCGGAAAAATGTGATTCCCATAAAACCGTGATATATGCGTTGAATAAAGGCGTCAACCAAAAGGGCATGGCACAGATTTCATTTCAACATTTTGATATTTCGATATACATATGTACATATTTATCCGTAAATGAGGTATCGGGCAAAATATGGTCGCCATAAAACCGTGATGTATGCATTTAATATAGGTGTCAAACGAAAGGGCATGGCACAGATTTTATTTAAAGTTTTTGATATTTCGATATATTTATCGATAAATGAGTTATCGGCCAAAATGTGATTCCCATAAAACCGTGATATATGCGTTGAATAAAGGTGTCAAATGAAAGGGCATGGCATAGATTGCGTTTTAGCTTTTTGATCTTTCGGCATATTTATCGGTAAATGAGGTATCGGCCAAAATATGGTCCCCATAAAATCGTGATATATGCGTTGAATAAAGGTGTCAAACGAAAGGGCGATATATTTATCGATAAATGAGTTATCGGCCAAAATATGATTCCCAGAAAACCGTGATATATGCGTTGAATAAAGGTGTGAAACGAAAGGGCATGACACAGATTTCATTTTAACTTTTTGATATTTCGATATATTTATCGATAAATGAGTTATCGGACAAAATGTGATTCCCATAAAAAAGTGATATATGCGTTGAATAAAGGTGTCAAACAAAAGGGCATGCAACAGATTTCATTTTAACTTTTTGATATTTCGATGCGTTATCGGCCAAAATTTGGTTCCCATAAAACCGTGATATATGCATTCAATATAGGTGCCACAGATTTCATTTTAAGTTTTTTATATTTCGATATATTTATCGATAAATAACTTATCTGCCAAAATGTGATTCCCATAAAAAAGTGATATATGCGATGAATAAACTTGTCAAACGAGAGGGCATGGCACAGATTTCATTTTTACTTTTGATATTTCTATATATTTATCGATAAATGAGTTATCGGCCAAAATGTGATTCCCAAAAAATCGTGATATATGCGTTGAAAAAAGGTGTGAAACGAAAGGGCATGACACAGATTTCATTTTAACTTTTTGATATTTCGATATATTTATCGATAAATGAGTTATCGGACAAAATGTGATTCCCATAAAAAAGTGATATATGCGTTGAATAAAGGTGTCAAACAAAAGCGCATGCAACTGATTTCATTTTAACTTTTTTATGTTTCGATATATTTATCGGTAAATGAGTTATCGGCCAAAATGTGATTTCAATACAACCGTGGTATATGCGTTCAATATAGGTGTGAAACGAAAGGGCATGGCACAGATTTCATTTTTACTTTTGATATTTCTATATATTTATCGATAAATGCGTTATCGGCCAAAATGTGATTCCCATAAAAAAGTGATATATGCGTTGAATAAAGGCGTCAAACAAAAGGGCATTGCACAGATTTCATTTCAACATTTTGATATTTCGATATATTTATCCGTAGCGCATGCAACTGATTTCATTTTAACTTTTTTATGTTTCGATATATTTATCGGTAAATGAGTTATCGGCCAAAATGTGATTTCAATACAACCGTGGTATATGCGTTCAATATAGGTGTGAAACGAAAGGGCATGGCACAGATTTCAATTTATATTTTTGTATTTTGATATATTTATCGATAAATGAGTTATCGGCCAAAATGTGATTCCCAAAAAATCGTGATATATGCGTTGAAAAAAGGTGTGAAACGAAAGGGCATGACACAGATTTCATTTTAACTTTTTGATATTTCGATATATTTATCGATAAATGCGTTATCGGCCAAAATGTGATTCCCATAAAAAAGTGATATATGCGTTGAATAAAGGCGTCAAACAAAAGGGCATTGCACAGATTTCATTTCAACATTTTGATATTTCGATATATTTATCCGTAAATGAGGTATCGGGCCAAATAAGGTCCCCATAAAACCGTGATGTATGCATTTAATATGGGTGTTAACGAAAGGGCATGGTCACAGATTTCAATTTATATTTTTGTATTTTGATATATTTATCGATAAATGAGGTATCGGCCAAAATGTGATTTCCATACAACCGTGATATATGCGTTCAATATAGGTGTCAAACGAAAGGGCATGGCACAGATTTTATTTTAACATTTTGATATTTCGATATATTTACCTACAAATGGGGTATCGGCAAAAATATGGTCCCCGTAAAACCGTGATATATGCATTCAATATGGGTGTTAAACAAAAGGGCATGACACAGATCTCATCTTAACATTTTTATATCTCGATATATTTATCGATAAATGAGTTATCGGCCAAAATGTGATTTGTATACAACAGTGGTATATGCGTTCAATATAGGTGTCAAACGAAAGGGCATGGCACAGATTTTATTTAAAGTTTTTGATATCGATATATTTATCGATAAATGAGTTATCGGCCAAAATGTGATTCCCATAAAAAAGTGATATATGCGTTGAATAAAGGCGTCAACCAAAAGGGCATGGCACAGATTTCATTTCAACATTTTGATATTTCTTTATATGTACATATTTATCCGTAAATGAGGTATCGGGCAAAATATGGTCCCCATAAAACCGTGATGTATGCATTTAATATAGGTGTCAAACGAAAGGGCATGACACAGATTTTATTTAAAGTTTTTGATATTTCGATATATTTATCGATAAATGAGTTATCGGCCAAAATGTAATTCCCATAAAAAAGTGATATATGCGTTGAATAAAGGTGTCAACCAAAGGGCATGCAACAGATTTCATTTTAACTTTTTGATATTTCGATATATTTATCGGTAAATGCGTCATCGGCCAAAATGTGATTCCCATAAAACCGTGATATATGCATTCAATATGGGTGTTAAACAAAAGGGCATTGCACAGATCTCATCTTAACATTTTTATATCTCGATATATTTATCGATAAATGAGTTATCGGCCAAAATGTGATTTGAATACAACAGTGGTATATGCGTTCAATATAGGTGTCAAACGAAAGGGCATGGCACAGATTTTATTTAAAGTTTTTGATATTTCGATATATTTATCGATAAATGAGTTATCGGCCAAAATGTGATTCCCATAAAAAGTGATATATGCGTTGAATAAAGGCGTCAACCAAAAGGGCATGGCACAGATTTCATTTCAACATTTTGATATTTCGATATATGTACATATTTATCCGTAAATGAGGTATCGGGCAAAATATGATCCCCATAAAACGGTGATGTATGCATTTAATATAGGTGTCAAACGAAAGGGCATGGCACAGATTTTATTTAAAGTTTTTGATATTTCGATATATTTATCGATAAATGAGTTATCGGCCAAAATGTGATTCCCATAAAAAAGTGATATATGCGTTGAATAAAGGCGTCAAACAAAAGGGCATTGCACAGATTTCATTTCAACACTTTGATATTTCGATATATTTATCCGTAAATGAGGTATCGGGCAAAATATGGTCCCAATAAAACCGTGATGTATGCATTTAATATCCTTCGTTAGGGAGAAACCTTGTCGTTGGTGCGAAGGCTTAAGCCGACCCCCATCTGCCAGGAAAGCCATATGGGAAAATGCTAGCCATTTTGTCTGTGGCCGAGCGATGGTGGTCGGTGACTAAGAACTGCCAAATCACCTTTCCTATCCCACTCCTTCCCCTCCCCACCCCTTTCCTGACACACACCCCAAAAGAGGAGAAAGATGAGACTCCGGCCTCAAGGACCAGCGATGTGGCAAAGCAGCACCTTACCGTGGCGTTGCTTGACCGCACCGATCCCTATGGACAGATGTCCACTGACAAGTGGCGAACTATGGAGAGGGAGCTGCTTAGCGCCAACATAAAAATGATGCGGGATCAGCCGAGTAAGCCACTACCCAGCTTTGATGCAGCAGGCTGGTACAATGGGGTAAAGCTCATCAAATGTAACGACGCTGCAACGTTGATATGGCTGAAGGGAGTGGTACCAAACCTCCAAAAGCAAAATAGTGCCAAGTTTGAAGTGGTGGAAAGAGCACTGATCCCGTCGATACCGAAAGCAAAGGTATGGATCCCGAGTGTGGTGCAGTCGGACGATGCGCTGAGCTTGCTGCAGCGCCAGAACCCGAATATACCGACTCGGGACTGGAAGATACTTCACTTATCTAGGCCCACGGAGGAGGGCCAGTGCTATTTTCTCCAAATCAACAAAGAGGCGGAGGACTTGTTGTACCCAGAGTTCGGGAAGATGTCTTGGGGCGTTGGAAGTGTTTTCCTACGCCTCATGAAAAGAAATCCGAAAGACGGTAACCACAACACGATCGAAGCAGGGGAAGTCGAGAAGGAACTCGAGAGCCTGAGGATCGAGGAAGGCGATGGAGCGACGAAGGTGATGGAGGTGGAGGGGGACAATAACATTGATGATGTTAAGAGTCCTTCAGATAAACCTCCATCGCTAGGGGAGAAGTCGTTCGATGTGGCGCTAGTCCAGGAGCCATGGCTCTCTGCCGGAGGAAGGGTATCTGGACTTAACACACCTGGCTTCAAGACGTATCACGCTAACGTGGAAGATAGGATTAGAGCAGCTGTTATGGTAAGTAAAACACTTAACTCATATTTGTTGTCTAATTTCAGTACTGAAGACCTTGCGGTAGTTGCGATAAAACGAGGAACGGGGGCGCTCTTGTCATAGCATCCTGCTACATGGCGCACGATGCTGACGCTCCCCCGCGTGAGTTAGAGATGCTGGAGACTGGCTACAGGCGCGTAGGGCGGAAGTCCTAAACAGACCCTCCTTCTCTGATCATGCGTACATTGGTTATAACATAGCTCTAAGTACAGTTTAAGGAGGGGAACTCTTTAGAAATCCCAAAACAACAAATAGGACCCGTTTTCAAGGGTATCTGAAATCAAAGCTTTGGCAACCGGAGACGATTAGTAATGTTGAGGATCTGGAGAAATCCACAGATATCCTAACAACGACACTAACAAAAGCTTATAAATTAGCCTGCCCCCTCAGGAAACCCAGAAACAAAACGAAACCACCATGGTGGAGTAAAGAGCTGGGTGCCCTAAGGAGACAGACTACAGACTTATTTAAGCTGGCAAAGCTAGCGGATTCAGCTGAGTGCTGGGACGAGTACAGGGATCTTCTAAAGATGTACAAAAAAGAAATTCGTATAGCAAAAAGAATCTCTTGGCAAAAGTTCTGTGGTGATATGGAAAGTTCCAATGAGACTGCGAGATTGAGAAAGGTTCTTTCGAAGGGCGTACAAGTTGAGGGCCTCATTAAAAAGGAAAAGGGGAATGGGCGCGTAATAGTGCAGAATCCCTCGAATCACTCATCAATGCTCACTTCCCATCAGAAGAATGCATTGACGAACAAATAAATAGCATATGCTCACCAATACAGGAGCGTGCTACTGAAGGGCTGATAACACTTTCCAAAATCAAGTGGGCAATAAACTCGTTTTCCAAGTTTAAGTCGCCAGGCCCAGGTGGGATCTGTACACTGGAGACTACATACCAATTAGTCTGACGTCATTTTTACTAAAAACCCTCGAGAGGTTAATAGACACTCACATTAAATTAAATGTGAAGGAGGATTTAATTTCCAATACACAACACGCATACACCAAGGGCAGGTCTGTTGACACAGCTCTGCATAGGGTCGTTATGCACATAGAGAAAGCCCTAGAACATGGGGAATTTGCAATAGGTGTCTTCCTAGACATAGCAGGAGCTTTTAACAACCTTTCAAAGCGAGCCTTGGAAAATTGGATCGGCTGCATGCTGGGGTGCAGGAAGATCACTTCCAGTTGGGGCGGTCACGAAACCACAAGAGTAGTACATAGAGGCACCCCGCAGGGTGGAGTACTATCGCCGCTGCTGTGGAACCTTGCCCTTAACAAACTGCTCAAGCAGTTCGAAGGGGGGCCAGCAAAACTGACAGCATATGCAGATGACGTCTCAGTCATAATAAGCGGGAAATGTCTATCGACGCTCAGCTCGCTGATGAACCAGGCGCTTAAGGTCATCCATTACCAAAGGTTAGTACCAAATATTTAGGTATTATACTGGATAGCAAGTTGAGTTGGAAGCTCAATGTACAAGAACGGTCGAAAAAGGCCTCAGCAGCCCTGTATATCTGTAAAAGGATGCTGGGCTGCACTTGGGGTCTTTCGCCTGCCTTGTCCTATTGGGTTCTCAACGTGATTGTTAGACCAATTTTATTCCATGGGGCCCTGGTTTGGTGGACCGCCTTAACGAAGAAAACGTATATGAAGTCAATAGAGAGAGTGTATAGGATATCTATGATTAGCATAACGGGTGCGTTAAAAACAACACCCACAGCCGCGTTACACGCCATTTTGCATCTACCGCCCGCAAACATAACCGCGAAGAACATAGCGTTAACAACTGCCAACAGGCTATATGCCACGGGGCAGTTTGAGTGCAGAGCATTTGGCCACAGCAGTATAGCGTCTTCCTTGACAAGACATGTAGACTACACGGTCCCTTGCCTGCGCTTCGAAGAGGTCCTGGAAGCCACTATAGAGGCGGAGGGCTGGAGGAGAGGTACGAAAATGACGGAAAACACGGTACACATATATACAGATGGTTCCAAAATGATGGAAGGAGTAGGAGCCGCAGTGTACTGCAATGACCTGGGGATCACTAAATCATTGAAATTGCCAGATAATTGCAGTATATTCCAGGCAGAAGTCATAGCCATTAAAGTGGGAGCAGAAATAGCTGTAGAAAGTCTAGCGCTCGGAGAGCGGGTGAACTTTCACGTCGACAGTCAGGCGGCTATCAAGGCCATTACCTCAAATAGTAGCGCTTCCTTGAGCGTACTAGAATGCAAAAGAAGTCTTGAAAAACTTAGTATAGAACACAGAGTACACATCTTTTGGACCCCAGGTCACAAAGGTATAGAGGGAAACGAGAAAGCTGATGAGCTAGCAAAGAGAGGAGTGGCACTAGATGCGAGCAACAGTATTGACGTACCCATTCCACTAAGGGAATTAAAGCGAAGATGCGATTTACACATGGTGAAACAAGCAGATAAGGCATGGAAAGAAGTGCAAGGCTGTAAAATCTCCAAAATCCTGTGTAAATCGTACGACATGAAACTTACAAAAACAATTGTATCCCTCAAAAGGGGTGACTGTAGACTGCTAATTGGTATCCTTACAGGGCACTGCCTTCTGGCAGGCCATGCCCACAAGATGGGTCTTGTTTCCGACAGCATGTGTAGGAAATGCAAAGCGGAGACGGAAACTGTGGAGCATGTCATGTGCACATGCCCCGCTCTATCCAGACTGCGGCTTCAAACATTTGGAAAGGGGCAATTGCCCAACCTAGCTTCACTGATAGAAATAGGCCCAAGTAGGCTTCTGATTTTTGCGAAGAAAACATTACTGTTTTGCAAAATAGACACTGAAGTGTGAAATGTATAGGGTGTTTTTTTTCAGGTTTGTTTTTCGAATAGAGATAAAACTGGCATTTTGTGGTCAAATCTGGCAACTCTAATGTCATTTATGTTCAGTTTGGTTTTCCATTTCATCATGAACAGGTTGACAAAAGAACAACGCTTGCAAATCCTTTCAAATTTATTTCGAAAATAATGGTTCAAATTTTTTTTTCAAATGGCAAAATTTTGTTCAGTGATGAGGCTCATTTTTGGTTGAATGGCTACGTCAACAAGCAAAATTGCCGCATTTGGAGTGAAGAGAATCCACATGAGACCCTTGAAACGCCATTACATCCACAAAAACTGACTGTTTGGTGTGCTGTATGGGCTGGTGGAGTCATTGGGCCATACTTCTTCCGCAATAATGCTGGAGAGGCAGCTACCGTTAATGGAGACCGGTATAGAGCCATGATAACCGACTATTTTGTTCCCGATGAGTTGTGGTTCCAACAAGACGGCGCTACATGCCACATAGCGCACGCCACAATCGATTTATTGAAGGAAACATTCGATGAGCGCATAATTTCGCGGAAAGGACCTGTCAATTGGCCACCAAGGTCGTGTGATTTGACACCATTGGATTATTTTCTTTCTGGATATGTGAAGTCGCTCGTCTACACCAACAAACCAGAAACGTTAGGGGAATTGGAAGCCAACATTCGTGGCGTTATTGCCGACATACGGCCCCATATCCTCGAAAAAGTGGTTGAAAATTGGACCTGTAGAATTGGCTTTATTCGAGCCAGCCGCGGCGCCACATGCCCGAAATCATATTTAAACATTAATGGCATAAAATTATCCTTCCAATAAAGCCAAATTGATGGACCTTAAAACGATTTTCTTGTGTTTTATTTCAATTCGAAGTTCTATGCCCCTAAAAAAAACACCCTATATAACAAGAGGTCGTCAAAGTTTTTCTGGTAACACTACGGACGCTATGCGTCTATGTGAGGCCACTGCGTTGGCCTGCCAGCACAACCTAACCTAACCATGCATTTAATATGGGTGTTAAACGAAAGGACATGGCACATATTTTATTTTTACTTTTGATATTTTGATATATTTATCGATAAATGAGTTAACGGCCAAAATGTGATTTTATTTAAAGTTTTTGATATTTCGATATATTTATCGATAAATGAGTTATCGGAAAAATGTGATTCCCATAAAACCGTGATATATGCGTTGAATAAAGGTGTCAAACAAAAGGGCATGGCACAGATTTCATTATAACTTTTTGATATTTGGATATATTTATCGGTAAATGAGTTATCGGGCAAAATATGGTCACCATAAAACGGTGATGTATGCATTTGATATGGGTGTTAAACGAAAGGGCGTGGCACAGATTTCATTTTTACTTTTGATATTTCGATATATTTATCGGTAAATGCGTTATCGGCCAAAATGTGATTCCCATAAAACCGTGATATATGAGTTCAATATAGGTGTCAAACGAAAGGGCGATATATTTATCGATAAATGAGTTATCGGCCAAAATATGATTCCCAGAAAACCGTGATATATGCGTTGAATAAAGGTGTGAAACGAAAGGGCATGACACAGATTTCATTTTAAATTTTTGATATTTCGATATATTTACCGGTAAATGAGTTATCGGCCAAAATGTGATTCCCATAAAACCGTGATAAATGCATTCAATATAGGTATCAAACGAAAGGGCATGGCACAGATTTCATTTCAACTTTTTGATATTTCGATATATTTATCGGTAAATGCGTTATCGGCCAAAATGTGATTTCATTTTAAGTTTTTTATATTTCGATATATTTATCGATAAATGAGTTATCGGGCAAAATATGATTCCCAGAAAACCCTGATATATGCGTTGAATAAAGGCGTCAAACGAAAGGGCATGGCACAGATTTCATTTTAACTTTTTGCTATTTCGATATATTTATCGGTAAATGCGTTATCGGCCAAAATGGGATTCCCATAAAACCGTGATCTATGGATTCAATATGGGTGCTAAACGAAAGGGCATGGCCACAACTTACATTTTAACTTTTTGATATTTCGATATATTTATCGGTAAATGAGGTATCGGGCAGAATATGGTCCACATAAAGCAGTGATGTATGCATTTAATATGGGTGTTAAACGAAAGGGCATGGCACAGATTTCATTTTTACTTTTGATATTTCTATATATTTATCGATAAATGAGTTATCGGCCAAAATGTGATTCCCAAAAAACTGTGATATATGCGTTGAAAAAAGGTGTGAAACGAAAGGGCATGACACAGATTTCATTTTAAATTTTTGATATTTCGATATATTTACCGCTAAATGAGTTATCGGCCAAAATGTGATTCCCATAAAACCGTGATAAATGCATTCAATATAGGTATCAAACGAAAGGGCATGGCACAGATTTCATTTCAACTTTTTGATATTTCGATATATTTATCGGTAAATGCGTTATCGGCCAAAATGTGACATTATTTAAAGTTTTTGATATTTCGATATATTTATCGATAAATGAGTTATCGGCCAAAATATGATTCCCATAAAACCGTGATATATGCGTTGAATAAAGGTGTCAAACAAAAGGGCATGGCACAGATTTCATTTTTTTTTTTTCGATACATTTATCGGTAAATGAATTATCGGCCAAAATGGGATTTCCATAAAACCGTGATGTATGTGTTCAATATAGGTGTCAAACGAAAGGCATTGCACAGATTTCATTTTAAGTTTTTTATATTTCGATATATTTATCGATAAATGAGTTATCGGGCAAAATATGATTCCCAGAAAACCCTGATATATGCGTTGAATAAAGGCGTCAAACGAAAGGGCATGGCACAGATTTCATTTTAACTTTTTGATATTTCGATATATTTATCGGTAAATGCGTTATCGGCCAAAATGGGATTCCCATAAAACCGTGATATATGAGTTCAATATAGGTGTCAAACGAAAGGCATTGCACAGATTTCATTTTAAGTTTTTTATATTTCGATATATTTATCGATAAATGAGTTATCGGGCAAAATATGATTCCCAGAAAACCCTGATATATGCGTTGAATAAAGGCGTCAAACGAAAGGGCATGGCACAGATTTCATTTTAACTTTTTGCTATTTCGATATATTTATCGGTAAATGCGTTATCGGCCAAAATGGGATTCCCATAAAACCGTGATCTATGGATTCAATATGGGTGCTAAACGAAAGGGCATGGCCACAACTTACATTTTAACTTTTTGATATTTCGATATATTTATCGGTAAATGAGGTATCGGGCAGAATATGGTCCACATAAAGCAGTGATGTATGCATTTAATATGGGTGTTAAACGAAAGGGCATGGCACAGATTTCATTTTTACTTTTGATATTTCTATATATTTATCGATAAATGAGTTATCGGCCAAAATGTGATTCCCAAAAAACTGTGATATATGCGTTGAAAAAAGGTGTGAAACGAAAGGGCATGACACAGATTTCATTTTAAATTTTTGATATTTCGATATATTTACCGCTAAATGAGTTATCGGCCAAAATGTGATTCCCATAAAACCGTGATAAATGCATTCAATATAGGTATCAAACGAAAGGGCATGGCACAGATTTCATTTCAACTTTTTGATATTTCGATATATTTATCGGTAAATGCGTTATCGGCCAAAATGTGACATTATTTAAAGTTTTTGATATTTCGATATATTTATCGATAAATGAGTTATCGGCCAAAATATGATTCCCATAAAACCGTGATATATGCGTTGAATAAAGGTGTCAAACAAAAGGGCATGGCACAGATTTCATTTTTTTTTTTTCGATACATTTATCGGTAAATGAATTATCGGCCAAAATGGGATTTCCATAAAACCGTGATGTATGTGTTCAATATAGGTGTCAAACGAAAGGCATTGCACAGATTTCATTTTAAGTTTTTTATATTTCGATATATTTATCGATAAATGAGTTATCGGGCAAAATATGATTCCCAGAAAACCCTGATATATGCGTTGAATAAAGGCGTCAAACGAAAGGGCATGGCCACAACTTACATTTTAACTTTTTGATATTTCGATATATTTATCGGTAAATGCGTTATCGGCCAAAATGTGATTCCCATAAAACCGTGATATATGGATTCAATATGGGTGCTAAAAGAAAGGGCCTGGCCACAACTAACATTTTAATTTTTGATATTTCGATATATTTATCGGTAAATGTGATTCCCATAAAACCGTGATATATGCATTCAATATAGGTGTGAAACGAAAGGGCATGGCACAGATTTCATTTCAACATTTTGGTATTTCGATAGTATTATTGGCGCGATTGGCTTCCTCATTTTCGCTTGGAGAAATCACCTTTTGGCTCAGGCCTAGGCGACCGTCTTGCTCAAAAGGTATTTATTAAATCATTTGGCTCAGGTTCTGATGACCGTGTTGTGCAAATGTTAAAAACATTTTGTTCTTTATAGAACGGGAGGTGCGGGACACCTGTGACACCCTAAATGTATTTGTTGGTGGCGAGCACTGTTGACTCTGAGGCATGGCGCGATTGGCTTCCTCATTTTCGGTATGAAAAACCACCCTTGGCTTTTCAAAACATAAACTATATCTACGGAATGTTTGATAAGCTGATTGCGAATTACAATAGCTTGCAATGCAAATGAAACAAACGAAAGAAATAACCGTAGCTTAAGCTTATGTCGCTTAAACAGATATATTTATCGGCAAATGAGGTATCGGGCAGAATATGGTCCCCATAAAACAGTGATGTATGCATTTAATATGGGCGTTAAACGAAAGGGCATGGCACAGATTTCATTTTTTACTTTTGATATTTCGATATATTTATCGATAAATGAGTTATCGGCCAAAATGGGATTTCCATAAAACCGTGATATATGAGTTCAATATAGGTGTCAAACGAAAGGCATTGCACAGATTTCATTTTAAGTTTTTTATATTTCGATATATTTATCGATAAATGAGTTATCGGGCAAAATATGATTCCCAGAAAACCCTGATATATGCGTTGAATAAAGGCGTCAAACGAAAGGGCATGGCACAGATTTCATTTTAACTTTTTGATATTTCGATATATTTATCGGTAAATGCGTTATCGGCCAAAATGGGATTCCCATAAAACCGTGATATATGGATTCAATATGGGTGCTAAACGAAAGGGCATGGCCACAACTTACATTTTAACTTTTTGATATTTCGATATATTTATCGGTAAATGCGTTATCGGCCAAAATGTGATTCCCATAAAACCGTGATATATGGATTCAATATGGGTGCTAAAAGAAAGGGCATAGCCACAACTAACATTTTAATTTTTGATATTTCGATATATTTATCGGTAAATGCGTTATCGGCCAAAATGTGATTCCCATAAAACCGTGATATATGCATTCAATATAGGTGTGAAACGAAAGGGCATGGCACAGATTTCATTTCAACATTTTGGTATTTCGATAGTATTATTGGCGCGATTGGCTTCCTATTTTCGCTTGGAGAAACCACCTTTTGGCTCAGGCCTAGGCGACCGTCTTGCTCAAAAGGTATTTATTAAATCATTTGGCTCAGGTTCTAATGACCGTGTTGTGCAAATGTTAAAAACATTTTGTTCTTTATAGAACGGGAGGTGCGGGACACCTGTGACACCCTAAATGTATTTGTTGGTGGCGAGCACTGTTGACTCTGAGGCATGGCGCGATTGGCTTCCTCATTTTCGGTATGAAAAACCACCCTTGGCTTTTCAAAACATAAACTATATCTACGGAATGTTTGATAAGCTGATTGCGAATTACAATAGCTTGCAATGCAAATGAAACAAACGAAAGAAATAACCGTAGCTTAAGCTTATGTCGCTTAAACAGATATATTTATCGGTAAATGAGGTATCGGGCAGAATATGGTCCCCATAAAACAGTGATGTATGCATTTAATATGGGCGTTAAACGAAAGGGCATGGCACAGATTTCATTTTTTACTTTTGATATTTCGATATATTTATCGATAAATGAGTTATCGGCCAAAATGGGATTTCCATAAAACCGTGATATATGAGTTCAATATAGGTGTCAAACGAAAGGCATTGCACAGATTTCATTTTAAGTTTTTTATATTTCGATATATTTATCGATAAATGAGTTATCGGGCAAAATATGATTCCCAGAAAACCCTGATATATGCGTTGAATAAAGGCGTCAAACGAAAGGGCATGGCACAGATTTAATTTTAAGTTTTTTATATTTCGATATATTTATCGATAAATGAGTTATCAGCCAAAATATGATTCCCAGAAAACCGTGATATATGCGTTGAATAAAGGCGTCAAACGAAAGGGCATGGCACATATTTCATTTTAACGTTAAATGCGTTATCGGCCAAAATGTGATTCCCATAAAACCGTGATATATGCGTTCAATATAGGTGTCAACGAAAGGGCATGGCACAGATTTCATTTCAACTTTTTGATATTTCGATATATTTATCGATAAATGAGTTATCGGCCAAAATGTGATATTATTTAAAGTTTTTGATATTTCGATATATTTATCGATAAATGAGTTTTCGGCCAAAATATGATTCCCAGAAAACCGTGATATATGCGTTGAATAAAGGTGTCAAACGAAAAGGGCATGGCACAGATTTCATTTCAACTTTTTGATATTTCGATATATTTATCGGTAAATGCGTTATCGGGCAAAATATGATTCCCAGAAAACCCTGATATATGCGTTGAATAAAGGCGTCAAACGAAAGGGCATGGCACAGATTTAATTTTAAGTTTTTTATATTTCGATATATTTATCGGTAAATGCGTTATCGGCCAAAATGTGACATTATTTAAAGTTTTTGATATTTCGATATATTTATCGATAAATGAGTTATCGGCCAAAATATGATTCCCATAAAACCGTGATATATGCGTTGAATAAAGGTGTCAAACAAAAGGGCATGGCACAGATTTCATTTTTTTTTTTTCGATACATTTATCGGTAAATGAATTATCGGCCAAAATGGGATTTCCATAAAACCGTGATGTATGTGTTCAATATAGGTGTCAAACGAAAGGCATTGCACAGATTTCATTTTAAGTTTTTTATATTTCGATATATTTATCGATAAATGAGTTATCGGGCAAAATATGATTCCCAGAAAACCCTGATATATGCGTTGAATAAAGGCGTCAAACGAAAGGGCATGGCACAGATTTCATTTTAACTTTTTGATATTTCGATATATTTATCGGTAAATGCGTTATCGGCCAAAATGGGATTCCCATAAAACCGTGATATATGAGTTCAATATAGGTGTCAAACGAAAGGCATTGCACAGATTTCATTTTAAGTTTTTTATATTTCGATATATTTATCGATAAATGAGTTATCGGGCAAAATATGATTCCCAGAAAACCCTGATATATGCGTTGAATAAAGGCGTCAAACGAAAGGGCATGGCACAGATTTCATTTAAACTTTTTGATATTTCGATATATTTATCGGTAAATGCGTTATCGGCCAAAATGGGATTCCCATAAAACCGTGATATATGGATTCAATATGGGTGCTAAACGAAAGGGCATGGCCACAACTTACATTTTAACTTTTTGATATTTCGATATATTTATCGGTAAATGCGTTATCGGCCAAAATGTGATTCCCATAAAACCGTGATATATGGATTCAATATGGGTGCTAAAAGAAAGGGCCTGGCCACAACTAACATTTTAATTTTTGATATTTCGATATATTTATCGGTAAATGTGATTCCCATAAAACCGTGATATATGCATTCAATATAGGTGTGAAACGAAAGGGCATGGCACAGATTTCATTTCAACATTTTGGTATTTCGATAGTATTATTGGCGCGATTGGCTTCCTCATTTTCGCTTGGAGAAATCACCTTTTGGCTCAGGCCTAGGCGACCGTCTTGCTCAAAAGGTATTTATTAAATCATTTGGCTCAGGTTCTGATGACCGTGTTGTGCAAATGTTAAAAACATTTTGTTCTTTATAGAACGGGAGGTGCGGGACACCTGTGACACCCTAAATGTATTTGTTGGTGGCGAGCACTGTTGACTCTGAGGCATGGCGCGATTGGCTTCCTCATTTTCGGTATGAAAAACCACCCTTGGCTTTTCAAAACATAAACTATATCTACGGAATGTTTGATAAGCTGATTGCGAATTACAATAGCTTGCAATGCAAATGAAACAAACGAAAGAAATAACCGTAGCTTAAGCTTATGTCGCTTAAACAGATATATTTATCGGCAAATGAGGTATCGGGCAGAATATGGTCCCCATAAAACAGTGATGTATGCATTTAATATGGGCGTTAAACGAAAGGGCATGGCACAGATTTCATTTTTTACTTTTGATATTTCGATATATTTATCGATAAATGAGTTATCGGCCAAAATGGGATTTCCATAAAACCGTGATATATGAGTTCAATATAGGTGTCAAACGAAAGGCATTGCACAGATTTCATTTTAAGTTTTTTATATTTCGATATATTTATCGATAAATGAGTTATCGGGCAAAATATGATTCCCAGAAAACCCTGATATATGCGTTGAATAAAGGCGTCAAACGAAAGGGCATGGCCACAACTTACATTTTAACTTTTTGATATTTCGATATATTTATCGGTAAATGCGTTATCGGCCAAAATGTGATTCCCATAAAACCGTGATATATGGATTCAATATGGGTGCTAAAAGAAAGGGCATAGCCACAACTAACATTTTAATTTTTGATATTTCGATATATTTATCGGTAAATGCGTTATCGGCCAAAATGTGATTCCCATAAAACCGTGATATATGCATTCAATATAGGTGTGAAACGAAAGGGCATGGCACAGATTTCATTTCAACATTTTGGTATTTCGATAGTATTATTGGCGCGATTGGCTTCCTCATTTTCGCTTGGAGAAACCACCTTTTGGCTCAGGCCTAGGCGACCGTCTTGCTCAAAAGGTATTTATTAAATCATTTGGCTCAGGTTCTGATGACCGTGTTGTGCAAATGTTAAAAACATTTTGTTCTTTATAGAACGGGAGGTGCGGGACACCTGTGACACCCTAAATGTATTTGTTGGTGGCGAGCACTGTTGACTCTGAGGCATGGCGCGATTGGCTTCCTCATTTTCGGTATGAAAAACCACCCTTGGCTTTTCAAAACATAAACTATATCTACGGAATGTTTGATAAGCTGATTGCGAATTACAATAGCTTGCAATGCAAATGAAACAAACGAAAGAAATAACCGTAGCTTAAGCTTATGTCGCTTAAACAGATATATTTATCGGTAAATGAGGTATCGGGCAGAATATGGTCCCCATAAAACAGTGATGTATGCATTTAATATGGGCGTTAAACGAAAGGGCATGGCACAGATTTCATTTTTTACTTTTGATATTTCGATATATTTATCGATAAATGAGTTATCGGCCAAAATGGGATTTCCATAAAACCGTGATATATGAGTTCAATATAGGTGTCAAACGAAAGGCATTGCACAGATTTCATTTTAAGTTTTTTATATTTCGATATATTTATCGATAAATGAGTTATCGGGCAAAATATGATTCCCAGAAAACCCTGATATATGCGTTGAATAAAGGCGTCAAACGAAAGGGCATGGCACAGATTTAATTTTAAGTTTTTTATATTTCGATATATTTATCGATAAATGAGTTATCAGCCAAAATATGATTCCCAGAAAACCGTGATATATGCGTTGAATAAAGGCGTCAAACGAAAGGGCATGGCACATATTTCATTTTAACGTTAAATGCGTTATCGGCCAAAATGTGATTCCCATAAAACCGTGATATATGCGTTCAATATAGGTGTCAACGAAAGGGCATGGCACAGATTTCATTTCAACTTTTTGATATTTCGATATATTTATCGATAAATGAGTTATCGGCCAAAATGTGATATTATTTAAAGTTTTTGATATTTCGATATATTTATCGATAAATGAGTTTTCGGCCAAAATATGATTCCCAGAAAACCGTGATATATGCGTTGAATAAAGGTGTCAAACGAAAAGGGCATGGCACAGATTTCATTTCAACTTTTTGATATTTCGATATATTTATCGGTAAATGCGTTATCGGCCAAAATGTGATATTATTTAAAGTTTTTGATATTTCGATATATTTATCGATAAATGAGTTATCGGCCAAAATATGATTCCCAGAAAACCGTGATATATGCGTTGAATAAAGGTGTCAAAAGAAAAGGGCATGGCACAGATTTCATTTCAACTTTTTGATATTTCGATATATTTATCGATAAATGAGTTATCGGCCAAAATGTGATATTATTTAAAGTTTTTGATATTTCGATATATTTATCGATAAATGAGTTATCGGCCAAAATGTGATTCCCATAAAACCGTGATATATGCGTTCAATATAGGTGTCAAACGAAAGGGCATGGCACAGATTTCATTTCAACTTTTTGATATTTCGATATATTTATCGGTAAATGCGTTATCGGCCAAAATGTGATATTATTTAAAGTTTTTGATATTTCGATATATTTATCGATAAATGAGTTATCGGCCAAAATATGATTCCCAGAAAACCGTGATATATGCGTTGAATAAAGGTGTCAAACGAAAAGGGCATGGCACAGATTTCATTTCAACTTTTTGATATTTCGATATATTTATCGGTAAATGCGTTATCGGCCAAAATGTGATATTATTTAAAGTTTTTGATATTTCGATATATTTATCGATAAATGAGTTATCGGCCAAAATATGATTCCCAGAAAACCGTGATATATGCGTTGAATAAAGGTGTCAAACGAAAAGGGAATGGCACATATTTCATTTTAACGGTAAATGCGTTATCGGCCAAAATGTGATTCCCATAAAACCGTGATATATGCGTTCAATATAGGTGTCAAACGAAAGGGCATGGCACAGATTTCATTTTAACTTTTTAATATTTCGATATATTTATCGGTAAATGAATTATCGGCCAAAATGGGATTTCCATATAACCGTGAAGTATGCTTTCATTAGCTGTCAAACGAAAGGCATGGCACAGATTTCATTTTAAGTTTTTTATATTTCGATATATTTATCGATAAATGAGTTATCGGCCAAAATGGGATTTCCATATAACCGTGATGTATGCGTTCATTAGCTGTCAAACGAAAGGCATGGCACAGATTTCATTTTAAGTTTTTTATATTTCGATATATTTATCGATAAATGCGTTATCGGCCAAAATGTGATTCCCAAAAAACCGTGATATATGCGTTGAAGAAAGGTGTCAAACGAAAGGGCATTGCACAGATTTCATTTTAACTTTTTAATATTTCGATATATTTATCGGTAAATGAATTATCGGCCAAAATGGGATTTCCATATAACCGTGATGTATGCGTTCATTAGCTGTCAAACGAAAGGCATGGCACAGATTTCATTTTAAGTTTTTTATATTTCGATATATTTATCGATAAATGAGTTATCGGCCAAAATATGATTCCCAGAAAACCGGGATATATGCGTTGAATAAAGGTGTCAAACGAAAGGGCATGGCACAGATTTCATTTTAACTTTTTGATATTTCGATATATTTATCGATAAATGAGTTATCGGCCAAAATGTGATATTATTTAAAGTTTTTGATATTTCGATATATTTATCGATAAATGAGTTATCGGCCAAAATATGATTCCCAGAAAACCGGGATATATGCGTTGAATAAAGGTGTCGAACGAAAGGGCATGGCACAGATTTCATTTTAACTTTTTGATATTTGGATATATTTATCGGTAAATAAGGTATCGGGCAAAATATGGTCCCCATAAAACAGTGATGTATGCCTTCAATATAGGTGTCAAACGAAAGGGCAGGTCACAGATTTCAATTTAAGTTTTTGATATTTCGATATATTTATCGGTAAATGAGGTATCGAGCAAAATATGGTCCCCATAAAACAGTGATGTATGCATTTAATATGGGTGTTAAACGAAAGGGCATGGCACAGATTTCATTTTAACTTTTGAAGTATCCTGGTTCGGTACGAGCTATAGACCTATTAATAATTTTTTCTGCAGCGTAAATTATTGTTGTTTTTGGGTTTCTTAATAATTTTTATTAATTATTAACAGTTTTTTGTTGAATTGAACAGAAAAAAAAAAAAAAAAAATTACTAATAGGTCTATAGCTCGTACCGAACCAGGATACTTCAAATGTAAAGACCAAAAACACAAGCTTGTTGTTTGTGTAAAATCTCAATAATTTTACCTTTTTGATATTTCGATATATTTATCGATAAATGAGTTATCGGCCAAAATGTGATTCCCATAAAACCGTGATATATGCGTTGAATAAAGGTGTCAGGGCATGGCACAGATTTCATTTTAACTTTTTGATATTTCCATATATTTATCGGTAAATAAGGTATCGGGCAAAATATGGTCCCCATAAAACCGTGATATATGCGTTGAATAAAGGTGTCAAACAAGGGCATGGCACAGATTTCATTTTAACTTTTTGATATTTCGATATGTTTATCGGTAAATGAGGTATCGGGCAAAATATGGTCCCCATAAAACAGTGATGTATGCATTTAATATGGGTGTCAAACGAAAGGGCATGGCACAGATTTCATTTTAACTTTTTGATATTTCGATATATTTATCGGTAAATGAGTTATCGGCCAAAATGTGATTCCCATAAAACTGTGATATATTCCTTCAATATAGGTGTCAAACGAAAGGGCAGGTCACGGATTTCATTTTAAGTTTTTTATATTTTGATATATTTATCGATAAATGAGTTATCGGCCAAAATGGGATTTCCATATAACCGTGATGTATGCGTTCATTAGCTGTCAAACGAAAGGCATGGCACAGATTTCATTTTAAGTTTTTTATATTTCGATATATTTATCGATAAATGAGTTATCGGCCAAAATGGGATTTCCATATAACCGTGATGTATGCGTTCATTAGCTGTCAAACGAAAGGCATGGCACAGATTTCATTTTAAGTTTTTTATATTTCGATATATTTATCGATAAATGCGTTATCGGCCAAAATGTGATTCCCAAAAAACCGTGATATATGCGTTGAAGAAAGGTGTCAAACGAAAGGGCATTGCACAGATTTCATTTTAACTTTTTAATATTTCGATATATTTATCGGTAAATGAATTATCGGCCAAAATGGGATTTCCATATAACCGTGATGTATGCGTTCATTAGCTGTCAAACGAAAGGCATGGCACAGATTTCATTTTAAGTTTTTTATATTTCGATATATTTATCGATAAATGAGTTATCGGCCAAAATATGATTCCCAGAAAACCGGGATATATGCGTTGAATAAAGGTGTCAAACGAAAGGGCATGGCACAGATTTCATTTTAACTTTTTGATATTTCGATATATTTATCGATAAATGAGTTATCGGCCAAAATGTGATATTATTTAAAGTTTTTGATATTTCGATATATTTATCGATAAATGAGTTATCGGCCAAAATATGATTCCCAGAAAACCGGGATATATGCGTTGAATAAAGGTGTCGAACGAAAGGGCATGGCACAGATTTCATTTTAACTTTTTGATATTTGGATATATTTATCGGTAAATAAGGTATCGGGCAAAATATGGTCCCCATAAAACAGTGATGTATGCCTTCAATATAGGTGTCAAACGAAAGGGCAGGTCACAGATTTCAATTTAAGTTTTTGATATTTCGATATATTTATCGGTAAATGAGGTATCGAGCAAAATATGGTCCCCATAAAACAGTGATGTATGCATTTAATATGGGTGTTAAACGAGAGGGCATGGCACAGATTTCATTTTAACTTTTGAAGTATCCTGGTTCGGTACGAGCTATAGACCTATTAATAATTTTTTCTGCAGCGTAAATTATTGTTGTTTTTGGGTTTCTTAATAATTTTTATTAATTATTAACAGTTTTTTGTTGAATTGAACAGAAAAAAAAAAAAAAAAATTACTAATAGGTCTATAGCTCGTACCGAACCAGGATACTTCAAATGTAAAGACCAAAAACACAAGCTTGTTGTTTGTGTAAAATCTCAATAATTTTACCTTTTTGATATTTCGATATATTTATCGATAAATGAGTTATCGGCCAAAATGTGATTCCCATAAAACCGTGATATATGCGTTGAATAAAGGTGTCAGGGCATGGCACAGATTTCATTTTAACTTTTTGATATTTCCATATATTTATCGGTAAATAAGGTATCGGGCAAAATATGGTCCCCATAAAACAGTGATGTATGCCTTCAATATAGGTGTCAAACGAAAGGGCAGGTCACAGATTTCAATTTAAGTTTCTTATATTTTGATATATTTATCGATAAATGAGTTATCGGCCAAAATGTGATTCCCATAAAACTGTGATATATACGTTGAATAAAGGTGTCAAACGAAAGGGCATGGCACAGATTTCATTTTAACTTTTTGATATTTCGATATATTTATCGGTAAATGAGTTATCGGCCAAAATGTGATTCGCATAAAACCGTGATATATGCGTTGAATAAAGGTGTCAGGGCATGGCACAGATTTCATTTTAACTTTTTAATATTTCGATATATTTATCGGTAAATGAATTATCGGCCAAAATATGATTCCCAGAAAACCGTGATATATGCGTTGAATAAAAGTGTCAAACGAAAAGGCATGGCACAGATTTCATTTTAACTTTTTGATATTTCGATATATTTATCGATAAATGAGTTATCGGCCAAAATGTGATATTATTTAAAGTTTTTGATATTTCGATATATTTATCGATAAATGAGTTATCGGCCAAAATATGATTCCCAGAAAACCGTGATATATGCGTTGAATAAAGGTGTCAAACGAAAGGGCATGGCACAGATTTCATTTTAACTTTTTGATATTTCGATATATTTATCGGTAAATGAGGTATCGGGCAAAATATGGTCCCCATAAAACAGTGATGTATGCATTTAATATGGGTGTCAAACGAAAGGGCATGGCACAGATTTCATTTTAACTTTTTGATATTTCGATATATTTATCGGTAAATGAGTTATCGGCCAAAATGTGATTCCCATAAAACTGTGATATATTCCTTCAATATAGGTGTCAAACGAAAGGGCAGGTCACAGATTTCATTTTAAGTTTTTTATATTTTGATATATTTATCGATAAATGAGTTATCGGCCAAAATGTGATTCCCATAAAACCGTGATATATGCGTTGAATAAAGGTGTCAAACAAGGGCATGGCACAGATTTCATTTTAACTTTTTGATATTTCGATATGTTTATCGGTAAATGAGGTATCGGGCAAAATATGGTCCCCATAAAACAGTGATGTATGCATTTAATATGGGTGTCAAACGAAAGGGCATGGCACAGATTTCATTTTAACTTTTTCATATTTCGATATATTTATCGGTAAATGAGTTATCGGCCAAAATGTGATTCCCATAAAACTGTGATATATTCCTTCAATATAGGTGTCAAACGAAAGGGCAGGTCACGGATTTCATTTTAAGTTTTTTATATTTTGATATATTTATCGATAAATGAGTTATCGGCCAAAATGTGATTCCCATAAAACTGTGATATATGCGTTGAATAAAGGTGTCAAACGAAAGGGCATGGCACAGATTTCATTTTAACTTTTTGATATTTCGATATATTTATCGGTAAATGAGTTATCGGCCAAAATGTGATTCCCATAAAACTGTGATATATGCGTTGAATAAAGGTGTCAAACGAAAAGGCATGGCACAGATTTAATTTTAACTTTTTGATATTTCGATATATTTATCGATAAATGAGTTATCGGCCAAAATGTGATTCGCATAAAACCGTGATATATGCGTTGAATAAAGGTGTCAGGGCATGGCACAGATTTCATTTTAACTTTTTAATATTTCGATATATTTATCGGTAAATGAATTATCGGCCAAAATATGATTCCCAGAAAACCGTGATATATGCGTTGAATAAAAGTGTCAAACGAAAAGGCATGGCACAGATTTCATTTTAACTTTTTGATATTTCGATATATTTATCGATAAATGAGTTATCGGCCAAAATGTGATTCCCATAAAACTGTGATATATTCCTTCAATATAGGTGTCAAACGAAAGGGCAGGTCACAGATTTCATTTTAACTTTTTGATATTTCGATATGTTTATCGGTAAATGAGGTATCGGGCAAAATATGGTCCCCATAAAACAGTGATGTATGCATTTAATATGGGTGTTAAACGAAAGGGCATGGCACAGATTTCATTTTTTACTTTTGATATTTCGATATATTTATCGATAAATAAGTTATCGCCCAAAATGTGATTCCCATAAAACAGTGATGTATGCATTTAATATGGGTGTCAAATGAAAGGGCATGGCACAGATTTCATTTTAACTTTTTGATATTTCGATATATTTATCGGTAAATGAGTTATCGGCCAAAATGTGATTCCCATAAAACCGTGATATATGCGTTGAATAAAGGTGTCAAACAAGGGCATGGCACAGATTTCATTTTAACTTTTTGATATTTCGATATGTTTATCGGTAAATGAGTTATCGGGCAAAATATGGTCCCCATAAAACAGTGATGTATGCATTTAATATGGGTGTTAAACGAAAGGGCAAGGCACAGATTTCATTTTTTACTTTTGATATTTCGATATATTTATCGATAAATAAGTTATCGCCCAAAATGTGATTCCCATAAAACAGTGATGTATGCATTTAATATGGGTGTCAAATGAAAGGGCATGGCACAGATTTCATTTTAACTTTTTGATATTTCGATATGTTTATCGGTAAATGAGGTATCGGGCAAAATATGGTCCCCATAAAACAGTGATGTATGCATTTAATATGGGAGTTAAACGAAAGGGCATGGCACAGATTTCATTTTTTACTTTTGATATTTCGATATATTTATCGATAAATGAGTTATCGGCCAAAATGTGATATTATTTAAAGTTTTTGATATTTCGATATATTTATCGATAAATGAGTTATCGGCCAAAATGTGATTCCCATAAAACTGTGATATATGCGTTCAACATAGGTGTCAAACGAAAGGGCATGGCACAGATTTCATTTCAACTTTTTGATATTTCGATATATTTATCGGTAAATGAGTTATCGGCCAAAATGTGATTCCCATAAAACTGTGATATATTCCTTCAATATAGGTGTCAAACGAAAGGGCAGGTCACAGATTTCATTTTAAGTTTTTTATATTTTGATATATTTATCGATAAATGAGTTATCGGCCAAAATGTGATTCCCATAAAACCGTGATATATGCGTTGAATAAAGGTGTCAAACAAGGGCATGGCACAGATTTCATTTTAACTTTTTGATATTTCGATATGTTTATCGGCAAATGAGGTATCGGGCAAAATATGGTCCCCATAAAACAGTGATGTATGCATTTAATATGGGTGTTAAACGAAAGGGCATGGCACAGATTTCATTTTTTACTTTTGATATTTCGATATATTTATCGATAAATGAATCATCGGCCAAAATGGGATTTCCATAAAACCGTGATGTATGCGTTCATTAGCTGTCAAACGAAAGGCATGGCACAGATTTCATTTTAACTTTTTAATATTTCGCTATATTTATCGGTAAATGAATTATCGGCCAAAATGGGATTTCCATAAAACCGTGATGTATGCGTTCATTAGCTGTCAAACGAAAGGCATGGCACATATTTCATTTTCAGTTTTTTATATTTCGATATGTTTATCGATAAATGAGTTATCGGCCAAAATATGATTCCCAGAAAACCGTGATATGTATATGCGTTGAATAAAGGCGTCAAACGAAAGGGCATGGCACATATTTAATTTTAACGGTAAATGCGTTATCGGCCAAAATGTGATTCCCATAAAACCGTGATATATGCGTTCAATATAGGTGTCAAACGAAAGGGCATGGCACAGATTTCATTTCAACTTTTTGATATATCGATATATTTATCGATAAATGAGTTATCGGCCAAAATGTGATATTATTTAAAGTTTTTGATATTTCGATATATTTATCAATAAATGAGTTATCGGCCAAAATATGATTCCCAGAAAACCGTGATATATGCGTTGAATAAAGGTGTCAAACGAAAGCGCATGGCACATATTTCATTTTAACGGTAAATGCGTTATCGGCCAAAATGTGATTCCCATAAAACCGTGATATATGCGTTCAATATAGGTGTCAAACGAAAGGGCATGGCACAGATTTCATTTCAACTTTTGATATTTCGATATATTTATCGATAAATAAGTTATCGCCCAAAATGTGATTCCCATAAAACAGTGATGTATGCATTTAATATGGGTGTCAAATGAAAGGGCATGGCACAGATTTCATTTTAACTTTTTGATATTTCGATATATTTATCGGTAAATGAGTTATCGGCCAAAATGTGATTCCCATAAAACCGTGATATATGCGTTGAATAAAGGTGTCAAACAAGGGCATGGCACAGATTTCATTTTAACTTTTTGATATTTCGATATGTTTATCGGTAAATGAGGTATCGGGCAAAATATGGTCCCCATAAAACAGTGATGTATGCATTTAATATGGGTGTTAAACGAAAGGGCAAGGCACAGATTTCATTTTTTACTTTTGATATTTCGATATATTTATCGATAAATAAGTTATCGCCCAAAATGTGATTCCCATAAAACAGTGATGTATGCATTTAATATGGGTGTCAAATGAAAGGGCATGGCACAGATTTCATTTTAACTTTTTGATATTTCGATATGTTTATCGGTAAATGAGGTATCGGGCAAAATATGGTCCCCATAAAACAGTGATGTATGCATTTAATATGGGAGTTAAACGAAAGGGCATGGCACAGATTTCATTTTTTACTTTTGATATTTCGATATATTTATCGATAAATGAGTTATCGGCCAAAATGTGATATTATTTAAAGTTTTTGATATTTCGATATATTTATCGATAAATGAGTTATCGGCCAAAATGTGATTCCCATAAAACTGTGATATATGCGTTCAATATAGGTGTCAAACGAAAGGGCATGGCACAGATTTCATTTCAACTTTTTGATATTTCGATATATTTATCGGTAAATGAGTTATCGGCCAAAATGTGATTCCCATAAAACTGTGATATATTCCTTCAATATAGGTGTCAAACGAAAGGGCAGGTCACAGATTTCATTTTAAGTTTTTTATATTTTGATATATTTATCGATAAATGAGTTATCGGCCAAAATGTGATTCCCATAAAACCGTGATATATGCGTTGAATAAAGGTGTCAAACAAGGGCATGGCACAGATTTCATTTTAACTTTTTGATATTTCGATATGTTTATCGGCAAATGAGGTATCGGGCAAAATATGGTCCCCATAAAACAGTGATGTATGCATTTAATATGGGTGTTAAACGAAAGGGCATGGCACAGATTTCATTTTTTACTTTTGATATTTCGATATATTTATCGATAAATGAATTATCGGCCAAAATGGGATTTCCATAAAACCGTGATGTATGCGTTCATTAGCTGTCAAACGAAAGGCATGGCACAGATTTCATTTTAACTTTTTAATATTTCGCTATATTTATCGGTAAATGAATTATCGGCCAAAATGGGATTTCCATAAAACCGTGATGTATGCGTTCATTAGCTGTCAAACGAAAGGCATGGCACATATTTCATTTTCAGTTTTTTATATTTCGATATGTTTATCGATAAATGAGTTATCGGCCAAAATATGATTCCCAGAAAACCGTGATATGTATATGCGTTGAATAAAGGCGTCAAACGAAAGGGCATGGCACATATTTCATTTTAACGGTAAATGCGTTATCGGCCAAAATGTGATTCCCATAAAACCGTGATATATGCGTTCAATATAAGTGTCAAACGAAAGGGCATGGCACAGATTTCCTTTCAACTTTTTGATATTTCGATATATTTATCGATAAATGAGTTATCGGCCAAAATGTGATATTATTTAAAGTTTTTGATATTTCGATATATTTATCAATAAATGAGTTATCGGCCAAAATATGATTCCCAGAAAACCGTGATATATGCGTTGAATAAAGGTGTCAAACGAAAGCGCATGGCACATATTTCATTTTAACGGTAAATGCGTTATCGGCCAAAATGTGATTCCCATAAAACCGTGATATATGCGTTCAATATAGGTGTCAAACGAAAGGGCATGGCACAGATTTCATTTCAACTTTTTGATATTTCGATATATTTATCGATAAATGAGTTATCGGCCAAAATGTGATATTATTTAAAGTTTTTGATATTTCGATATATTTATCAATAATTGAGTTATCGGCCAAAATATGATTCCCAGAAAACCGTGATATATGCGTTGAATAAAGGTGTCAAACGAAAGCGCATGGCACATATTTCATTTTAACGGTAAATGCGTTATCGGCCAAAATGTGATTCCCATAAAACCGTGATATATGCGTTCAATATAGGTGTCAAACGAAAGCGCATGGCACATATTTCATTTTAACGGTAAATGCGTTATCGGCCAAAATATGATTCCCAGAAAACCGTGATATATGCGTTGAATAAAGGTGTCAAACGAAAGGGCATGGCACAGATTTCATTTTAACTTTTTGATATTTCGATATATTTATCGGTAAATGAGTTATCGGCCAAAATGTGATATTATTTAAGGTTTTTGATATTTCGATATATTTATCGATAAATGAATTATCGGCCAAAATATGATTCCCAGAAAACCGTGATACATTCGTTGAATAAAGGTGTCAAACGAAAGGGCATGGCACAGATTTCATTTTAACTTTTTAATATTTCGATATATTTATAGGTAAATGAATTATCGGCCAAAATATGATTCCCAGAAAACCGTGATATATGCGTTGAAAAAAGGTGTCAAACGAAAGGGCATGGCACAGATTTCATTTTAACTTTTTAATATTTCGATATATTTATAGGTAAATGAATTATCGGCCAAAATGTGATTCCCAAAAAACCGTGATATATGCGTTGAAAAAAGGTGTCAAACGAAAAGGCATGGCACAGATTTCATTTTAACTTTTTGATATTTCGATATATTTATCGATAAATGAGTTATCGGCCAAAATGTGATTCCCATAAAAAAGTGATATATGCGTTGAATAAAGGTGTCAAACAAAAAGGCATGGCACAGATTTCATTTTAACTTTTTGATATTTCGATATATTTATCGATAAATGAGTTATCGGCAAAAATGTGATTCCCATAAAACCGTGATATATGCGTTGAAAAAAGGTGTCAAACGAAAGGGCATGGCACAGATTTCATTTTAACTTTTTGATATTTCGATATATTTATCGGTAAATGAGGTATCGGGCTTAATATGGTAACCATAAAACAGTGATGCATGCATTTAATATGGGTGTTAAACGAAAGGGCATGGCACAGATTTCATTTTTTACTTTTGATATTTCGATATATTTACCGATAAATGAGTTATCGGCCAAAATGTGATTCCCAAAAAACCGTGACATATGCGTTGAAAAAAGGTGTCAAACGAAAGGGCATGGCACAGATTTCATTTTAACTTTTTAATATTTCGATATATGTATCGGTAAATGAATTATCGGCCAAAATGGGATTTCCATAAAACCGTGATGTATGCGTTCATTAGCTCTCAAACGCAAGGCATTGCACAGATTTCATTTTAAGTTTTTTATATTTCGATATATTTATCGATAAACGAGTTATCGGCCAAAATATGATTCCCAGAAAACCGTGATATATGCGTTGAATAAAAGTGTCAAACGAAAAGGCATGGCACAGATTTCATTTTAGCTTTTTTATATTTCGATATATTTATCGATAAATGAGTTATCGGCCAAAATGTGATTCCCATAAAAAACTGATATATGCGTTGAATAAAGGTGTCAAACAAAAAGGCATGGCACAGATTTCATTTTAACTTTTTGATATTTCGATATATTTATCGATAAATGAGTTATCGGCCAAAATATGATTCCCAGAAAACCGTGATATATGTATGCGTTGAATAAAAGTGTCAAACGAAAAGGCATGGCACAGATTTCATTTTAACTTTTTGATATTTCGATGTATTTATCGATAAATGAGTTATCGGCCAAAATGTGATTTCATTTTAACTTTTTGATATTTCGATATATTTATCGATAAATGAGTTATCGGCCAAAATGTGATTCCCATAAAAAAGTGATATATGCGTTGAATAAAGGTGTCAAACAAAAAGGCATGGCACAGATTTCATTTTAACTTTTTGATATTTCGATATATTTATCGGTAAATGAGGTATCGGGCTTAATATGGTAACCATAAAACAGTGATGCATGCATTTAATATGGGTGTTAAACGAAAGGGCATGGCACAGATTTCATTTTTTACTTTTGATATTTCGATATATTTACCGATAAATGAGTTATCGGCCAAAATGTGATTCCCAAAAAACCGTGACATATGCGTTGAAAAAAGGTGTCAAACGAAAGGGCATGGCACAGATTTCATTTTAACTTTTTAATATTTCGATATATGTATCGGTAAATGAATTATCGGCCAAAATGGGATTTCCATAAAACCGTGATGTATGCGTTCATTAGCTCTCAAACGAAAGGCATTGCACAGATTTCATTTTAAGTTTTTTATATTTCGATATATTTATCGATAAATGAGTTATCGGCCAAAATATGATTCCCAGAAAACCGTGATATATGCGTTGAATAAAAGTGTCAAACGAAAAGGCATGGCACAGATTTCATTTTAGCTTTTTTATATTTCGATATATTTATCGATAAATGAGTTATCGGCCAAAATGTGATTCCCATAAAAAACTGATATATGCGTTGAATAAAGGTGTCAAACAAAAAGGCATGGCACAGATTTCATTTTAACTTTTTGATATTTCGATATATTTATCGATAAATGAGTTATCGGCCAAAATATGATTCCCAGAAAACCGTGATATATGCGTTGAATAAAAGTGTCAAACGAAAAGTCAGGGCACAGATTTCATTTTAACTTTTTGATATTTCGATGTATTTATCGATAAATGAGTTATCGGCCAAAATGTGATATTATTTAAAGTTTTTGATATTTCGATATATTTATCGATAAATGAGTTATCGGCCAAAATATGATTCCCAGAAAACCGTGATATATGTATGCGTTGAATAAAAGTGTCAAACGAAAAGGCATGGCACAGATTTCATTTTAACTTTTTGATATTTCGATGTATTTATCGATAAATGAGTTATCGGCCAAAATGTGATTTCATTTTAACTTTTTGATATTTCGATATATTTATCGATAAATGAGTTATCGCCCAAAATATGATTCCCAGAAAACCGTGATATATGCGTTGAATAAAAGTGTCAAACGAAAAGGCATGGCACAGATTTCATTTTAACTTTTAATATTTCGATATATTTATCGATAAATGAGTTATCGGCCAAAATGTGACATTATTTAAAGTTATGGATATTTCGATATATTTATCGATAAATGAGTTATCGGCCACAATAAGATTCCCAGAAAACCGTGATATATGCATTCAATATAGGTGTCAAACGAAAGGGCGATATATTTATCGATAAATGAGTTATCGGCCAAAATGTGATTCCCATAAAACCGTGGTATATGCGTTGAATAAAGCTGTCAAACGAAAGGACATGGCACAGATTTCGTTTTAACTTTTTGAAATTTCGATATATTTATCGATAAATGAGTTATCGGACAAAATGTGATATTATTTAAAGTTTTTGATATTTCGATATATTTATCGATAAATGGCACATATTTAATTTTAACGGTAAATGAGTTATCGGCCAAAATATGATTCCCAGAAAACCGAGATGCATGCGTTCAATATAGGTGTCAAACGAAAGGGCGATATATTTATCGATAAATGAGTTATCGGCCAAAATGTAATTCCCAGAAAACCGTGATATATGCATTGAATAAAGGTGTCAAACAAAAGGGCATGTCACAGATTTCATTTTAACTTTTTGATATTTCGATAGTATTATTGGCGCGATTGGCTTCCTCATTTTCGCTTGGAGAAACCACCTTTTGGCTCAGGCCTAGGCGACCGTCTTGCTCAAAAGGTATTTATTAAATCATTTGGCTCAGGTTCTGATGACCGTGTTGTGCAAATGTTAAAAACATTTTGTTCTTTATAGAACGGGAGGTGCGGGACACCTGTGACACCCTAAATGTATTTGTTGGTGGCGAGCACTGTTGACTCTGAGGCATGGCGCGATTGGGGTGCAGTGAAATAACGCCCAAGGAAATAACGCGTTATTTCCCACTCAAAAAGGAACTTACGCCCATGGGCCTTATTTCCTTTTTAAAAAGGAAATAAAGCCCATGGGTGTTATCACCTTTTGCTGATGGGTGTTATTTCCTTTTTCGAAGAGAAATAAAGCCCACGGACGTTAAAAACGAATTAAAACAAGCTGATTCAAGAATTAAGTATATGGTTTTCTTTATTTCAATAAATTTTAGCATATTTGTTATGTTTTTATATGGCGGGGTGCAATAGCGCCTTGTGAAATAAGCCCTTTAAGGCCTTATTACACTATTGAAAGTGAAATAATTCCTTTATTTCAAAAAAGGCTTTATTACACTTCGAAAGAGAAATAAAGTTTTAATGGCCTTATTGCTCTTTCATTTTTTTAATGAAACAATAATATTCTAATTCTTTTTGTATTTTATTGAATAGTTACACACATATTTCACGTTAACCAAAGTGGGAAACGTGGCACGCGGAAGGACATCACCGTGGCGGTAGCCACGGCTATGGCACACTCCCGGAGTTGGAATGGCGTAGCCCAGGGTTATTTTTTGAAGCGCGGCCGAAGGCCGCCTACGCGGAAAGATGTTCTGCACTTAAAAATCGTGCATCGGGCCTCCGTAACTATAATCCGAAGGGGGAAAAGCAATATTTTGTTTCTGTGAAAAGTTATTAGTGAAAAGCCGAAAATTGACCCGGGTCAGATCTTCAATTCGGGGCCCCATCCGTTTTTTTATGTGCAGGACACCTTTCTGCGTAGGCGGCCTTCGGCCGCACTTTAAAAAATAACCCTGGGCTACGCCATTCCAACTCCGGGTGTGTGCCATAGCCGTGGCTACCGCCACGGTGATGTCCTTCCGCGTGCCACGTTTCCCAGTCTATTCTCACAGGGTTATTTGTAAAAAAAATGCTAATCAACAGTTCGTTTTGCTCGCGTAAAATCCTATGGGCGTTATTTCTCTTTTAAAAAGGAAATAAGAGCCATGGGCTTTATTTCTTTTTGCAGATGGGCGATATTTCCATTTAAAAAGGAAATAAGGCCCATGGGCGGTATTTCCTTTTTGAATGGGAAATAACGTCCATGGGCGTTATTTCCTTGGGCGTTATTTCACTGCACCCGCGATTGGACTCCTCATTTTCGGTATGAAAAACAACCCTTGGCTTTTCAAAACATATACTATATCTACGGAATATTTGATAAGCTGATTGCGAATTACAATAGCTTGCAATGCAAATGAAACAAACGAAAGAAATAACCGTAGCTTAAGCTTATGTCGCTTAAACAGATATATTTATCGGTAAATGAGGTATCGGGCAGAATATGGTCCCCATAAAACAGTGATGTATGCATTTAATATGGGTGTTAAACGAAAGGGCATGGCACAGATTTCATTTTTTACTTTTGATATTTCGATATATTTATCGATAAATGAGTTATCGATCAAAATGTGATTCCTAAAAAACCGTGATATATGCGTTCAATATAGGTATCAAACAAAAGGGCATGGCACAGATTTCATTTCAACTTTTTGATATTTCGATATATTTATCGATAAATGAGTTATCGGCCAAAATGTGATTCCCATAAAACCGTGATATATGCGTTCAATATAGGTGTCAAACAAAAGGGCATGGCACAGATTTAATTTCAACTTTTTGATATTTCGATATATTTATCGATAAATGAGTTATCGGCCAAAATGTGATTCCCAGAAATCCGTGATATATGCGTTGAATAAAGGTGTCAAACGAGAGGGCATGGCACAGATTTCATTTTAACTTTTTGATGTTTCGATATATTTATCGATAAATGAGTTATCGGCCAAAATGTGATTCCCATAAAACCGTGATATATGCGTTGAATAAAGGTGTCAAACGAAAAGGCATGGCACAGATTTCATTTTAACTTTTTGATGTTTCGATATAGGGTAAAACCGGGATAGATGCCCCACTTTTTGGAAAAGCTGCCTAAATTTGAAAATATTAGTTTTATTTGAATAATTTTTTTTAATATAGCTAGTTCAATGTTTTAACTTTAATTATTTAAATTTTGGTTTACTTATCTTACACAGTTTTTCCAGAAATTAGGTTTTCCTGAAACCTTCTTTTTGAGGGATAGATGCCTACCTTAGGGATAGTTGCCCCACCATGAAAATATTGCGAAGGATAGATGCCCTTTATGGCATATAAGCGAAAAACACAAATCGAACGCAACGTATGTAGTTCTACTCCTACTCAAAACCATAATAAATTAAACATGTTGGGTTTTTATTCTTTTAATTACTATCATTAGAAGATACCTAAATCTAGTATTAGGTACATCAATGGCCATACCTACCTTATTAAATTGAAGCGTTTGCTTTCAAGAATTGGCATGCATTTTTATATATGTTTATTCAATTCAATTTTATAGGTACGTGTTTATTTAGAAAAAAATAAAAATTATATTTTTATAAAAATACATACAATCTTACACTAAAATAAAAACTACTTAGCAAATCTATAGGAAACTAGAGGCAGCCAATAGTTAGATAAACGTTTATTATATCCCTTTTTTGTTTTTTTAACAGCAGATCGTCGAATTAATGTCCTCGATGGAATCCAATATTTTTGGGATAATTCGTTTATCCCCATCGTATTTTTGTTCATTTCGTCGAACGCGGCCTGCAGGCTTTCTGTAGTCCCTTCCTTTTGTACTTTCGCGCCCTAATTTTGCTGAAAACTGTTAAAAGTCCATAAAATAGTACATAAAACATATATCAGACTCCAAAAGTATGTAAAAAATATATACTTACTCCTTTGTGATTCATGGAGGGATAGATGCCCTTAGGGGCATCTATACCTCGAAAAATCAGGGCAACTATCCTTTTTGATAGGGATAGATGCCTACGAATTTTTTGAATAAATTATAAACAAAAAAACATCTATTTTTAGTTAGATGCAGTCTCAATGAATCAGTTTATTAAGGTACTAAAATATATAATGGAATTTATTACTAGTTATAAAGTTATACAAAGCACAATACTTACCTATAAAACTTTTATGGGTATTTCAATTTCGTCGCAAACAAAATGTTTTATACTAACAAAACGCGTGTTCATTGCTCGAAGCCCTTAGATAACTAAAATGCGCTGTGGCTGCGGCTGCTAATTATTAAATTAATTGTTAGTCACGAGCTCGGGAAGTTAGATTTTTTGAATATGGGGCATCTATCCCGTTGGGGCATCTATCCCGGTTTTACCCTATTTATCGGTAAATGAGTTATCGGCCAAAATGTGATTCCCATAAAACTGTGATATATGCCTTCAATATAGGTGTCAAACGAAAGGGCAGGTCACAGATTTCAATTTAAGTTTTTTATATTTTGATATATTTATCGATAAATGAGTTATCGGTCAAAATGTGATTCCCATAAAACTGTGATATATGCGTTGAATAAAGGTGTCAACGAAGAGGCATGGCACAGATTTCATTTTAGCTTTTTGATATTTCGATATATTTATCGGTAAATGAATTATCGGCCAAAATATGATTCCCAGAAAACCGTGATATATGCGTTGAAGAAAAGTGTCAAACGAAAAGGCATTTCAACTTTTTGATATTTCGATATATTTATCGATAAATGAGTTATCGGCCAAAATGTGATATTATTTAAAGTTTTTGATATTTCGATATATTTATCGATAAATGAGTTATCGGCCAAAATATGATTCCCAGAAAACCGTGATATATGCGTTGAATAAAGGTGTCAAACGAAAAGGCATGGCACAGATTTCATTTTAACTTTTTGATATTTCGATATATTTATCGATAAATGAGTTATCGGACAAAATGTGACATTATTTAAAGTTTTTGATATTTCGATATATTTATCGGTAAATGAATTATCGGCCAAAATATGATTCCCAGAAAACCGTGATATATGCGTTGAATAAAAGTGTCAAACGAAAAGGCACGGCACAGATTTCATTTTAACTTTTTGATATTTCGATATATTTATCGATAAATGAGTTATCGGCCAAAATGTGATATTATTTAAAGTTTTTGATATTTCGATATATTTATCGATAAATGAGTTATCGGCCAAAATATGATTCCCAGAAAACCGTGATATATGCGTTGAATAAAGGTGTCAAACGAAAGGGCATGGCACAGATTTCATTTTAACTTTTTGATATTTCGATATATTTATCGGTAAATGAGGTATCGGGCAAAATATGGTCCCCATAAAACAGAGATTTGTGCATTTAATATGGGTGTCAAACGAAAGGGCATGACACAGATTTCATTTTAACTTTTTGATATTTCGATATATTTATCGGTAAATGAGTTATCGGCCAAAATGTGATTCCAATAAAACTGTGATATATGCCTTCAATATAGGTGTCAAACGAAAGGGCAGGTCACAGATTTCATTTTAAGTTTTTTATATTTTGATATTTTTATCGATAAATGAGTTATCGGCCAAAATGTGATTCCCATAAAACCGTGATATATGCGTTGAAAAAAGGTGTCAAACGAAAGGGCATGGCACAGATTTCATTTTAACTTTTTAATATTTCGATATATTTATCGATAAATGAGTTATCGGCCAAAATATGATTCCCAGAAAACCGTGATGTATGCGTTCATGAGCTCTCAAACGAAAGGCATGGCACAGATTTCATTTGAAGTTTTTTATATTTCGATATATTTATCGATAAATGAGTTATCGGCCAAAATGTGATTCACATAAAACCGTGATATATGCGTTCAATATAGGTGTCAAACGAAAGGGCATGGCACAGATTTCATTTCAACTTTTTGATATTTCTATGTATTTATCGGTAAATGCGTTATCGGCCAAAATGTGATATTATTTAAAGTTTTTGATATTTCGATGTATTTATCGATAAATGAGTTATCGGCCAAAATGTGATTCCCATAAAACCGTGATATATGCGTTGAAAAAAGGTGTCAAACGAAAGGGCATGGCACAGATTTCATTTTAACTTTTTAATATTTCGATATATTTATCGATAAATGAGTTATCGGCCAAAATATGATTCCCAGAAAACCGTGATGTATGCGTTCATTAGCTCTCAAACGAAAGGCATGGCACAGATTTCATTTTAAGTTTTTTATATTTCGATATTTTTATCGATAAATGAGTTATCGGCCAAAATGTGATTCCCATAAAACCGTGATATATGCGTTGAAAAAAGGTGTCAAACGAAAGGGCATGGCACAGATTTCATTTTAACTTTTTGATATTTCGATATATTTATCGGTAAATGAGTTATCGGCCAAAATGTGATTCCCATAAAACTGTGATATATGCCTTCAATATAGGTGTCAAACGAAAGGGCAGGTCACAGATTTCATTTTAAGTTTTTTATATTTTGATATTTTTATCGATAAATGAGTTATCGGCGAAAATGTGATTCCCATAAAACCGTGATATATGCGTTGAAAAAAGGTGTCAAACGAAAGGGCATGGCACAGATTTCATTTTAACTTTTTTAATATTTCGATATATTTATCGATAAATGAGTTATCGGCCAAAATATGATTCCCAGAAAACCGTGATGTATGCTTTCATTAGCTCTCAAACGAAAGGCATGGCACAGATTTCATTTTAAGTTTTTTATATTTCGATATATTTATCGATAAATGAGTTATCGGCCAAAATGTGAGTCACATAAAACCGTGATATATGCGTTCAATATAGGTGTCAAACGAAAGGGCATGGCACAGATTTCATTTCAACTTTTTGATATTTCTATATATTTATCGGTAAATGCGTTATCGGCCAAAATGTGATATTATTTAAAGTTTTTGATATTTCGATGTATTTATCGATAAATGAGTTATCGGCCAAAATATGATTCCCAGAAAACCGTGATATATGCGTTGAATAAAGGTGTCAAACGAAAGGGCATGGCACAGATTTCATTTCAACTTTTTGCGTTTTCGATATATTTATCGGTAAATGCGTTACCGGCCAAAATGTGATATTATTTAAAGTTTTTGATATTTCGATATATTTATCGATAAATGAGTTATCGGCCAAAATATGATTCCCAGAAAACCGTGATATATGCGTAGAATAAAGGCGTCAAACGAAAGGGCATGGCACATTTTTCATTTTAACGGTAAATGCGTTATCGGCCAAAATTTGATTCCCATAAAACCGTGATATATGCGTTCAATATAGGTGTCAAACGAAAGGGCATGGCACAGATTTCATTTCAACTTTTTGATATTTCGATATATCTATCGGTAAATGCGTTATCGGCCAAAATGTGATATTATTTAAAGTTTTTGATATTTCCATATATTTATCGATAAATGAGTTATCCGCCAAAAAATGATTCCCAGAAATATATATGCGTTGAATAAAGGTGTCAAACGAAAGGGCATGGCACAGATTTCATTTTAACTTTTTGATATTTCGATATATTTATCGGTAAATGAGGTATCGGGCAAAATATGGTCCCCATAAAACAGTGATGTATGCATTTAATATGGGTGTCAAACGAAAGGGCATGGCACAGATTTCATTTCAAATTTTTGATATTTCGATATATTTATCGATAAATGAGTTATCGGCCAAAATGTGATTCCCATAAAACTGTGATATATGCCTTCAATATAGGTGTCAAGCGAAAGGGCAGGTCACAGATTTCATTTTAAGTTTTTTATATTTTGATTTATTTATCGATAAATGAGTTATCGGCCAAAATGTGATTCCCATAAAACTGTGATATATGCGTTGAATAAAGGTGACAAACGAAAAGGCATGGCACAGATTTCATTTTAACTTTTTGATATTTCGATATATTTATCGATAAATGAGTTATCGGCCAAAATGTGATTCCCATAAAACTGTGATATATGCGTTCAATATAGGTGTCAAACGAAAGGGCATGGCACAGATTTCATTTCAACTTTTTGATATTTCGATATATTTATCGGTAAATGAATTATCGGCCAAAATGGGATTTCCATAAAACCGTGATGTATGCGTTCATTAGCTGTCAAACGAAAGGCATGGCACAGATTTCATTTTAACTTTTTAATATTTCGCTATATTTATCGGTAAATGAATTATCGGCCAAAATGGGATTTCCATAAAACCGTGATGTATGCGTTCATTAGCTGTCAAACGAAAGGCAGGGCACAGATTTCATTTTAAGTTTTTTATATTTCGATATGTTTATCGATAAATGAGTTATCGGCCAAAATATGATTCCCAGAAAACCGTGATACAGTGCACTCGCGAAAACTCGAACACACGATAACATTTTTTTTTCTCCATTGACTACTTTAAAACTAGAACAAAATGTAGCTACTCTAAAACTCGAACAATTATTTTATTTTTTTCATGGAAAAACATGTTAGAAACTGTCGTTTTGCTTGTGCTGTAACGGCCGATATTAAAATTTTTGTCGTTATGTGAGTCTTTTGTTTCATTCTAAGGCGCCGCACTGGCTAGGTTTCGTGCTAATTACGGAACTTTTCTTTTAAGTTGATTGATATTTGTCAGTGATACACGGGATTTTGTGCGGTTAGGATCAAATTTATTTGCGTGATATAATGGGACGAAAAGTAAATGTTTTAAGTTTAGCAAAAAAGGCTGTATTGAATGCGATAGAAAATAAGAATCATCAAACCAAAATCACTGCTTTTTTTCTAATACATAATTTGTAAACAACATTCATATTTGCTAGCATTTTTTATTAAATAAACTGGCAATGAACTACAAAACATCAAACCAGAGAATCTCTTTGATTAATAATACCATAAAATTGGACAGGGTATAAAAACTGTTAAAAAGAATACATATATCGATTAAAAATACATAACGTTCGAAAACTCGAACATTTCGATAACTCGGACAGGGCTGGTTTTCATTAGTTCGAGTTTTCGCGAGTGCACTGTATATGCGTTGAATAAAGACGTCAAACGAAAGGGCATGGCACATATTTCATTTTAACGGTAAATGCGTTATCGGCCAAAATGTGATTCCCATAAAACCGTGATATATGCGTTCAATATAGGTGTCAAACGAAAGGGCATGGCACAGATTTCATTTCAACTTTTTGATATTTCGATATATTTATCGATAAATGAGTTATCGGCCAAAATGTGATATTATTTAAAGTTTTTGATATTTCGATATATTTATCAATAAATGAGTTATCGGCCAAAATATGATTCCCAGAAAACCGTGATATATGCGTTGAATAAAGGTGTCAAACGAAAGCACATGGCACATATTTCATTTTAACGGTAAATGCGTTATCGGCCAAAATGTGATTCCCATAAAACCGTGATATATGCGTTCAATATAGGTGTCAAACGAAAGGGCATGGCACAGATTTCATTTCAACTTTTTGATATTTCGATATATTTATCGGTAAATGCGTTATCGGCCAAAATGTGATATTATTTAAAGTTTTTCATATTTCGATATATTTATCGATAAATGAGTTATCGGCCAAAATATGATTCCCAGAAAACCGTGATATATGCGTTGAATAAAGGTGTCAAACGAAAAGGCATGGCACAGATTTCTTTTTAACTTTTTGATATTTCGATATATTTATCGATAAATGAGTTATCGGCCAAAATGTGATATTATTTAAAGTTTTTGATATTTCGATATATTTATCGATAAATGAGTTATCGGCCAAAATATGATTCCCAAAAAACCGTGATATATGCGTTGAATAAAGGTGTCAAACGAAAAGGCATGGCACAGATTTCATTTTAACTTTTTGATATTTCGATATATTTATCGGTAAATGAGCTATCGGCCAAAATGTGATTCCCATAAAACTGTGATATATGCCTTCAATATAGGTGTCAAACGAAAGGGCAGGTCACAGATTTCAATTTAAGTTTTTAATATTTTGATATATTTATCGATAAATGAGTTACCGGCCAAAATGTGATTCCTATAAAACTGTGATATATGCGTTGAATAAAGGTGTCAAACGAAAAGGCATGGCACAGATTTCATTTTAACTTTTTGATATTTCGATATATTTATCGATAAATGAGTTATCGGCCAAAATGTGATTCCCATAAAACCGTGATATATGCGTTGAATAAAGGTGTCAGGGCATGGCACAGATTTCATTTTAACTTTTTGATATTTCGATATATTTATCGGTAAATGACGTATCGGGCAAAATATGGTCCCCATAAAACAGTGATATATGCGTTGAATAAAAGTGTCAAACGAAAAGGCATGGCACAGATTTCATTTTAACTTTTTGATATTTCGATATATTTATCGATAAATGAGTTATCGGCCAAAATGTGATTCCCATAAAAAAGTGATATATGCGTTGAATAAAGGTGTCAAACAAAAAGGCATGGCACAGATTTCATTTTAACTTTTTGATATTTCGATATATTTATCGATAAATGAGTTATCGGCCAAAATGTGATTCCCATAAAACCTTGATATATGCGTTGAATAAAGGTGTCAGGGCATGGCACAGATTTCATTTTAACTTTTTGATATTTCGATATATTTATCGGTAAATGAGGTATCGGGCAAAATATGGTCCCCATAAAACAGTGATGTATGCATTTAATATGGGTGTTAAACGAAAGGGCATGGCACAGATTTCATTTTTTACTTTTGATATTTCGATATATTTATCGATAAATGAGTTATCGGCCAAAATGTGATTCCCAAAAAACCGTGATATATGCGTTGAAAAAAGGTGTCAAACGAAAGGGCATGGCACAGATTTCATTTTAACTTTTTAATATTTCGATATATTTATCGGTAAATGAATTATCGGCCAAAATGGGATTTCCATAAAACCGTGATGTATGCGTTCATTAGCTCTCAAACGAAAGGCATTGCACAGATTTCATTTTAAGTTTTTTATATTTCGATATATTTATCGATAAATGAGTTATCGGCCAAAATATGATTCCCAGAAAACCGTGATATATGCGTTGAATAAAAGTGTCAAACGAAAAGGCATGGCACAGATTTCATTTTAACTTTTTTATATTTCGATATATTTATCGATAAATGAGTTATCGGCCAAAAAGTGATTCCCATAAAAAAGTGAAAGGTCTCAAACAAAAAGGCATGGCACAGATTTCATTTTAACTTTTTGATATTTCGATATATTTATCGATAAATGAGTTATCGGCCAAAATATGATTCCCAGAAAACCGTGATATATCCGTTGAATAAAAGTGTCAAACGAAAAGGCATGGCACAGATTTCATTTTAACTTTTTGATTTTTCGATGTATTTATCGATAAATGAGTTATCGGCCAAAATGTGATATTATTTAAAGTTTTTGATATTTCGATATATTTATCGATAAATGAGTTATCGGCCAAAATATGATTCCCAGAAAACCGTGATATATGCGTTGAATAAAGGTGTCAAACGAAAAGGCATGGCACAGATTTCATTTTAACTTTTTAATATTTCGATATATTTATGGATAAATGAGTTATCGGCCAAAATGTGACATTATTTAAAGTTATGGATATTGCGATATATTTATCGATAAATGAGTTATCGGCCAAAATAAGATTCCCAGAAAACCGTGATATATGCATTCAATATAGGTGTCAAACGAAAGGGCGATATATTTATCGATAAATGAGTTATCGGGCAAAATGTGATTCCCATAAAACCGTGGTATATGCGTTGAATAAAGCTGTCAAACGAAAGGGCATGGCACATATTTAATTTTAACGGTAAATGAGTTATCGGCCAAAATATGATTCCCAGAAAACCGTGATGTATGCGTTCAATATAGGTGTCAAACGAAAGGGCGATATATTTATCGATAAATGACTTATCGGCCAAAATGTGATTCCCATAAAACCGTGGTATATGCGTTGAATAAAGCTGTCAAACGAAAGGACATGGCACAGATTTCGTTTTAACTTTTTGATATTTCGATATATTTATCGATAAATGAGTTATCGGACAAAATGTGATATTATTTAAAGTTTTTGATATTTCGATATATTTATCGATAAATGTCACATATTTAATTTTAACGGTAAATGAGTTATCGGCCAAAATATGATTCCCAGAAAACCGTGATGTATGCGTTCAATATAGGTGTCAAACGAAAGGGCGATATATTTATCGATAAATGAGTTATCGGCCAAAATGTGATTCCCAGAAAACCGTGATATATGCGTTGAATAAAGGTGTCAAACAAAAGGGCATGTCACAGATTTCATTTTAACTTTTTGATATTTCGATAGTATTATTAGCGCGATTGGCTTCCTCATTTTCGCTTGGAGAAACCACCTTTTGGCTCAGGCCTAGGCGACCGTCTTGCTCAAAAGGTATTTATTAAATCATTTGGCTCAGGTTCTGATGACCGTGTTGTGCAAATGTTAAAAACATAGAACGGGAGGTGCGGGACACCTGTGACACCCTAAATGTATTTGTTGGTGGCGAGCACTGTTGACTCTGAGGCATGGCGCGATTGGGGTGCAGTGAAATTACGCCCATGGGCCTTATTTCCTTTTTAAAAAGGAAATAAAGCCCATGGGTGTTATCACCCTTTGCTGGTGGGTGTTATTTCCTTTTTCGAAGAGAAATAAAGCCCACGGACGTTAAAAACGAATTAAAACAAGCTGATTCAAGAATTAAGTATATGGTTTTCTTTATTTCAATAAATTTTAACATATTTGTTATGTTTTTATAAGGCGGGGTGCAATAGCGCCTTGTGAAATAAGCCCGGAGTTGGAATGGCGTAGCCCAGGGTTATTTTTTGAAGCGCGGCCGAAGGCCGCCTACGCGGAAAGATGTTCTGCACTTAAAAATCGTGCATCGGGCCTCCGTAACTATAATCCGAAGGGGGAAAAGCAATATTTTGTTTCTGTGAAAAGTTATTAGTGAAAAGCCGAAAATTGACCCTGGTCAGATCTTCAATTCGTGGCCCCATCCGTTTTTTTTATGTGCAGGACACCTTTCTGCGTAGGCGGCCTTCGGCCGCACTTTAAAAAATAACCCTGGGCTACGCCATTCCAACTCCGGGTGTGTGCCATAGCCGTGGCTACCGCCACGGTGATGTCCTTCCGCGTGCCACGTTTCCCAGTCTTTTCTCACAGGGTTATTTGTGAAAAAAATGCTAATCAACAGTTCGTTTTGCTCGCGTAAAATCCTATGGGCGTTATTTCTCTTTTAAAAAGGAAATAAGAGCCATGGGCTTTATTTCTTTTTGTAGATGGGCGATATTTCCATTTAAAAAGGAAATAAGGCCCATGGGCGTTATTTCACTGCACCCGCGATTGGACTCCTCATTTTCGGTATGAAAAACAACCCTTGGCTTTTCAAAACATAAACTATATCTACGGAATATTTGATAAGCTGATTGCGAATTACAATAGCTTGCAATGCAAATGAAACAAACGAAAGAAATAACCGTAGCTTAAGCTTATGTCGCTTAAACAGATATATTTATCGGTAAATGAGGTATCGGGCAGAATATGGTCCCCATAAAACAGTGATGTATGCATTTAATATGGGTGTTAAACGAAAGGGCATGGCACAGATTTCATTTTTTACTTTTGATATTTCGATATATTTATCGATAACTGAGTTATCGGCCAAAATGTGATTCCCAAAAAACCGTGATATATGCGTTCAATATAGGTGTCAAACAAAAGGGCATGGCACAGATTTCATTTCAACTTTTTGATATTTCGATATATGTATCGATAAATGAGTTATCGGCCAAAATGTGATTCCCATAAAACCGTGATATATGCGTTCAATATAGGTGTCAAACAAAAGGGCATGGCACAGATTTCATTTCAACTTTTTGATATTTCGATATATTTATCGATAAATGAGTTATCGGCCAAAATATGATTCCCATAAAACTGTGATACATGCGTTGAATAAAGGTGTCAAACGAGAGGGCATGGCACAGATTTCATTTTAACTTTTTGATGTTTCGATATATTTATCGATAAATGAGTTATCGGCCAAAATGTGATTCCCATAAAACCGTGATATATGCGTTGAATAAAGTTGTCTAACGAAAAGGCATGGCACAGATTTCATTTTAACTTTTTGATGTTTCGATATATTTATCGGTAAATGAGTTATCGGCCAAAATGTGATTCCCATAAAACTGTGATATATGCGTTGAATAAAGGTGTCAACGAAGAGGCATGGCACAGATTTCATTTTAACTTTTTGATATTTCGATATATTTATCGGTAAATGAATTATCGGCCAAAATATGATTCCCAGAAAACCGTGATATATGCGTTGAATAAAAGTGTCAAACGAAAAGGGATGGCACAGATTTCATTTTAACTTTTTGATATTTCGATATATTTATCGATAAATGAGTTATCGGCCAAAATGTGATATTATTTAAAGTTTTTGATATTTCGATATATTTATCGATAAATGAGTTATCGGCCAAAATGATTCCCAGAAAACCGTGATATATGCGTTGAATAAAGGTGTCAAACGAAAAGGCATGGCACAGATTTCATTTTAACTTTTTGATATTTCGATATATTTATCGATAAATGAGTTATCGGACAAAATGTGACATTATTTAAAGTTTTTGATATTTCGATATATTTATCGATAAATGAGTTATCGGCCAAAATATGATTCCCATAAAACCGTGATATATGCGTTGAAAAAAGGTGTCAAACGAAAGGGCATGGCACAGATTTCATTTTAACTTTTTGATATTTCGATATATTTATCGGTAAATGAGGTATCGGGCAAAATATGGTCCCCATAAAACAGTGATTTATGCATTTAATATGGGTGTCAAACGAAAGGGCATGGCACAGATTTCATTTTAACTTTTTGATATTTCGATATATTTATCGGTAAATGAGTTATCGGCCAAAATGTGATTCCCATAAAACTGTGATATATGCCTTCAATATAGGTGTCAAACGAAAGTGCAGGTCAAAGATTTCATTTTAAGTTTTTTATATTTTGATATTTTTATCGATAAATGAGTTATCGGCCAAAATGTGATTCCCATAAAACCGTGATATATGCGTTGAAAAAAGGTGTCAAACGAAAGGGCATGGCACAGATTTCATTTCAACTTTTTAATATTTCGATATATTTATCGATAAATGAGTTATCGGCCAAAATATGATTCCCAGAAAACCGTGATGTATGCGTTCATTAGCTCTCAAACGAAAGGCATGGCACAGATTTCATTTTAAGTTTTTTATATTTCGATATATTTATCGATAAATGAATTATCGGCCAAAATGTGATTCACATAAAACCGTGATATATGCGTTCAATATAGGTGTCAAAAGAAAGGGCATGGCACAGATTTCATTTCAACTTTTTGATATTTCTATGTATTTATCGGTAAATGCGTTATCGGCCAAAATGTGATATTATTTAAAGTTTTTGATATTTCGATGTATTTATCGATAAATGAGTTATCGGAAAAAATGTGATTCCCATAAAACTGTGATATATGCCTTCAATATAGGTGTCAAACGAAAGGGCAGGTCACAGATTTCATTTGAACATTTTTATATTTTGATATTTTTATCGATAAATGAGTTATCGGCCAAAATGTAATTCCCATAAAACCGTGATATATGCGTTGAAAAAAGGCGTCAAACGAAAGGGCATGGCACAGATTTCATTTTAACTTTTTGATATTTCGATATATTTATCGGTAAATGAGTTATCGGCCAAAATGTGATTCCCATAAAACTGTGATATATGCCTTCAATATAGGTGTCAAACGAAAGGGCAGGTCACAGATTTCATTTTAAGTTTTTTATATTTTGATATTTTTATCGATAAATGAGTTATCGGCGAAAATGTGATTCCCATCAAACCGTGATATATGCGTTGAAAAAAGGTGTCAAACGAAAGGGCATGGCACAGATTTCATTTTAACTTTTTAATACTTCGATATATTTATCGATAAATGAGTTATCGGCCAAAATATGATTCCCAGAAAACCGTGATGTATGCGTTCATTAGCTCTCAAACGAAAGGCATGGCACAGATTTCATTTTAAGTTTTTTATATTTCGATATATTTATCGATAAATGAGTTATCGGCCAAAATGTGATTCACATAAAACCGTGATATATGCGTTCAATATAGGTGTCAAACGAAAGGGCATGGCACAGATTTCATTTCAACTTTTTGATATTTCTATATATTTATCGGTAAAGGCGTTATCGGCCAAAATATGATATTATTTAAAGTTTTTGATATTTCGATGTATTTATCGATAAATGAGTTATCGGCCAAAATATGATTCCCAGAAAACCGTGATATATGCGTTGAATAAAGGTGTCAAACGAAAGGGAATGGCACAGATTTCATTTCAACTTTTTGCGTTTTCGATATATTTATCGGTAAATGCGTTACCGGCCAAAATGTGATATTATTTAAAGTTTTTGATATTTCGATATATTTATCGATAAAGGAGTTATCGGCCAAAATGTGATTCCCAGAAAACCGTGATATATGCGTAGAATAAAGGCGTCAAACGAAAGGGCATGGCACATTTTTCATTTTAACGGTAAATGCGTTATCGGCCAAAATGTGATTCCCATAAAACCGTGATATATGCGTTCAATATAGGTGTCAAACGAAAGGGCATGGCACAGATTTCATTTCAACTTTTTGATATTTCGATATATTTATCGGTAAATGCGTTATCGGCCAAAATGTGATATTATTTAAAGTTTTTGATATTTCGATATATTTATCGATAAATGAGTTATCCGCCAAAAAATGATTCCCAGAAAACCGTGATATATGCGTTGAATAAAGGTGTCAAACGAAAGGGCATGGCACAGATTTCATTTTAACTTTTTGATATTTCGATATATTTATCGGTAAATGAGGTATCGGGCAAAATATGGTCCCCATAAAACAGTGATGTATGCATTTAATATGGGTGTCAAACGAAAGGGCATGGCACAGATTTCATTTCAAATTTTTGATATTTCGATATATTTATCGATAAATGAGTTATCGGCCAAAATGTGATTCCCATAAAACTGTGATATATGCCTTCAATATAGGTGTCAAACGAAAGGGCAGGTCACAGATTTCATTTTAAGTTTTTTATATTTTGATTTATTTATCGATAAATGAGTTATCGGCCAAAATGTGATTCCCATAAAACTGTGATATATGCGTTGAATAAAGGTGACAAACGAAAAGGCATGGCACAGATTTCATTTTAACTTTTTGATATTTCGATATATTTATCGATAAATGAGTTATCGGCCAAAATGTGATTCCCATAAAACCGTGATATATGCGTTGAATAAAGGTGTCAAACGAAAGGGCATGGCACAGATTTCATTTTAACTTTTTGATATTTCGATATAGTTATCAATAAATGAGGTATCGGGCAAAATATGGTCCCCATAAAACAGTGATGTATGCATTTAATATGGGTGTCAAACGAAAGGGCAGGTCACAGATTTCATTTTAAGTTTTTTATATTTTGATTTATTTATCGATAAATGAGTTATCGCCCATAATGTGATTCCCATAAAACTGTGATATATGCGTTGAATAAAGGTGACAAACGAAAAGGCATGGCACAGATTTCATTTTAACTTTTTGATATTTCGATATATTTATCGATAAATGAGTTATCGGCCAAAATGTGATTCCCATAAAACCGTGATATATGCGTTGAATAAAGGTGTCAAACGAAAGGGCATGGCACAGATTTCATTTTAACTTTTTGATATTTCGATATATTTATCGGTAAATGAGTTATCGGCCAAAATGGGATTTCCATAAAACCGTGATGTATGCCTTCATTAGCTGTCAAACGAAAGACATGGCACAGATTTCATTTTAAATCTTTTATATTTCGATATATTTATCGATAAATGGGATTTCCATAAAACCGTGATGTATGCCTTCATTAGCTGTCAAACGAAAGACATGGCACAGATATCATTTTAAATCTTTTATATTTCGATATATTTATCGATAAATGAGTTATCGGCCAAAATAAGATTCCCAGAAAACCGTGCTATATGCGTTGAATAAAGGCGTCAAACGAAAGGCCATGGCACATATTTCATTTTAACTTTTTGATATTTCGATATATTTATCGGTAAATGCGTTATCGGCCAAAATGTGATATTATTTAAAGTTTTTGATATTTCGATATATTTATCGATAAATAAGTTATCGGCCAAAACATGATTCCCAGAAAACCGTGATATATGCGTTGAATAAAGGTGTCAAACGAAAGGGCATGGCACAGATTTCATTTCAACTTTTTGATATTTCGATATATTTATCGGTAAATGCGTTATCGGCCAAAATGTGATTTTATTTAAAGTTTTTTATATTTCGATATATTTATCGATAAATGAGTTATCGGCCAAAATATGATTCCCAGAAAACCGTGATATATGAGTTGAATAAAGGTGTCAAACGAAAGGGCATGGCACAGATTTTATTTTAACTTTTTGATATTTCGATATATTTATCGGTAAATGAGGTATCGGGCAAAATATGGTCCCCATAAAACAGTGATGTATGCATTTAATATGGGTGTCAAATGAAAGGGCATGGCACAGATTTCATTTTAACTTTTTGATATTTCGATATATTTATCGGTAAATGAGTTATCGGCCAAAATGTGATTCCCATAAAACTGTGATATATGCCTTCAATATAGGTGTCAAACGAAAGGGCAGGTCACAGATTTAATTTTAAGTTTTTTATATTTTGATATATTTATCGATAAATGAGTTATCGGCCAAAATGTGATTCTTATAAAACCGTGATATATGCGTTGAAAAAAGGTGTCAAACGAAAGGGCATGGCACAGATTTCATTTTAACTTTCTAATATTTCGATATATTTATCGGTAAATGAATTATCGGCCAAAATGGGATTTCCATAAAACCGTGATGTATGCCTTCATTAGCTGTCAAACGAAAGACATGGCACAGATTTCATTTTAAACCTTTTATATTTCGATATATTTATCGATAAATGAGTTATCGGCCAAAATATGATTCCCAGAAAACCGTGATATATGCGTTGAATAAAGGTGTCAAACGAAAGGGCATGGCACAGATTTCATTTCAACTTTTTGATATTTCGATATATTTATCGGTAAATGCGTTATCGGCCAAAATGTGATTTTATTTAAAGTTTTTTATATTTCGATATATTTATCGATAAATGAGTTATCGGCCAAAATATGATTCCCAAAAAACCGTGATATATGAGTTGAATAAAGGTGTCAAACGAAAGGGCATGGCACAGATTTCATTTCAACTTTTTGATATTTCGATATATTTATCGGTAAATGCGTTATCGGCCAAAATGAGATATTATTTAAAGTTTTTGATATTTCGATATATTTATCGATAAATGAGTTATCGGCCAAAATATTATTCCCAGAAAACCGTGATATATGAGTTGAATAAAGGTGTCAAACGAAAGGGCATGGCACAGATTTCATTTTAACTTTTTGATATTTCGATATATTTATAGGTAAATGAGTTATCGGCCAAAATGTGATTCCCATAAAACTGTGATATATGTATGCCTTCAATATAGGTGTCAAACGAAAGGGTAGGTCACAGATTTCATTTTAAGTTTTTTATATTTTGTTATAATTATCGATAAATGCGTTATCGGCCAAAATGTGATTCCCATAAAACCGTGATATATGCGTTCAATATAGGTGTCAAACGAAAGGGCATGGCACAGATTTCATTTTAACTTTTTGACATTTCGATATATTTATCGGTAAATGAGGTATCGGGCAAAATATGGTCCCCATAAAACAGTGATGTATGCATTTAATATGGGCGTTAAACGCAAGGGCATGGCACAGATTTAATTTTTACTTTTGATATTTCGATATATTTATCTGCCAAAATTTGATTCCCATAAAACCGGGATATATGCATTCAATATGGGCATTAAACGAAAGGGCAGGTCACAGATTTCAATTTAAGTTTTTTATGTTTCGATATATTTATCGATGAATGAGTTATCGGCCAAAATGTGATTCCCATAAAACCGTGATATATGCGTTGAATAAAGGTGTCAAACGAAAGAGCGTGGCACAGATTTCGTTTTAACTTTTTGATATTTCGATATATATATCGGTAAATGAGGTATCGGGCAAAATATGGTCCCCATAAAACAGTGATGTATGCATTTAATATGGGCGTTAAACGAAAGGGCATGGCACAGATTTAATTTTTACTTTTGATATTTCGATATATTTATCTGCCAAAATTTGATTCCCATAAAACCGAGATATATGCATTCAATATGGGTGTTAAAAAGGGTATGGCCACAACTAACATTTTAACTTTTTGATATTTCGATATATTTATCGGTAAATAAGGTATCGGGCAAAATATGGTCCCCATAAAACCGTGATATATGCATTCAATATGGGTGTTAAACGAAAGGGCAGGTCACAGATTTCATTTAAAGTTTTTGATACTTCGATATATTTATCGATAAATGAATTATCGGTCAAAATCTGATTCCCATAAAACCATGATATATGCATTCATAATGGGTGTTGAACGAAAGGGCAGGTCACAGATTTCATTTTAAGTTTTTTATATTTTGATATATTTATCGATAAATGAGTTATCGGCCAAAATATGATTCCCAGAAAACCGTGATATATGCATTCAATATGGGTGTCAAACGAAAGATCAGGTCACAGATTTCATTTTAACTTTTTGATTTTTGATATTTCGATATATTTATCGGTAAATGAGTTATCGGCCAAAATGTGATTCCCATAAAACTGTGATGTATGCATTTAATATGGGTGTCAAACGAAAGGGCAGGTCACAGATTTCATTTTAACTTTTTGATTTTTGATATTTCGATATATTTATCGGTAAATGAGGTATCGGGCAAAATATGGTCCCCATAAAACAGTGATGTATGCATTTAATATGGGCGTTAAACGCAAGGGCATGGCACAGATTTAATTTTTACTTTTGATATTTCGATATATTTATCTGCCAAAATTTGATTCCCATAAAACCGGGATATATGCATTCAATATGGGCATTAAACGAAAGGGCAGGTCACAGATTTCAATTTAAGTTTTTTATGTTTCGATATATTTATCGATGAATGAGTTATCGGCCAAAATGTGATTCCCATAAAACCGTGATATATGCGTTGAATAAAGGTGTCAAACGAAAGAGCGTGGCACAGATTTCGTTTTAACTTTTTGATATTTCGATATATATATCGGTAAATGAGGTATCGGGCAAAATATGGTCCAAATAAAACAGTGATGTATGCATTTAATATGGGCGTTAAACGAAAGGGCATGGCACAGATTTAATTTTTACTTTTGATATTTCGATATATTTATCTGCCAAAATTTGATTCCCATAAAACCGAGATATATGCATTCAATATGGGTGTTAAAAAGGGTATGGCCACAACTAACATTTTAACTTTTTGATATTTCGATATATTTATCGGTAAATAAGGTATCGGGCAAAATATGGTCCCCATAAAACCGTGATATATGCATTCAATATGGGTGTTAAACGAAAGGGCAGGTCACAGATTTCATTTTAAGTTTTTGATACTTCGATATATTTATCGATAAATGAATTATCGGTCAAAATCTGATTCCCATAAAACCATGATATATGCATTCATAATGGGTGTTGAACGAAAGGGCAGGTCACAGATTTCATTTTAAGTTTTTTATATTTTGATATATTTATCGATAAATGAGTTATCGGCCAAAATATGATTCCCAGAAAACCGTGATATATGCATTCAATATGGGTGTCAAACGAAAGATCAGGTCACAGATTTCATTTTAACTTTTTGATTTTTGATATTTCGATATATTTATCGGTAAATGAGTTATCGGCCAAAATGTGATTCCCATAAAACTGTGATGTATGCATTTAATATGGGTGTCAAACGAAAGGGCAGGTCACAGATTTCATTTTAACTTTTTGATTTTTGATATTTCGATATATTTATCGGTAAATGAGGTATCGGGCAAAATATGGTCCCCATAAAACAGTGATGTATGCATTTAATATGGGCGTTAAACGCAAGGGCATGGCACAGATTTAATTTTTACTTTTGATATTTCGATATATTTATCTGCCAAAATTTGATTCCCATAAAACCGGGATATATGCATTCAATATGGGCATTAAACGAAAGGGCAGGTCACAGATTTCAATTTAAGTTTTTTATGTTTCGATATATTTATCGATGAATGAGTTATCGGCCAAAATGTGATTCCCATAAAACCGTGATATATGCGTTGAATAAAGGTGTCAAACGAAAGAGCGTGGCACAGATTTCGTTTTAACTTTTTGATATTTCGATATATATATCGGTAAATGAGGTATCGGGCAAAATATGGTCCCCATAAAACAGTGATGTATGCATTTAATATGGGCGTTAAACGAAAGGGCATGGCACAGATTTAATTTTTACTTTTGATATTTCGATATATTTATCTGCCAAAATTTGATTCCCATAAAACCGAGATATATGCATTCAATATGGGTGTTAAAAAGGGTATGGCCACAACTAACATTTTAACTTTTTGATATTTCGATATATTTATCGGTAAATAAGGTATCGGGCAAAATATGGTCCCCATAAAACCGTGATATATGCATTCAATATGGGTGTTAAACGAAAGGGCAGGTCACAGATTTCATTTTAAGTTTTTGATACTTCGATATATTTATCGATAAATGAATTATCGGTCAAAATCTGATTCCCATAAAACCATGATATATGCATTCATAATGGGTGTTGAACGAAAGGGCAGGTCACAGATTTCATTTTAAGTTTTTTATATTTTGATATATTTATCGATAAATGAGTTATCGGCCAAAATATGATTCCCAGAAAACCGTGATATATGCATTCAATATGGGTGTCAAACGAAAGATCAGGTCACAGATTTCATTTTAACTTTTTGATTTTTGATATTTCGATATATTTATCGGTAAATGAGATATCGGGCAAAATATGGTTCCCATAAAACAGTGATGTATGCATTTAATATGGGTGTCAAACGAAAGGGCATGGCACAGATTTCATTTTAACTTTTTGATATTTCGATATATTTATCGGTAAATGAGTTATCGGCCAAAATGTGATTCCCATAAAACTGTGATATATGCCTTCAATATAGGTGTCAAACGAAAGGGCAGGTCACAGATTTCATTTTAAGTTTTTTACATTTTGATATATTTAACGGTAAATGCGTTATCAGCCAAAATGTGATTTATTTAAAGTTTTTGATATTTCGATATATTTATCGATAAATGAGTTACCGGCCAAACTATGATTCCCAGAAAACCGTGATATATGCCTTCAATATAGGTGTCAAACGAAAGGGCAGGTCACAGATTTCATTTTAACTTTTTGATTTTTGATATTTCGATATATTTATCGGTAAATGAGATATCGGGCAAAATATGGTTCCCATAAAACAGTGATGTATGCATTTAATATGGGTGTCAAACGAAAGGGCATGGCACAGATTTCATTTTAAGTTTTTGATACTTCGATATATTTATCGATAAATGCGTTATCGGCCAAAATGTGATTCCCATAAAACAGTGATGTATGCATTTAATATGGGTGTCAAACGAAAGGGCAGGTCACAGATTTCATTTTAACTTTTTGATTTTTGATATTTCGATATATTTATCGGTAAATGAGTTATCGGCCAAAATGTGATTCCCATAAAACTGTGATATATGCCTTCAATATAGGTGTCAAACGAAAGGGCAGGTCACAGATTTCATTTTAAGTTTTTTACATTTTGATATATTTAACGGTAAATGCGTTATCGGCCAAAATGTGATATTATTTAAAGTTTTTGATATTTCGATATATTTATCGATAAATGAGTTATCGGCCAAAATATGATTCCCATAAAACCGTGATATATGCGTTGAATAAAGGTGTCAGACGAAAGGGCATGGCACAGATTTCATTTTAACTTTTTGATATTTCGATATATATATCGGTAAATGAGGTATCGGGCAAAATATGGACCCAATAAAACAGTGATGTATGCATTTAATATGGGTGTTAAACGAAAGGGCATGGTACAGATTTCATTTTTACTTTTGATATTTCGATATATTTATCGATAAATGAGCTATCGGCCAAAATGTGATATTATTTAATGTTTTTGATATTTCGATATATTTATCGATAAATGAGTTATCGGCCAAAATGTGATTCCCATAAAGCCGTGATATATGCATTCAATAGAGATATCAAACGAAAGGGCATGGCCACAACTAACATTTAAACTTTTTGATATTTCGACATATTTATCGATAAATAAGTTATCGCCCAAAATGTGATTCCCATAAAACAGTGATATATGCATTAAATATGGGCATTAAACGAAAGGGCAGGTCACAGATTTCAATTTAAGTTTTTTATGTTTCGATATATTTATCGATGAATGAGTTATCGGCCAAAATGTGATTCCCATAAAACCGTGATATATGCGTTGAATAAAGGTGTCAAACGAAAGAGCGTGGCACAGATTTCGTTTTAACTTTTTGATATCTCGATATATATATCGGTAAATGAGGTATCGGGCAAAATATGGTCCCCATAAAACAGTGATGTATGCATTTAATATGGGCGTTAAACGAAAGGGCATGGCACAGATTTAATTTTTACTTTTGATATTTCGATATATTTATCTGCCAAAATTTGATTCCCATAAAACCGAAATATATGCATTCAATATGGGTGTTAAAAAGGGTATGGCCACAACTAACATTTTAACTTTTTGATATTTCGATATATTTATCGGTAAATAAGGTATCGGGCAAAATATGGTCCCCATAAAACCGTGATATATGCATTCAATATGGGTGTTAAACGAAAGGGCAGGTCACAGATTTCATTTTAAGTTTTTTATATTTTGATATATTTATCGATAAATGAGTTATCGGCCAAAATCTGATTCCCATAAAACCATGATATATGCATTCATAATGGGTGTTGAACGAAAGGGCAGGTCACAGATTTCATTTTAAGTTTTTTATATTTTGATATATTTATCGATAAATGAGTTATCGGCCAAAATATGATTCCCAGAAAACCGTGATATATGCATTCAATATGGGTGTCAAACGAAAGATCAGGTCACAGATTTCATTTTAACTTTTTGATTTTTGATATTTCGATATATTTATCGGTAAATGAGATATCGGGCAAAATATGGTTCCCATAAAACAGTGATGTATGCATTTAATATGGGTGTCAAACGAAAGGGCATGGCACAGATTTCATTTTAACTTTTTGATATTTCGATATATTTATCGGTAAATGAGTTATCGGCCAAAATGTGATTCCCATAAAACTGTGATATATGCCTTCAATATAGGTGTCAAACGAAAGGGCAGGTCACAGATTTCATTTTAAGTTTTTTACATTTTGATATATTTAACGGTAAATGCGTTATCAGCCAAAATGTGATTTATTTAAAGTTTTTGATATTTCGATATATTTATCGATAAATGAGTTACCGGCCAAACTATGATTCCCAGAAAACCGTGATATATGCCTTCAATATAGGTGTCAAACGAAAGGGCAGGTCACAGATTTCATTTTAACTTTTTGATTTTTGATATTTCGATATATTTATCGGTAAATGAGATATCGGGCAAAATATGGTTCCCATAAAACAGTGATGTATGCATTTAATATGGGTGTCAAACGAAAGGGCATGGCACAGATTTCATTTTAAGTTTTTGATACTTCGATATATTTATCGATAAATGAATTATCGGTCAAAATCTGTTTCCCATAAAACCATGATATATGCATTCATAATGGGTGTTGAACGAAAGGGCAGGTCACAGATTTCATTTTAAGTTTTTTATATTTCGATATATTTATCGATGAATGAGTTATCGGCCAAAATGGGATTCCCATAAAACCGTGATATATGCGTTGAATAAAGGTGTCAAATGAAAGGGCATGGCACATATTTCATTTTAACGGTAAATGCGTTATCGGCCAAAATGTGATTCCCATAAAACAGTGATGTATGCATTTAATATGGGTGTCAAACGAAAGGGCAGGTCACAGATTTCATTTTAACTTTTTGATTTTTGATATTTCGATATATTTATCGGTAAATGAGTTATCGGCCAAAATGTGATTCCCATAAAACTGTGATATATGCCTTCAATATAGGTGTCAAACGAAAGGGCAGGTCACAGATTTCATTTTAAGTTTTTTACATTTTGATATATTTAACGGTAAATGCGTTATCGGCCAAAATGTGATATTATTTAAAGTTTTTGATATTTCGATATATTTATCGATAAATGAGTTATCGGCCAAAATATGATTCCCATAAAACCGTGATATATGCGTTGAATAAAGGTGTCAGACGAAAGGACATGGCACAGATTTCATTTTAACTTTTTGATATTTCGATATATATATCGGTAAATGAGGTATCGGGCAAAATATGGACCCAATAAAACAGTGATGTATGCATTTAATATGGGTGTTAAACGAAAGGGCATGGTACAGATTTCATTTTTACTTTTGATATTTCGATATATTTATCGATAAATGAGCTATCGGCCAAAATGTGATATTATTTAATGTTTTTGATATTTCGATATATTTATCGATAAATGAGTTATCGGCCAAAATGTGATTCCCATAAAACCGTGATAACTATATGCATTCAATATGGGTGTTAAACGAAAGGGCGGTCACAGATTTCATTTTAAGTTTTTTATATTTTGATATATTTATCGATAAATGAGGTATCGGCCAAAATATGATTCCCAGAAAACCGTGCTATATGCGTTGAATAAAGGCGTCAAACGAAAGGCCATGGCACATATTTCATTTTAACGGTAAATGCGTTATCGGCCAAAATGTGATTCCCATAAAACAGTGATGTATGCATTTAATATGGGTGTCAAACGAAAGGGCAGGTCACAGATTTCATTTTAACTTTTTGATTTTTGATATTTCGATATATTTATCGGTAAATGAGTTATCGGCCAAAATGTGATTCCCATAAAACCGTGATAACTATATGCATTCAATATGGGTGTTAAACGAAAGGGCGGTCACAGATTTCATTTTAAGTTTTTTATATTTTGATATATTTATCGATAAATGAGGTATCGGCCAAAATATGATTCCCAGAAAACCGTGCTATATGCGTTGAATAAAGGCGTCAAACGAAAGGCCATGGCACATATTTCATTTTAACGGTAAATGCGTTATCGGCCAAAATGTGATTCCCATAAAACAGTGATGTATGCATTTAATATGGGTGTCAAACGAAAGGGCAGGTCACAGATTTCATTTTAACTTTTTGATTTTTGATATTTCGATATATTTATCGGTAAATGAGTTATCGGCCAAAATGTGATTCCCATAAAACTGTGATATATGCCTTCAATATAGGTGTCAAACGAAAGGGCAGGTCACAGATTTCATTTTAAGTTTTTTACATTTTGATATATTTAACGGTAAATGCGTTATCGGCCAAAATGTGATATTATTTAAAGTTTTTGATATTTCGATATATTTATCGATAAATGAGTTATCGGCCAAAATATGATTCCCATAAAACCGTGATATATGCGTTGAATAAAGGTGTCAGACGAAAGGGCATGGCACAGATTTCATTTTAATTTTTTGATATTTCGATATATATATCGGTAAATGAGGTATCGGGCAAAATATGGACCCAATAAAACAGTGATGTATGCATTTAATATGGGTGTTAAACGAAAGGGCATGGTACAGATTTCATTTTTACTTTTGATATTTCGATATATTTATCGATAAATGAGCTATCGGCCAAAATGTGATATTATTTAATGTTTTTGATATTTCGATATATTTATCGATAAATGAGTTATCGGCCAAAATGTGATTCCCATAAAGCCGTGATATATGCATTCAATAGAGATATCAAACGAAAGGGCATGGCCACAACTAACATTTAAACTTTTTGATATTTCGACATATTTATCGATAAATAAGTTATCGCCCAAAATGTGATTCCCATAAAACAGTGATATATGCATTAAATATGGGCATTAAACGAAAGGGCAGGTCACAGATTTCAATTTAAGTTTTTTATGTTTCGATATATTTATCGATGAATGAGTTATCGGCCAAAATGTGATTCCCATAAAACCGTGATATATGCGTTGAATAAAGGTGTCAAACGAAAGTTCGTGGCACAGATTTCATTTTTTACTTTTGATATTTCGATATATTTATCGATAAATGAGTTATCGGCCAAAATGTGATTCCCAAAAACCGTGATATATCCGTTGAAAAAAGGTGTCAAACGAAAGGGCAGGTCACAGATTTAATTTTAAGTTTTTTATATTTCGATATATTTATCGATAAATGAGTTATCGGCCAAAATATGATTCCCAGAAAACCGTGCTATATGCGTTGAATAAAGGCGTCAAACGAAAGGTTATGGCACACATTTCATTTTAACGGTAAATGCGTTATCGGCCAAAATGTGATTCCCATAAAACCGTGATATATGCGTTCAATATAGGTGTCAAACGAAAGGGCATGGCACAGATTTCATTTTAACTTTTTGACATTTCGATATATTTATCGGTAAATGAGGTATCGGGCAAAATATAGTCCCCATAAAACAGTGATGTATGCATTTAATATGGGTGTTAAACGAAAGGGCATGGCACAGATTTCATTTTTTACTTTTGATATTTCGATATATTTATCGATAAATGAGTTATCGGCCAAAATGTGATTCCCAAAAACCGTGATATATGCGTTGAAAAAAGGTGTCAAACGAAAGGGCAGGTCACAGATTTAATTTTAAGTTTTTTATATTTCGATATATTTATCGATAAATGAGCTATCGGCCAAAATATGATTCCCAGAAAACCGTGCTATATGCGTTGAATAAAGGCGTCAAACGAAAGGCTATGGCACATATTTCATTTTAACGGTAAATGCGTTATCGGCCAAAATGTGATTCCCATAAAACCGTGATATATGCGTTCAATATAGGTGTCAAACGAAAGGGCATGGCACAGATTTCATTTTAACTTTTTGACATTTCGATATATTTATCGGTAAATGAGGTATCGGGCAAAATATGGTCCCCATAAAACAGTGATGTATGCATTTAATATGGGTGTCAAACGAAAGGGCATGGCACAGATTTCATTTCAACTTTTTGATATTTCGATATATTTATCGGTAAATGCGTTATCGGCCAAAATGTGATATTATTTAAAGTTTTTGATATTTCGATATATTTATCGATAAATGAGTTATCGGCCAAAATATGATTCCCATAAAACCGTGATATATGCGTTGAATAAAGGTGTCAGACGAAAGGGCATGGCACAGATTTCATTTTAACTTTTTGATATTTCGATATATTTATCAGTAAATGAGGTATCGGGCAAAATATGGACCTAATAAAACAGTGATGTATGCATTTAATATGGGTGTTAAACGAAAGGGCATGGTACAGATTTCATTTTTACATTTGATATTTCGATATATTTATCGATAAATGAGCTATCGGCCAAAATGTGATATTATTTAATGTTTTTGATATTTCGATATATTTATCGATAAATGAGTTATCGGCCAAAATGTGATTCCCATAAAGCCGTGATATATGCATTCAATAGAGATATCAAACGAAAGGGCATGGCCACAACTAACATTTAAACTTTTTGATATTTCGACATATTTATCGATAAATAAGTTATCGCCCAAAATGTGATTCCCATAAAACAGTGATATATGCATTAAATATGGGCATTAAACGAAAGGGCAGGTCACAGATTTCAATTTAAGTTTTTTATGTTTCGATATATTTATCGATGAATGAGTTATCGGCCAAAATGTGATTCCCATAAAACCGTGATATATGCGTTGAATAAAGGTGTCAAACGAAAGTTCGTGGCACAGATTTCGTTTTAACTTTTTGATATTTCGATATATATATCGGTAAATGAGGTATCGGGCAAAATATGGTCCCCATAAAACAGTGATGTATGCATTTAATATGGGTGTTAAACGAAAGGGCATGGCACAGATTTCATTTTTTACTTTTGATATTTCGATATATTTATCGATAAATGAGGTATCGGGCAAAATATGGTCCCCATAAAACAGTGATGTATGCATTTAATATGGGTGTCAAACGAAAGGGCATGGCACAGATTTCATTTTAACTTTTTGACATTTCGATATATTTATCGGTAAATGAGGTATCGGGCAAAATATGGTCCCCATAAAACAGTGATGTATGCATTTAATATGGGTGTCAAACGAAAGGGCATGGCACAGATTTCATTTCAACTTTTTGATATTTCGATATATTTATCGGTAAATGCGTTATCGGCCAAAATGTGATATTATTTAAAGTTTTTGATATTTCGATATATTTATCGATAAATGAGTTATCGGCCAAAATATGATTCCCATAAAACCGTGATATATGCGTTGAATAAAGGTGTCAGACGAAAGGGCATGGCACAGATTTCATTTTAACTTTTTGATATTTCGATATATTTATCAGTAAATGAGGTATCGGGCAAAATATGGTCCCCATAAAACAGTGATGTATGCATTTAATATGGGTGTTAAACGAAAGGGCATGGCACAGATTTCATTTTTTACTTTTGATATTTCGATATATTTATCGATAAATGAGTTATCGGCCAAAATGTGATTCCCAAAAACCGTGATATATGCGTTGAAAAAAGGTGTCAAACGAAAGGGCAGGTCACAGATTTAATTTTAAGTTTTTTATATTTCGATATATTTATCGATAAATGAGCTATCGGCCAAAATATGATTCCCAGAAAACCGTGCTATATGCGTTGAATAAAGGCGTCAAACGAAAGGCTATGGCACATATTTCATTTTAACGGTAAATGCGTTATCGGCCAAAATGTGATTCCCATAAAACCGTGATATATGCGTTCAATATAGGTGTCAAACGAAAGGGCATGGCACAGATTTCATTTTAACTTTTTGACATTTCGATATATTTATCGGTAAATGAGGTATCGGGCAAAATATGGTCCCCATAAAACAGTGATGTATGCATTTAATATGGGTGTCAAACGAAAGGGCATGGCACGGATTTCATTTCAACTTTTTGATATTTCGATATATTTATCGGTAAATGCGTTATCGGCCAAAATGTGATATTATTTAAAGTTTTTGATATTTCGATATATTTATCGATAAATGAGTTATCGGCCAAAATATGATTCCCATAAAACCGTGATATATGCGTTGAATAAAGGTGTCAGACGAAAGGGCATGGCACAGATTTCATTTTAACTTTTTGATATTTCGATATATTTATCAGTAAATGAGGTATCGGGCAAAATATGGACCTAATAAAACAGTGATGTATGCATTTAATATGGGTGTTAAACGAAAGGGCATGGTACAGATTTCATTTTTACATTTGATATTTCGATATATTTATCGATAAATGAGCTATCGGCCAAAATGTGATATTATTTAATGTTTTTGATATTTCGATATATTTATCGATAAATGAGTTATCGGCCAAAATGTGATTCCCATAAAGCCGTGATATATGCATTCAATAGAGATATCAAACGAAAGGGCATGGCCACAACTAACATTTAAACTTTTTGATATTTCGACATATTTATCGATAAATAAGTTATCGCCCAAAATGTGATTCCCATAAAACAGTGATATATGCATTAAATATGGGCATTAAACGAAAGGGCAGGTCACAGATTTCAATTTAAATTTTTTATGTTTCGATATATTTATCGATGAATGAGTTATCGGCCAAAATGTGATTCCCATAAAACCGTGATATATGCGTTGAATAAAGGTGTCAAACGAAAGTTCGTGGCACAGATTTCGTTTTAACTTTTTGATATTTCGATATATATATCGGTAAATGAGGTATCGGGCAAAATATGGTCCCCATAAAACAGTGATGTATGCATTTAATATGGGTGTTAAACGAAAGGGCATGGCACAGATTTCATTTTTTACTTTTGATATTTCGATATATTTATCGATAAATGAGTTATCGGCCAAAATGTGATTCCCAAAAACCGTGATATATCCGTTGAAAAAAGGTGTCAAACGAAAGGGCAGGTCACAGATTTAATTTTAAGTTTTTTATATTTCGATATATTTATCGATAAATGAGTTATCGGCCAAAATATGATTCCCAGAAAACCGTGCTATATGCGTTGAATAAAGGCGTCAAACGAAAGGCTATGGCACATATTTCATTTTAACGGTAAATGCGTTATCGGCCAAAATGTGATTCCCATAAAACCGTGATATATGCGTTCAATATAGGTGTCAAACGAAAGGGCATGGCACAGATTTCATTTTAACTTTTTGACATTTCGATATATTTATCGGTAAATGAGGTATCGGGCAAAATATGGTCCCCATAAAACAGTGATGTATGCATTTAATATGGGTGTTAAACGAAAGGGCATGGCACAGATTTCATTTTTTACTTTTGATATTTCGATATATTTATCGATAAATGAGTTATCGGCCAAAATGTGATTCCCAAAAACCGTGATATATGCGTTGAAAAAAGGTGTCAAACGAAAGGGCAGGTCACAGATTTAATTTTAACCCTTCACGGCGCCGTGTTGCAGTCCTGCAACATAATTTTCAACTTACGATATCTTCTTACATAGAGTCGGTACAGCAGTTACATAAGTTTGATGCGCATCTGCAACATTATTTCTCTTGAATTACTCAAACGTTCTCACCAAAGTAACGGTAAATTAGAATGAGAAAGCAAAAATTCGCACTAAATTGTAGTTTTCTGAGAGGTGTTGATCAGTGTGAGCCAAAATTTGTGTTTATAATTGCAAAAAGTAAATAAAGTTATTGGAAGTGTGTTATTTTGAAGGTAAGTGAGTGTATATTTGCATACATAACAATTTTTATTGAAAATTAGTTCAAATTATGCTGTAAGATTAGTTTTTAAAACTGTTGCAGAAATGCAACAAAGTGCTTAGTACAGATGACAATTAGTGTATTGCGGGGAATAACATTTTCGTCATTTCTCTCTTAGAATGTCGACGAGACGATTGAATTCCGCTGCCATAAGCTATATTCTGGAAGATCTTGAAAGTTCGCAAGATGAGGACTTTTCAAGTGATGACAACCTTGAAGATCCGGACTATGATGAATTCATAACCAAGGAGCAAAGCGAAAGTGACGATTCAGAAGATGAAAGTGAAAATGTGGAGTGCTACGAAGTTTTGCCAAGTACGAGTAAACAGAGCCACGATTGGAAAACAAATTTGACATGGAAAAAGACCAATTTATTACTAAATGAAAACCAACTCGCTTTTTTAGGAAATACGATGCTTCCTGCTGATCTTATGCAACTTTCCACTCCCATTCAATTCTTTTTTTACCTGTTTCCTCAGGAAATCTTTGAAAAAATAAGAGATGAAACTAATATATATATACGCCAAAAGGATGCCAACTCTACAGCTTGTGTAAGTGCTTTAGAGATACGTCAATTCGTTGGAATTCTGCTCTATATGTCGGCTATACGTATGCCAAACGTTAGAAAGTATTGGTCGGATGACATAGGAATTGAAGTGATTAGAAATACTATGTCACAAAAAAGATTTTAATTAATCAGAAACTCTATTCACTTCAATAACAATGAAAATATGTTGCCATTATCTCATCCAAATCACGACCGACTATTTAAAATTAGAGGCCTCTTGTTGATGAACTAAACAAAAATTTTCAAAAAGTACCAATGGAACAGTTCCTTTGTGTAGACGAGCAGATATGTTCAACAAAAGCGCGTAATCACATGAAAAGGTACAACCCTAAGAAACCCCATAAGTGGGGTTACAAACTAATGGTTTTGAGTGGAGTATCAGGGTTTTGTTACCAATTTGAGCCTGAACCAGACCTTGGCGCTTCCTCGAACAATGTGGTTAGGCTGGCAAGAAATATACCAAGAAACAAAAATTTCCGTTTATATTTCGATAATTATTTTACATCCTTGCCTCTGCTAAAGTATCTTGCAAAGGAAGGGATTTTAAGCTTGGGAACTATAAATCGGAATCGGATTCCCAACTGTAAATTGCCCGATCAAAAAGCTTTACGAAAAGAGTCACGTGGTGTTTCAATTGAATATGTTACTTCATGTGACGGTGTGGATATTTCTACTACTTCGTGGGTTGATAATAAAGTTGTTTGTTTGGCATCGACTTTTGCAGGAGAACTTCCAAAAGATACTGTTCAACGCTACGACAGAGCTAACAAACGGCATATTCAGGTAGATAGACCTTTTGCAGTGGCTCAATATAACTCATACATGGGAGGGGTCGATTTGATTGACAGTATTATGGGCCGGTAAATTCGCTTATTTTATCACTTGATTGATTTAGTCATTAGCAATTCGTGGCTTCTTTCCAAGCGAGTTCACACAGCATGCGCATCAACTGAGAAACAATTGACGTCTGCAGATTTTTGCCTTTATGTAGCAGAAGTCCTGTGTAAAATGGATACAATAACAAAGACAACAAAGCGGAGTTCTAGTTTAGAAAGTGAACTAAGAGCCAAATCAATCAAAGCTTCGGCGCAGCACATACCACCACAGCCAATACGTCAAGATCAGTTCGGTCATTGGCCTTCTTGGACTAATAACCGTATGAGGTGCAAGTTCCCAAAGTGCACAGGATACACACAAACAATGTGCAAAAAATGTGGAGTATCGCTATGTTACAACAAAACCAATAATTGCTTTACAGATTTTCATCTTCAATAATTTTCATATAATCTATTGTAACCCCTTTTTTTACTCAATTCACCATTTGTTGTAAATGTGCAACATAACATTTTTTTTCAAAATAAACGGATTTCTTCAAAATATCAAAAAATTCCAAAACAAATGTTTTTAGTTATGTGGGCTGCTACCGAAAAAAGTAACTTTTAGGAAAAAGTAAGTTGTTGCGCTTTGAAGGGTTAAGTTTTTTATATTTCGATATATTTATCGATAAATGAGTTATCGGCCAAAATATGATTCCCAGAAAACCGTGATATATGCGTTGAATAAAGGTGTCAAACGAAAGGGTATGGCACAGATTTCATTTTAACTTTTTGATATTTCGATATATTTATCAATAAATGAGGTATCGGGCAAAATATGGTCCCCATAAAACAGTGATGTATGCATTTAATATGGGTGTCAAACGAAAGGGCAGGTCACAGATTTAATTTTAAGTTTTTTATGTTTCGATATATTTATCGATAAATGAGTTATCGGCCAAAATATGATTCCCAGAAAACCGTGATATATGCGTTGATTAAAGGTGTCAAACGAAAGGGCATGGCACAGATTTCATTTCAACTTTTTGATATTTCGATATATTTATCGGTAAATGCGTTATCGGCCAAAATGTGATTTTATTTAAAGTATTTTATATTTCGATATATTTATCGATAAATGAGTTATCGGCCAAAATGTGATTTTATTTAAAGTTTTTTATATTTCGATATATTTATCGATAAATGAGTTATCGGCCAAAATATGATTCCCAGAAAACCGTGATATATGAGTTGAATAAAGGTGTCAAACGAAAGGGCATGGCACAGATTTCATTTTAACTTTTTGATATTTCGATATATTTATCGGTAAATGAGGTATCGGGCAAAATATGGTCCCCATAAAACAGTGATGTATGCATTTAATATGGATGTCAAACGAAAGGGCATGGCACAGATTTCATTTTTACTTTTGATATTTCGATATATTTATCGATAAATGAGCTATCGGCCAAAATGTGATATTATTTAATGTTTTTGATATTTCGATATATTTATCGATAAATGAATTATCGGCCAAAATGTGATTCCCATAAAGCCGTGATATATGCATTCAATAGAGATATCAAACGAAAGGGCATGGCCACAACTAACATTTACACTTTTTGATATTTCGACATATTTATCGATAAATAAGTTATCGCCCAAAATGTGATTCCCATAAAACAGTGATATATGCATTAAATATGGGCATTAAACGAAAGGGCAGGTCACAGATTTCAATTTAAGTTTTTTATGTTTCGATATATTTATCGATGAATGAGTTATCGGCCAAAATGTGATTCCCATAAAACCGTGATATATGCGTTGAATAAAGGTGTCAAACGAAAGTTCGTGGCACAGATTTCGTTTTAACTTTTTGATATTTCGATATATATATCGGTAAATGAGGTATCGGGCAAAATATGGTCCCCATAAAACAGTGATGTATGCATTTAATATGGGTGTTAAACGAAAGGGCATGGCACAGATTTCATTTTTTACTTTTGATATTTCGATATATTTATCGATAAATGAGTTATCGGCCAAAATGTGATTCCCAAAAACCGTGATATATCCGTTGAAAAAAGGTGTCAAACGAAAGGGCAGGTCACAGATTTAATTTTAAGTTTTTTATATTTCGATATATTTATCGATAAATGAGTTATCGGCCAAAATATGATTCCCAGAAAACCGTGCTATATGCGTTGAATAAAGGCGTCAAACGAAAGGCTATGGCACATATTTCATTTTAACGGTAAATGCGTTATCGGCCAAAATGTGATTCCCATAAAACCGTGATATATGCGTTCAATATAGGTGTCAAACGAAAGGGCATGGCACAGATTTCATTTTAACTTTTTGACATTTCGATATATTTATCGGTAAATGAGGTATCGGGCAAAATATGGTCCCCATAAAACAGTGATGTATGCATTTAATATGGGTGTTAAACGAAAGGGCATGGCACAGATTTCATTTTTTACTTTTGATATTTCGATATATTTATCGATAAATGAGTTATCGGCCAAAATGTGATTCCCAAAAACCGTGATATATGCGTTGAAAAAAGGTGTCAAACGAAAGGGCAGGTCACAGATTTAATTTTAAGTTTTTTATATTTCGATATATTTATCGATAAATGAGTTATCGGCCAAAATATGATTCCCAGAAAACCGTGATATATGCGTTGAATAAAGGTGTCAAACGAAAGGGCATGGCACAGATTTCATTTTAACTTTTTGATATTTCGATATATTTATCAACAAATGAGGTATCGGGCAAAATATGGTCCCCATAAAACAGTGATGTATGCATTTAATATGGGTGTCAAACGAAAGGGCAGGTCACAGATTTAATTTTAAGTTTTTTATGTTTCGATATATTTATCGATAAATGAGTTATCGGCCAAAATATGATTCCCAGAAAACCGTGATATATGCGTTGATTAAAGGTGTCAAACGAAAGGGCATGGCACAGATTTCATTTCAACTTTTTGATATTTCGATATATTTATCGGTAAATGCGTTATCGGCCAAAATGTGATTTTATTTAAAGTATTTTATATTTCGATATATTTATCGATAAATGAGTTATCGGCCAAAATGTGATTTTATTTAAAGTTTTTTATATTTCGATATATTTATCGATAAATGAGTTATCGGCCAAAATATGATTCCCAGAAAACCGTGATATATGAGTTGAATAAAGGTGTCAAACGAAAGGGCATGGCACAGATTTCATTTTAACTTTTTGATATTTCGATATATTTATCGGTAAATGAGGTATCGGGCAAAATATGGTCCCCATAAAACAGTGATGTATGCATTTAATATGGATGTCAAACGAAAGGGCATGGCACAGATTTCATTTTTACTTTTGATATTTCGATATATTTATCGATAAATGAGTTATCGGCCAAAATGTGATTCCCAAAAACCGTGATATATGCGTTGAAAAAAGGTGTCAAACGAAAGGGCATGGCACAGATTTCATTTTAACTTTCTAATATTTCGATATATTTATCGGTAAATGAATTATCGGCCAAAATGGGATTTCCATAAAACCGTGATGTATGCCTTCATTAGCTGTCAAACGAAAGACATGGTACAGATTTCATTTTAAATCTTTTATATTTCGATATATTTATCGATAAATGAGTTATCGGCCAAAATAAGATTCCCAGAAAACCGTGATATATGCGTTGAATAAAGGTGTCAAACGAAAGGCCATGGCACATATTTCATTTTAACTTTTTGATATTTCGATATATTTATCGGTAAATGCGTTATCGGCCAAAATGTGATTTTATTTAAAGTTTTTGATATTTCGATATATTTATCGATAAATGAGTTATCGGCCAAAATATGATTCCCAGAAAACCGTGATATATGCGTTGAATAAAGGTGTCAAACGAAAGGGCATGGCACAGATTTCATTTCAACTTTTTGATATTTCGATATATTTATCGGTAAATGCGTTATCGGCCAAAATGTGATTTTATTTAAAGTTTTTTATATTTAGATATATTTATCGATAAATGAGTTATCGGCCAAAATATGATTCCCAGAAAACCGTGATATATGAGTTGAATAAAGGTGTCAAACGAAAGGGCATGGCACAGATTTCATTTCAACTTTTTGATATTTCGATATATTTATCGGTAAATGCGTTATCGGCCAAAATGTGATATTATTTAAAGTTTTTGATATTTCGATATATTTATCGATAAATGAGTTATCGGCCAAAATATGATTCCCATAAAACCGTGATATATGCGTTGAATAAAGGTGTCAAACGAAAGGGCATGGCACAGATTTCATTTTAACTTTTTGATATTTCGATATATTTATCGGTAAATGAGGTATCGGGCAAAATATGGTCCCCATAAAACAGTGATGTATGCATTTAATATGGGTGTCAAATGAAAGGGCATGGCACAGATTTCATTTTAACTTTTTATACCTAGTAGTGCTTCGCACACAAGGTATATTAACTTCATTGGCCTAACGGTAGTATGTAACGGCATAAACGAATCGAAATAGATATTGACTTATGTATATCAAAATGTTCAGGAGGAAAAGAGAAATTGATTGAGCCATGTCCGTCCGTCCGTCCGTCCGTCCGTCTGTGAACACGATAACTTGAGTAAATCTTGAGATATCTCAATGAAATTTGGTATGTAGGTTCCTTTTCACTTATCTCCGAGCGCTATTGAAAATAGGCAAAATCGGTTAAAAGCCACGCCCTCTTTCTATATATATAATATTTTCGAAAATACAAAAAGAGTGATTATTCAGTACATAATACACCTATAAGGATAATATTTGGTATGCACTTTAGCGTTAAGGCAACAAATACATTTTTGAAAAAATTTTTAAAAAGGGGCGTGGTACCGCCCACTTTTGATATAGTCAAGTTTGGAAATATTATTAATCATAAATCAAAAACCGCTCAAGATAGCAAAACAAAATTCAGCAAACATATTTATATTAATACAAGCAATATTTCGAAAAAAAATTATTGAAATCGGGTTAGGTCCACGCCCAATTTTATACGAAAGATTTTGAAAAGGATCATAGATATATTGAATATGCTATAACTTTGCTTAAACTAGCTGTATATCATTTCTATTTCACCTCTGAAGTGTTCGTGGGCAAAGAAAGTCGAAAGCACAAAATTTTTGGAAAATGGGCGTGGCCCCGCCCCTTTATGGGGGATTATTCCACAAAACTTTACATGCCATAACTCCGGTAAAAATTGACTTATTGGAACGATATTTAGAGAAAGTGTTCAACATATAAAGCTAACTCTTTGCTGTAAAAATAAACAAAATCGGTGAACGGACACGCCCACTTTTTGAACACAGTTCTAAAAAATTTCTTCGTAAAATTAAAATCGCGATATTTCCATAATTGTATAAGTTATTTAAATAAGATTTTACACACATAATAAGCTTTTTAACCAAAACTAAACTGTATACAAATTTTGTGGATTTTGGTGAAGTAGGCGTGGCGCCGCCCACTTTTTAGCATAAAAGCTCTGCTATTTTCAAAAGCGATTGCTTGGAATTTGAAGAATGTATTTCAATGAAATTTTGTGAGATACTTCCCAATAGTATGTAGTATACTCCTGCCAAAAATTACGCAAATCGAATAACAAACAAGCAAGATTTACGGGCAAGTAGTTAACACTCTACTGCCTTTTTATACCTAGTAGTGCTTCGCACACAAGGTATATTAACTTCATTGGCCTAACGGTAGTATGTAACGGCATAAACGAATCGAGATAGATATTGACTTATGTATATCAAAATGTTCAGGAGGAAAAGAGAAATTGATTGAGCCATGTCCGTCCGTCCGTCCGTCCGTCCGTCCGTCCGTCTGTGAACACGATAACTTGAGTAAATCTTGAGATATCTCAATGAAATTTGGTATGTAGGTTCCTTTTCACTTATCTCCGAGCGCTATTGAAAATAGGCAAAATCGGTTAAAAGCCACGCCCTCTTTCTATATATATAATATTTTCGAAAATACAAAAAGAGTGATTATTCAGTACATAATACACCTATAAGGATAATATTTGGTATGCACTTTAGCGTTAAGGCAACAAATACATTTTTGAAAAAATTTTTAAAAAGGGGCGTGGTACCGCCCACTTTTGATATAGTCAAGTTTGGAAATATTATTAATCATAAATCAAAAACCGCTCAAGATAGCAAAACAAAATTCAGCAAACATATTTTTATTAATACAAGCAATATTTCGAAAAAAAATTATTGAAATCGGGTTAGGTCCACGCCCAATTTTATACGAAAGATTTTGAAAAGGATCATAGATATATTGAATATCTATAACTTTGCTTAAACTAGCTGTATATCATTTCTATTTCACCTCTGAAGTGTTCGTGGGCAAAGAAAGTCGAAAGCACAAAATTTTTGGAAAATGGGCGTGGCCCCGCCCCTTTATGGGGGATTATTCCACAAAACTTTACATGCCATAACTCCGGTAAAAATTTACTTATTGGAACGATATTTAGAGAGAGTGTTGAACATATAAAGCTAACTCTTTGCTGTAAAAATAAACAAAATCGGTGAACGGACACGCCCACTTTTTGAACACAGTTCTAAAAAATTTCTTCGTAAAATTAAAATCGCGATATTTCCATAATTGTATAAGTTATTTAAATAAGATTTTACACACATAATAAGCTTTTTAACCAAAACTAAACTGTATACAAATTTTGTGGATTTTGGTGAAGTAGGCGTGGCGCCGCCCACTTTTTAGCATAAAAGCTCTGCTATTTTCAAAAGCGATTGCTTGGAATTTGAAGAATGTATTTCAATGAAATTTTGTGAGATACTTCCCAATAGTATGTAGTATACTCCTGCCAAAAATTACGCAAATCGAATAACAAACAAGCAAGATTTACGGGCAAGTAGTTAACACTCTACTGCCTTTTTATACCTAGTAGTGCTTCGCACACAAGGTATATTAACTTCATTCGCCTAACGGTAGTATGTAACGGCATAAACGAATCGAGATAGATATTGACTTATATATATCAAAATGTTCAGGAGGAAAAGAGAAATTGATTGAGCCATGTCCGTCCGTCCGTCCGTCCGTCTGTAAACACGATAACTTGAGTAAATCTTGAGATATCTCAATGAAACTTGGTATGCAGGTTCCTTTTTACTTATCTCTGAACGCTATTGAAAATAGGAAAAATCGGTTAAAAGCCACGCCCACTTTCTATATATATAATATTTTCGAAAATACAAAAAGATTGATTATTCAGTACATAATACACCTATAAGGATAAAATGTGGTGTGTACCTTAGCGCTAAGGCAAAAAATAAATTTTTGAAGAAATTTTTAAAAAAGGGCGTGGCACCGCCCACTTTTGATTAAGTCAAATTTGGAAATATTATTAATCATAAATCAAAAACCGCTCAAGATAGGCAAATAAAATTCAGCACACATATTTCTATTAGTACAGGCAATATTTCGAAAAAAAATTAGCGAAATCGGATTAGGTCCAGGCACAATTTTATACGAAAGATTTTGAAAAGGATTATGGATATAATGAATATGCTATAACTTTGCTTAAACTAGCTGTATATCATTTCTATTTCACCCCTAAAGTGTTCGTGGGCAAAGAAAGTCGAAAGCACCAAATTTTTGGAAAATGGGCGTGGCCCCGCCCCTTTATGGGGGATTATTCCACAAAACTTTCCATGCCATAACTCCGGTAAAAATTGACTTATTGAAACGATATTTAGAGAAAGTGTTCAACATATAAAGCTAACTCTTTGCTGAAAAAATTAACAAAATCGGTGAATGGACACGCCCACTTTTTGAACACAGTTCCAAAAAATTTCTTCGTAAAATTAAAATCGCGATATTTCCTTAATTGTATAAGTTATATAAATAAGATTTTACACACATAACAAGCTTTTTCAGCAAAACAGAACTGTATAAAAATTTTTTTTTAGCATAAAAGGTCAGCTATTTTCAAAAGCAATTGCTTGAAATTTCAAGAAGGTATTTCAATGAAAGTTAGTGAGATGCTTCCCAATAGTATATAGTATACTCCTGCCAAAAATTACGCAAATCGGATAGCAAACACGCAAAATATACGGACAAGTAGTTAACACCCTACTGCCTTTTTATACCTAGTAGTGCTTCGCACACAAGGTATATTAACTTCATTCGCCTAACGGTAGTATGTAACGGCATAAACGAATCGAGATAGATATTGACTTATATATATCAAAATGTTCAGGAGGAAAAGAGAAATTGATTGAGCCATGTCCGTCCGTCCGTCCGTCCGTCTGTAAACACGATAACTTGAGTAAATCTTGAGATATCTCAATGAAATTTGGTATGTAGGTTCCTTTTCACTTATCTCCGAGCGCTATTGAAAATAGGCAAAATCGGTTAAAAGCCACGCCCTCTTTCTATATATATAATATTTTGGAAAATACAAAAAGAGTGATTATTCAGTACATAATACACCTATAAGGATAATATTTGGTGTGCACTTTAGCGTTAAGGCAACAAATACATTTTTGAAGAAATATAGATATAGTCAAATTTGGAAATATTATTAATCATAAATCAAAAACCGCTCAAGATAGCAAAATAAAATTCAGCACACATATATATATTAATACAGGCAATATTTCGAAAAAAAATTAGCGAAATCGGGTTAGGTCCACGCCCAATTTTATACGAAAGATTTTGAAAAGGATCATAGATATATTGAATATGCTATAACTTTGCTTAAACTAGCTGTATATAATTTCTATTTCACCTCTGAAGTGTTCGTGGGCAAAGAAAGTCGAAAGCACAAAATTTTTGGAAAATGGGCGTGGCCCCGCCCCTTTATGGGGGATTATTCCACAAAACTTTCCATGCCATAACTCCGGTAAAAATTGACTTATTGAAACGATATTTAGAGAAAGTGTTCAGCATATAAAGCTTACTCTTTGCTGTAAAAATAAACGAAATCGGAGAACGGACACGCCCACTTTTTGAACACAGTTCTAAAAAATTTCTTCGTAAACTTAAAATCGCGATATTTCAATAATTGTATAAGTTATTTAAATAAGATTTTACACACATAATAAGCTTTTTAACCAAAACTAAACTGTATACAAATTTTGTGGATTTTGGTGAAGTAGGCGTGGCGCCGCCCACTTTTTAGCATAAAAGCTCTGCTATTTTCAAAAGCGATTGCTTGGAATTTGAAGAATGTATTTCAATGAAATTTTGTGAGATACTTCCCAATAGTATGTAGTATACTCCTGCCAAAAATTACGCAAATCGAATAACAAACAAGCAAGATTTACGGGCAAGTAGTTAACACTCTACTGCCTTTTTATACCTAGTAGTGCTTCGCACACAAGGTATATTAACTTCATTCGCCTAACGGTAGTATGTAACGGCATAAACGAATCGAGATAGATATTGACTTATATATATCAAAATGTTCAGGAGGAAAAGAGAAATTGATTGAGCCATGTCCGTCCGTCCGTCCGTCCGTCTGTAAACACGATAACTTGAGTAAATCTTGAGATATCTGAATGAAATTTGGTATGTAGGTTCCTTTTTACATATCTCTGAACGGTATTGAAAATAGGCAAAATCGGTTAAAAGCCACGCCCTCTTTCTATATATATAATATTTTGGAAAATACAAAAAGAGTGATTATTCAGTACATAATACACCTATAAGGATAATATTTGGTGTGCACTTTAGCGTTAAGGCAACAAATACATTTTTGAAGAAATTTTTAAAAAGGGGCGTGGCACCGCCCACTTTTGATCTAGTCAAATTTGGAAATATTATTAATCATAAATCAAAAACCGCTCAAGATAGCAAAATAAAATTCAGCACACATATATATATTAATACAGGCAATATTTCGAAAAAAAATTAGCGAAATCGGGCTAGGTCCACGCCCAATTTTATACGAAAGATTTTGAAAAGGATCATAGATATATTGAATATGCTATAACTTTGCTTAAACTAGCTGTATATAATTTCTATTTCACCTCTGAAGTGTTCGTGGGCAAAGAAAGTCGAAAGCACAAAATTTTTGGAAAATGGGCGTGGCCCCGCCCCTTTATGGGGGATTATTCCACAAAACTTTCCATGCCATAACTCCGGTAAAAATTGACTTATTGAAACGATATTTAGAGAAAGTATTCAGCATATAAAGCTTACTCTTTGCTGTAAAAATAAACAAAATCGAAGAACGGACACGCCCACTTTTTGAACACAGTTCTAAAAAATTTCTTCGTAAACTTAAAATCGCGATATTTCAATAATTGTATAAGTTATATAAATAAGATTTTACACACATAATAAGCCTTTTAAGCAAAACTGAACTGTACAAAAATTTGGTGGATTTTGGTGAAGTAGGCGTGGCGCCGCCCACTTTTTAGCATAAAAGCTCTGCTATTTTCAAAAGCGATTGCTTGGAATTTCAAGAATGTATTTCAATGAAATTTTGTGAGAGGGTTCCCAATAGTATGTAGTATACTCCTGCCAAAAATTACGCAAATCGAATAACAAACAAGCAAGATTTACGGGCAAGTAGTTAACACCCTACTGCCTTTTTTATACCCAGCGTACTAGTACTAGTACAAGGGTATATTAATTTTGTCCACATAACGGTACTATGTAACGGCACAAAATAATCGAGTTAGATATAGAGTTCCATATATGAAAGTTCTTAGGTTGAAAAGAGGAATTGATTAAGGCATGTCCGTCCGTCTGTCCGTCTGTCCTTCCGTGTACACGATAACTTGAGTAAAAATTGAGATATTTGCATGAAATTTTGCAAGGTAGGTTGCTATTGAAAATGGGCGAAATCGGATGATAACCACGCCCCCTTTTTCGATATCGAAAATTTCGAAAAACGTATAAAACGGGTTAATTCAATATCAGAAGCAGCTACAATGATAAAATTTGCAATATGTATTGATTTATATGTTCTAAGGCGGATTTTACCAAATTTTTTGAAAAGGGGCGTGGCACCGCCCCCATATATTTGAAGAAATTTTAAAATTTTGACTCCTAATAACTTGAGAACAGTTTATGCTAGTATAACGAAATTTTGTAGAGGGCATACTATTGTTGTGTTAAATTCAGATATAGAAAATAAACGAAATCGCTTGGCGACCACGCCTACTTTTTTATAAAAGTTATATTGAAAGAAGGTGGAAATATTGAAAAGTCCATATCTAATTAACTGATACCGCTATAATAATATAATTTTGTACATACATCAATTTTCATATTCTTTACATTATTTTTGCAAAATTTTGGAAAGTGGGCGTGGCACCGCCCACTTATGAGTCAAGCAATTTTCAAATTCGACTGCTAATAACTTCAGAACGGTGTGAGATAGGTTTACGAAACTAGGTTCCAGGCATGTTATGTTTATGTAGAGTACTACCACAGAAAATAAGAAAAATCGGTGAACGACCACGCCCCTTTTTGGACTAAAGTTCTCTAAACGAGAGTTGGGAAACCGGAATATGCAATATCTGTTTAACTGATACAGATATAATGCTAAAATTTAGTACACTCATTCACCTGATGATGTTATTAGTGATGTTTGAAGGTTTTTTGGTAATATTTTGGAAAATGGGCGTGGCACCGCCCACAAGTGAATAAACAAAATATCAACATTTCACTATTAACAAGCCACTGTGAAAGTATCATAAAGATCTGCAATGAAAACTGATCTTCAATAGGGACAAACAACATAATAAAATCCGTGGGCGTGCCACCACCCACTTTTTTAAAATTATGTAAATATTGATTAATGGACACATATATCCGTACATCGAAAAATTTCACAAAATACGTTAAAAGTTATGGGCATGGCACGCCTTCTTTTCCAAAGTTATATATAGGACATGGTATAACCCTTGAAAAGATCGATTCAGTACTTTTGGCTCATGTAAGCGGTTAAAGCTTTATAAGCAAGGAGCGTGGCCGCGCCCACCAAATTCGCTATTGTTTAGGCTCGGCATAGATTGGTTTTTAAAATGGGCGAAATCGGATGAAAACCACGCCCCCTTTTTCTAAAAACTAACGCTGGGTATTTAATGTTCGGTTCACCCGAACTTAGACTTCCTTACTTGTTTTATTTTCATACCTTTCATGAACATGAGGAAAGGTATTTATATTTTGTTATTTAGTAATAATTTAATTTACCACTCACAACAGAAGTGTTTTTATCGAAAACAATCAGTTGCCTTTATAACAAATTTTCAGGTATGTATTATAATAGACCTGAGTAAATTAGGATACCAAAACAGATCACTACTAGGTATTTAATGTTCGGTTACACCCGAACTTAGACTTCCTTACTAGTTGATATTTCGATATATTTATCGGTAAATGAGTTATCGGCCAAAATGTGATTCCCATAAAACTGTGATATATGCCTTCAATATAGGTGTCAAACGAAAAGGCATGGCACAGATTTCATTTTAACTTTTTGATATTTCGATATATTTATCGATAAATGAGTTATCGGCCAAAATGTGATTCCCATAAAACCGCGATATATGCATTCAATATGGGTGTCAAACGAAAGGGCAGGTCACAGATTTCATTTTAACTTTTTGATTTTTGATATTTCGATATACATATTTATCGGTAAATGAGATATCGGGCAAAATATGGTCCCCATAAAACAGTGATGTATGCATTTAATATGGATGTCAAACGAAAGGGCATGGCACAGATTTCATTTTAACTTTTTGATATTTCGATATATTTATAGGTAAATGAGTTATCGGCCAAAATGTGATTCCCATAAAACTGTGATATATGTATGCCTTCAATATAGGTGTCAAACGAAAGGGTAGGTCACAGATTTCATTTTAACTTTTTGATATTTCGATATATATATCGGTAAATGAGGTATCGGGCAAAATATGGTCCCCATAACACAGTGATGTATGCATTTAATATGGGCGTTAAACGAAAGGGCATGGCACAGATTTCATTTTTACTTTTGATATTTCGATATATTTATCGATAAATGAGTTATCGGCCAAAATGTGATTCCCAAAAACCGTGATATATGCGTTGAAAAAAGGTGTCAAACGAAAGGGCATGGCACAGATTTCATTTTAACTTTCTAATATTTCGATATATTTATCGGTAAATGAATTATCGGCCAAAATGGGATTTCCATAAAACCGTGATGTATGCCTTCATTAGCTGTCAAACGAAAGACATGGCACAGATTTCATTTTAAATCTTTTATATTTCGATATATTTATCGATAAATGAGTTATCGGCCAAAATAAGATTCCCAGAAAACCGTGCTATATGCGTTGAATAAAGGCGTCAAACGAAAGGCCATGGCACATATTTCATTTTAACTTTTTGATATTTCGAGATATTTATCGGTAAATGCGTTATCGGCCAAAATGTGATATTATTTAAAGTTTTTGATATTTCGATATATTTATCGATAAATAAGTTATCGGCCAAAACATGATTCCCAGAAAACCGTGATATATGCGTTGAATAAAGGTGTCAAACGAAAGGGCATGGCACAGATTTCATTTCAACTTTTTGATATTTCGATATATTTATCGGTAAATGCGTTATCGGCCAAAATGTGATTTTATTTAAAGTTTTTTATGTTTCGATATATTTATCGATAAATGAGTTATCGGCCAAAATATGATTCCCAGAAAACCGTGATATATGAGTTGAATAAAGGTGTCAAACGAAAGGGCATGGCACAGATTTCATTTCAACTTTTTGATATTTCGATATATTTATCGGTAAATGCGTTATCGGCCAAAATGTGATATTATTTAAAGTTTTTGATATTTCGATATATTTATCGATAAATGAGTTATCGGCCAAAATATGATTCCCAGAAAACCGTGATATATGCGTTGAATAAAGGTGTCAAACGAAAGGGCATGGCACAGATTTCATTTCAACTTTTTGATATTTCGATATATTTATCGGTAAATGCGTTATCGGCCAAAATGTGATTTTATTTAAAGTTTTTTATATTTCGATATATTTATCGATAAATGAGTTATCGGCCAAAATATGATTCCCAGAAAACCGTGATATATGAGTTGAATAAAGGTGTCAAACGAAAGGGCATGGCACAGATTTCATTTCAACTTTTTGATATTTCGATATATTTATCGGTAAATGCGTTATCGGCCAAAATGTGATATTATTTAAAGTTATTGATATTTCGATATATTTATCGATAAATGAGTTATCGGCCAAAATATGATTCCCATAAAACCGTGATATATGCGTTGAATAAAGGTGTCAAACGAAAGGGCATGGCACAGATTTCATTTTAACTTTTTGATATTTCGATATATTTATCGGTAAATGAGGTATCGGGCAAAATATGGTCCCCATAAAACAGTGATGTATGCATTTAATATGGGTGTCAAATGAAAGGGCATGGCACAGATTTCATTTTAACTTTTTGATATTTCGATATATTTATCGGTAAATGAGTTATCGGCCAAAATGTGATTCCCATAAAACTGTGATATATGCCTTCAATATAGGTGTCAAACGAAAGGGCAGGTCACAGATTTAATTTTAAGTTTTTTATATTTTGATATATTTATCGATAAATGAGTTATCGGCCAAAATGTGATTCTTATAAAACTGTGATATATGCGTTGAATAAAGGTGTCAAACGAAAAGGCATGGCACAGATTTCATTTTAACTTTTTGATATTTCGATATATTTATCGATAAATGAGTTATCGGCCAAAATGTGATTCCCATAAAACCGTGATATATGCATTCAATATGGGTGTCAAACGTAAGGGCAGGTCACAGATTTCATTTTAACTTTTTGATTTTTGATATTTCGATATACATATTTATCGGTAAATGAGATATCGGGCAAAATATGGTCCCCATAAAACAGTGATGTATGCATTTAATATGGGTGTCAAACGAAAGGGCATGGCACAGATTTCATTTTAACTTTTTGATATTTCGATATATTTATAGGTAAATGAGTTATCGGCCAAAATGTGATTCCCATAAAACTGTGATATATGTATGCCTTCAATATAGGTGTCAAACGAAAGGGTAGGTCACAGATTTCATTTTAAGTTTTTTATATTTTGATATAATTATCGATAAATGAGTTATCGGCCAAAATATGATTCCCAGAAAAACGTGATAACTATATGCATTCAATATGGGTGTTAAACGAAAGGGCGGTCACAGATTTCATTTTAATTTTTTTATGTTTCGATATATTTATCGATGAATGAGTTATCGGCCAAAATGTGATTCCCATAAAACCGTGATAACTATATGCATTCAATATGGGTGTTAAACGAAAGGGCGGTCACAGATTTCATTTTAATTTTTTTATATTTTGATATATTTAACGGTAAATGCGTTATCGGCCAAAATGTGATTTTATTTAAAGTTTTTGATATTTCGATATATTTATCGATAAATGAGTTACCGGCCAAACTATGATTCCCAGAAAAACGTGATAACTATATGCATTCAATATGGGCGTCAAACGAAAGAGCGTGGCACAGATTTCGTTTTAACTTTTTGATATTTCGATATATATATCGGTAAATGAGGTATCGGGCAAAATATGGTCCCCATAAAACAGTGATGTATGCATTTAATATGGGCGTTAAACGAAAGGGCATGTCACAGATTTAATTTTTACTTTTGATATTTCGATATATTTATCTGCCAAAATTTGATTCCCATAAAACCGGGATATATGCATTCAATATGGGCATTAAACAAAAGGGCAGGTCACAGATTTCAATTTAAGTTTTTTATGTTTCGATATATTTATCGATGAATGAGTTATCGGCCAAAATGTGATTCCCATAAAACCGTGCTATATGCGTTGAATAAAGGCGTCAAACGAAAGGCCATGGCACATATTTCATTTTAACGGTAAATGCGTTATCGGCCAAAATGTGATTCCCATAAAACCGTGATATATGCATTCAATATGGGTGTCAAACGAAAGGGCAGGTCACAGATTTCATTTTAACTTTTTGATTTTTGATATTTCGATATATTTATCGGTAAATGAGATATCGGGCAAATTATGGTTCCCATAAAACAGTGATGTATGCATTTAATATGGGTGTCAAACGAAAGGGCATGGCACAGATTTCATTTTAACTTTTTGATATTTCGATATATTTATCGGTAAATGAGTTATCGGCCAAAATGTGATTCCCATAAAACTGTGATATATGCCTTCAATATAGGTGTCAAACGAAAGGGCAGGTCACAGATTTCATTTTAAGTTTTTTACATTTTGATATATTTAACGGTAAATGCGTTATCGGCCAAAATGTGATTTTATTTAAAGTTTTTGATATTTCGATATATTTATCGATAAATGAGTTACCGGCCAAACTATGATTCCCAGAAAACCGTGATATATGAGTTGAATTAAGGTGTCAAACGAAAGGGCATGGCACAGATTTCATTTCAACTTTTTGATATTTCGATATATTTATCGGTAAATGCGTTATCGGCCAAAATGTGATATTATTTAAAGTTTTTGATATTTCGATATATTTATCGATAAATGAGTTATCGGCCAAAATATGATTCCCATAAAACCGTGATATATGCGTTGAATAAAGGTGTCAGACGAAAAGGCATGGCACAGATTTCATTTTAACTTTTTGATATTTCGATATATTTATCGGTAAATGAGGTATCGGGCAAAATATGGACCCAATAAAACAGTGATGTATGCATTTAATATGGGTGTTAAACGAAAGGGCATGGTACAGATTTCATTTTTACTTTTGATATTTCGATATATTTATCGATAAATGAGCTATCGGCCAAAATGTGATATTACTTATTTAATGTTTTTGATATTTCGATATATTTATCGATAAATGAGTTATCGGCCAAAATGTGATTCCCATAAAGCCGTGATATATGCATTCAATAGAGATATCAAACGAAAGGGCATGGCCACAACTAACATTTAAACTTTTTGATATTTCGACATATTTATCGATAAATAAGTTATCGCCCAAAATGTGATTCCCATAAAACAGTGATATATGCATTAAATATGGGCATTAAACGAAAGGGCAGGTCACAGATTTCAATTTAAGTTTTTTATGTTTCGATATATTTATCGATGAATGAGTTATCGGCCAAAATGTGATTCCCATAAAACCGTGATATATGCGTTGAATAAAGGTGTCGATATATATATCGGTAAATGAGGTATCGGGCAAAATATGGTCCCCATAAAACAGTGATGTATGCATTTAATATGGGTGTTAAACGAAAGGGCATGGCACAGATTTCATTTTTTACTTTTGATATTTCGATATATTTATCGATAAATGAGTTATCGGCCAAAATGTGATTCCCAAAAACCGTGATATATCCGTTGAAAAAAGGTGTCAAACGAAAGACATGGCACAGATTTCATTTTAAGTGTTTTATATTTCGATATATTTATCGATAAATGAGTTATCGGCCAAAATATGATTCCCAGAAAACCGTGCTATATGCGTTGAATAAAGGCGTCAAACGAAAGGGTAGGTCACAGATTTCGTTTTAACTTTTTGATATTTCGATATATTTATCGGTAAATGAGGTATCGGGCAAAATATGATCCCCATAAAACCGTGATGTATGCATTTAATATGGGTGTCAAACGAAAGGGCATGGCACAGATTTCATTTCACCTTTTTGATATTTCGATATATTTATCGGTAAATGAGGTATCGGGCAAAATATGGTTCCCATAAAACCGTGATGTATGCATTTAATATGGGTGTCAAACGAAAGGGAATGGCACAGATTTCATTTTATCTCTCTGATATTTCGATATATTTATCGGTAAATGAGGTATCAGGCAAAATATGGTCCCCATAAAACCGTTATGTATACATTTAATATGGGTGTCAAACGAAAGGGCATGGCACAGATTTAATTTTACCTTTTTGATATTTCGATATATTTATCGATAAATGCGTTATCGGATAAAATGTGATTCCCATAAAACCGTGATATATGCGTTGAATAAAGGTGTACACGAAAGAGCGTGGCACAGATTTCGTTTTAATTTTTTGATATTTCTTAAGTATTTTTATGAGCCCAAGGCCGTTGCGTGAAAATATAAAACACAATGTTTTAATATGTTTGTCGATATTTCGGTTTTATTCTAAAACCATCATCAGGACTAGGAAACACAAACAGAAAAATAAGAAGTACAATTAATTATATACATATGTAAAATTTACATTAAATACAACTTACTCATATGGATATGTTTGATCGACTGCTCATATGTTCGGAAACAAAACAATTGGAAAGCTTAAACATGTTAAAGTAAACAATTTAAAAATACCGCAAGTATAAACAAAAATATGTAATAACAACAATGTAAGAAACACTGACAGAGAGAACAGAGAAAAATATGTTTGCAAACATACATATGTACATACATATATGTATGTTTATTTATTGTTTGTTAGCTGTTAGCGGGAATATTGTTGAGTGCTGCTGGTTTCAATATTTGTTGTTGTTGTTTGAGTACCAAACTGCGGTAAGCCTGTGCACAGAAGTCAGTATCACTTTTGTAGTTCATCTTCTTATCATTAGGGGTGTTCGTTATATGCAGCATCTCCAAAAATTGAAAATGACAAATTAAACATTAGGGTAGTCCCACAATGGTTCCGAAATACGACACAAATAGATATTCCACAAGATACCCAATGGCTTCTATCCTTGGGCCCAAAATACGCCTTTTATGCAGATAGGGAAAAATTCCCACTATTTAAATTCGTAGCAGACGGAGAGAACATTATACAGACTCTACAAGACAAAGAATTTCACGACACTGATAAACGACCACTTAAATAAAAAGGTATCTTCCCCTCGAGATATGTTCATACGGAAAACCCTGGATTCCACAAAAAGGTTCTTAAATAACAACAAGCAATTACTTGTACTTAGTGTCGATAAAGGCAATGTTAGGGTTGTAATGGATAGGAATGAATGCAATAAGAAAATTCTAACATTGGTCAATGACATATCGATGTACAGAGTCTTAAATCGCGATCCGACACACAAAATACAAGAAAGAAACAACGAACCAGTACAAAGAATGTTTAACAACGGTTCCATAGAAGCAAAAGAAAAGAATTTTCTAATGAGTAAAACTGCCAATCTACCGAGAATTTACGGATTACCAAAAATACATAAAGACGCCATACCTCTTCACCCTATATGCTCGTCTATTAGCTCCCCATCTTATAATCTGTGTAAATATTTAATCAATATACTCAAAAACTAAACATATTATTCGTCAAAATATAATGTTAAACATTCCATTGAATTCAAGAACAAACTCGAAGGCACAGACATCCACGATGATGAAAGATTCATTCCCACTACAGCCGGTTCTACGTATCGGAATGACTCGGGTTTTTCCCGACCAAGGGCTGTTATTTCACTACCCCCCTGCCTAAACCGTCAGTTATCCCCCCCCCCCAATAATGTCATCCTCCGAGCAGCTCCTTGCAGCGGGACTACTCAAGACTCTCCTGCTCCGGGCTGGTATTGAATCCAACCCCGGACCTAGAGAATGGATCTGCTGTATATGCTGGAAGAAAATGTATGTGAAACGTTCACATTCGGTACAATGCTCTAATTGTAGCAGATGGATGCATCTAACTAGTTGCTCCGGACTAAATCCCTCTACTCATAGACCCGCTAGTTTTTATAGAACTTTTGTGGCCCCTTGCTGTTCACGTCCTATGACGTCCAGTGGCCGTCGTCGATCAAGTATCGCTCCGCCACATATGTCTGACTCTGTCACATCAGTCTCCACGACTAGCACTAACAATGCACATCAGCAAGTATACCTTCCGAGCGGCCGCTCACGCCCCCAGGCGTCATCATCTCACACAGCAGCTCACAGCTACTCCCTACGTAGCACTTCCCAAGTGGATTTGAGCAATGCTGAGCGTCCGCTCTCTCCCACCCCCTCGGGCAGCCGCTCTTCTTCCAGCATTAGCACGAGTATAAGTATATATACGCCTTTAGCATCAGTCAAGTGCAATAACTGCCTTGGCCTGTGTCACCTGCTCATATGCTCTGGACTCGCGAACAGGAACCTATGGACTGATACGTACGTTGCGCCATGCTGTCGAGCTACGCAACCTTCAACGTCGTCCGACTCGCCTCTACCAGGCCCGTGCGCAGGGGGGGTGGGGGTTAAACCCCCCCCCCCCATGGCCAAATCTAAGTTGCAATGATTTTGCAAAAGTTTTCAAAATACAGTTTATAAATCTTATATTGAATCTTGACTAATAATTTTTGACAAAATTAGTTAAAATAATTTCACGGAAGAAGAAATTGGTGAAAGTTGCAAAGAATAAGGTTGGCCAATACATAAGTCCGGCACTTTGAATTGCACTTGGAGCTTTCCGAAATTACAAAGTTGTGTAGCGTATGGGCATTTTTTTTTTTTAATTTTACTGATGAAAACAGTGAGCAGTTTCAATTAACAGAGCGAATTAACTGCAAGGCTCAATTATATGAAAGATTTCGAGTGTTTTCTGACCCTTTTTGTTGTAGGCGTAAAGAGAATTGTGAGAAAATGAACGTTGGAGAGCAGATGAGCGACACCGTTCAAATATTTGAATGTTTTCAAACATTTTCTGAGGTTTTTTTTTATTTCACCTAACAGAAGGTAAAGATCGCAATTTTCTTGGACGTTTAATAGTCTGGCTTTGGTTTGTTAATCGTCGAGATCTAAAACTGCTCAGCTACAGAGAAAACCTCATCAGCTAAGATTGGGAGATAAAAAATAGATGACACAATTAATAAATAATTAGTTGACAGCGAATAGTTATTGTAAAGAATAAAGATAAGAATCAAAGGATAGAAAGAATTGACTTTTTTATTCTGCATAGTGAGTCTGAAATATCAAACGTACCAGAATGAGGGTTATAATCTTGACACAAACAACGAAAAGGCTTATTTAATTCAAAATTAGTTCGACACTGTTTCAAGATAAGTGGTTTAAAATGTCTTGATGGACGAGAAGGTACATTGAAGTTCACTTCGCTCAAAAGAAACGGGCTTACGATTGAAACATTTAGTAATTTAGTCATGAAAACAGTTCCAAGCAGTTCCCTCCGACTATAAAGGCTGTGAAGATTAATTAGTTTTAAGCGACTCGTATACGATGGCAAACGCGAACACATCTTATGACACTGCTAACTTATTCGCGGAATTTTTTAAATCCAATTTTGTTGTGGACTGTACGTCAAATGATATCTCTACTTTTGGTCAATTGGCGTCTCCAGTAGATTTTGGCACCTTAGTTTTAACTGAAGAAGACATCTTGGACGCAATAACAGACATAAAATCTTCCAAACAAGTAGATATTCATCAGTTATCATCATTTTTTCTCAAGAAATGCAGCTCATCTATTGTTGAACCGCTTCTGCTTCTTTTTAATTTATCGCTGAGATCAGGTTGTTTCTTGGATGATTGGAAGATTACCTCTGTCTCCCCAGTTTTTAAATCTGGGAGAAAGACTGATGCTGCAAATTACCGTCCAATTTCTAAAATAGCTAATATAGCTAAATTATTTGAAAAAATAATCAGCTCTAAACTTTCTTTCGCTATTAAGCCTTATATCTCATTATCTCAACATGGTTTTATTCCAGGGCGATCAACAGTTACTAATATGACTGTTTTCTCCAATTATTGCATTTCTGCATTTAAGGATGGCTTCCAGGTAGATACAATCTACACAGATTTGTCTAAAGCATTTGATAGAGTGTCTCACACTCTGTTAATCCACAAACTAGAGAGATTCGGATTTAGTTCCTCTTTCTTGTGCTGGGTCAAATCTTATTTGATAAATAGAGTCAACTATGTAGTAGTTGATGGTGTGCAATCAGCTTTATACAAAGCAACATCAGGAGTTCCACAAGGAAGTATCTTGGGTCCATTATTTTTTGTAATTTTATTAATGACTGCTCCGAGTGCTTTAATATGTGTGGACATTTACTCTATGCTGATGACTTAAAGATTTTTAAAAGGATACAAAACCAGTCTGATATCGAAATATTGCAGAGTGAGATAAATAAGTTTCATGAGTGGTGCCGCTGTAATAAATTGGCCATTAATATTACTAAATGTTGCTCGGTTACCTACAGTAAAATCAGATTTCCCCTTTCTTCAGTGTACCTTGTTTCTGATACTGCTCTTAGCTCGTCTAATAAGATAAAAGACCTTGGAGTGGTGTTTGATTCGAATTTTACATTTGTAGATCATTTAAATTATTTGATACCTAGAGCGTACTCCTCTCTAGCGTTTATTAGGCGCAATAGCTTGGAATTCAAAGATCCCTATACGAAAAAATTACTGTATAGCACATTTGTGAGATCTAAATTGGAGTATGCTTCAATAATTTGGAATCCTTATTATGAAATACATTCCAATAGAATAGAGCGAATTCAAAAAAAGTTTTTAAAGTTTGCATTAGTCAGTATTAGGTTTGATTTACCTATTCCATCTTACGTTCCGCGGTGCAGACTGATCGGCTTGCACACCCTTGCCAGTAGGCGGTTGATAGCTGGTTTAGTTTTTATACGTGATGTTTTGAATGGGGTCATTGATTGCTCATATTTGTTAAACTGTATAAAAATTAATGTTCCAGCCAGAAATTTGCGACATTGTGACTTATTTGCTATTGATCTTTGTAAAACAAAATATGCTCAAAATGAACCAGTTATCAGGCTGTTAGCTGAATTTAATCTTTTATGTAGAGATTTTGATTTAGATATATTTGCTAATCGAATTGTATTTAAGGAAACATTGTATATGTATTATCAATAAATTTTAAAATTATTCGCTGTCTGTAAGGTTTGCATACCATAGACTAAATAAATAAATAAATAAATAAATTATAAGGGATACAAGGGATCCCAGTGAAGATCTCTTAAGGCAAATATTAAAAATTGTTTTTGAACTGATTCTAAGCGATCCACGAGGACCTGGTAACGTGGGTTCCAAATTATACAACCGTCTAATGTAGTAAAGAGTTTTAGTTACATAAATTCTTTAGACCATCGTTTAACAAATGCTAGAAAGCCTCTAGCTTTATTGACTGTTAAGTTAATGTGGCAGTTAAAACCGAGTTTTTAGTCCATGGTAACCCCAAGGTCAACAAGGTCCAATAGTTGTCGGAATTGGATTTAAAACCGACAGAAAAATTGCTTTGGTGTCATGAAATCCAATGCTATCGGTTTCATGTTCGAATCGGAATTATGTCGGATTTAGGTGTCACAGAAACCGATAATATCGGTTTTGCTGTCGGAAATAAACCAAGCAGCTAGCAGCTATTGGAATTGCTTTTTTTTCAATTGCAGATAGAAAACTTAATAAAAATGTTAGTAAATGATGGTTTTAAATAAAAATAAATAGTAATGAGGCTCATATTTTTATTCGTACTTGGGGAAAATATAAAAATCGCAACTTAGCTGCTAGCTGCAGTATTGGTGGAAATTGAGATCGTGCCAAGTGTTCGCCAATAGTGTCAAGTACCATTCGGAAAGCTTCTTTATGTAGCCTATAACACACTATGAACCTGCAAATATCATATAAGTATTTACAAGCGCACCTTGCAATAAATCTACTTACGCTGTGTCCCGCAGCTCAAGCGGGTTGCTGCAATCCCTCAAAACTTTCATTTTGACCTTCCCGCAACTTCCTTCTTCCATCAACATGAACGCTACCACTCCAGATGCCATTTTTAACTCATATACTTTTATTTCTATTAAATTTTTATGATTTATTGAAGAAAACAATGAAATTTCACAAATTTTTGTCAAAAAACAAAAATAAAATTTGCGATCCACACAAAACAGCTGATTCGAACATCGGTTTACATTCGAAAATAACGAAACCGACACCAAATGAAATCAATATTGATTTGCAATTCCGATAAAATGCAAAACCGACTTGGATTCCATGACAGCCCTGTATAACTGTTAATTGTATAGGAAGCTTTCTGTGATATTCCTCTCGAAAACCCATGTACTTACATTTCCTTAGATTAAGCGGCATATAATTTAAATCGCACCAAGTAACTAGTGTATTTAGATCTGATTGAAGCTTCTTCGAATGACAAAGCTTTACATCGTCGGCATACATTAAAATTTTCGAAAATTATATTACTGTAGAAATATCATTTATAAACAACAAGAACAGAATCGGGCCAAGATGGCTTCCTTGAGGAACGCCTGAGGAGACATAAATAACATCGGATTAACAATTTTTAAACACTACTTTTTGTGCTCTGTCGCTAAGGCAAGAAGAGATCTAGCGATTGAGACCCGGTTGGAAACCCAACTGATCCAGTTTATGAATAATGCACTTTATCGAAAGCTTTATTGAAATCAAAGTAAATTCAAGTAAGTTTGTAACAGTGGACTTTCCCTTACAGAACCCGTGTTGACAGTCGGAAATCAAGGTAGAGATAGGATTCGTAAGCTGATTGGTAACAATAGCTTCACACACTTTTGGGATGGCAGAAAGCTTTGCTATGCCACGATAGTTCTCTATAGAAGCCTTGCTTCCGCTTTTATGAAGCGGTAGAAGAAACGACTCTTTCCATGCTTTTGGAAAAACACCACACTTTAGTGACAGATTGAACAAATTGGTAAGGGGTTGGTAAATATTGTTAGCAAGAAGCATGTAGGAATCCTATCAGGACCGCATTTAAAAGATTCCTTCAAAGTTTTCAGATAAATAAGAACATCATTGGCGCATATAGTTGGACAATTAATTAAATTGTGCCCATGTAGCTCATATTGATAATTTAGAAAGTCAGAATTGGTGACGGCAGAATAGTGAGAAGGGAAAAATTGCGCAAAGAAATTATGACCCAACAGAAATAAAAAACGACCCCAAATAAGCTTCAGAAAAACACCAATAAAAGGCTCCGAAAAGAGTCCAAAAACCCTCTGAATGGATGAATAAAAGAAAAGCACCAATTAAAGGGCTCCGAAAGGCGTCTGAAAAGCCTCCCAAACCCCTCAGAATCGAGGAATAAAAGGCTCCGGAAAAGGTTCAGAAAAGCACCAATAAAAGGCTCCGCAGTTCATTTAAAAATAGTCAAAAAACGCTTCAAATTCATCGAAAACGGACTCTTTTTTATGACTCCGTTGGAGTTGTCGCGTAGAGCGATTTTTCGCTCCATTTGTGCTCCGAAAGAAGCTCATTTTGGAGAGTAAAGCTCTGAGAAATGAGAGTTTTATGGTCCGAAAGGAGTTTTTTTTGCACTTTTAGTTAGCTGGGATATGCCATCATATCACCAATTCTCTATCAAATACAGAAAAATGTGTACATCCAAAAAAATTTTCTTGGGTATAGTTTTAGGTATCAGAGTGTTTAAGCGACATACATACATACATAAGCTACGGTTTTTCATTCGTTTATTTTATTTGCATTGCATGCTATTGTAATTCGCAATCAGCTTATAAAATATTTCGAAGATATAGTTTATGTTTTGGAAAGCCAAAGTGTGGTTTTTCGTACAGAAAATGAGGAAGCCAATCGCGCCATGCCTCAGAGCCAACAGTGCTCGACACCAATAAATACATACAGGGTGTCACAGGTGTCCCGCACCTCCCGTTCTCTAAAGAACAACAATTTTTACATTTAGGCAAACATGGTCCTCAGCACCTGAGCCAAATGAATAAATCCAATTTGAGCAAAACGGTCACATAGAACCTGAGCCAAATAATAAAATAAAATAAAAAAAAAAATAATAACTCAAAAAACAACTCGCCTTCTCTAAAGCTTAGACATGGTCCTTCGAGTCGGATTCGAACCGGCGACTTATGCATTTCACCAGACGACTAAGCCGTCTAGGGGGGCGAGGATGTTTAAGCGACATACATACATACATAAGCTACGGTTTTTCATTCGTTTATTTTATTTGAATTGCATGCTATTGTAATTCGCAATCAGCTTATAAAATATTTCGAAGATATAGTTTATGTTTTGGAAAGCCAAAGTGTGGTTTTTCGTACAGAAAATGAGGAAGCCAATCGCGCCATGCCTCAGAGCCAACAGTGCTCGCCACCAATAAATACATACAGGGTGTCACAGGTGTCCCGCACCTCCCGTTCTCTAAAGAACAACAATTTTTACATTTAGGCAAACATGGTCGTCAGCACCTGAGCCAAATGAATAAATCCAATTTGAGCAAAACGGTCTCATAGAACCTGAGCCAAATAATAAAATAAAATAAAAAAAATAATAATAACTTAAAAAACAACTCGCCTTCTCTAAAGCTTAGACACAGAGTACAGAGAACATTTAAATTTATGATGTATGGGTCTAGGTATCTGTTTCAGCAAATAGGTACATATGTTTATCTTAGTGAAAAATGTATGTGAATGCAAATCTAAATTAAAACCCCCCCAAGGCCAATTCCTGCTCACGGCCCTGGCCTCTACCTTCTGGTAACGCGATTCCTTCGACTTCAAGATTGCGCCGTAGTGCGCGACCCAGCCTATTACCACCTAGGCATACGCACCAGTCCTTGACCCCCAGCATCAACTCTGCTTCCCCTGCACATTTCGGTATCCTGCAATTTAATTGCAACGGCCTAACCGGCAAAATTGTTGAAGTGACAAATTTAATGAAGCGACTGAACATCAAGATCGACGCGATTCAGGAGACAAAGTTAGGTGGAAGGTCGTCTCTTCAGACCTGCAACGGGTACAATGTACACCGTTGTGACCGTGCGAGAGGGCTTGGGGGTGGTCTGGCATTCATCACGCATCAATCTGTGCAGTATCGTCTATTTGAGCCTGACATCGACCCGAGGGACACCACCTTAGAACGTCAAGGTATGGTTGTCCGGTCAGGCGATGTCGACCTTGAAATCATAAACATTTACGTACCTCCTGTCACCTGTTGTCCCAGGGATTACCACCCTGACATTCGTGCGTTACTCAGGGGCGAGAACCGCGTCATCCTTGGTGACTTCAACGCACACCACGACCTGTGACACTCCAGCCTGCAGGCCGATGGTAGGGGACAGGAGCTGGCTGACCAAATAGATGATTCGACGTTCTGCACGGTAAATGGGGATGCCCCCCCTAGAGTGGCGGTAAACTGCTCTAGCTCGCCAGACATCACCATAGTCAGCGCTGGCCTAATAAACTGCGTTGAATGGCGACCGATGCTGACGCTTGCTTTAGACCACCTACCTATAGTGCTCTCTATCGATCGCCCCACCGACTTTGTCACCGCTGAGAAACGCACATACACTAACTTCAATAAAGCCGACTGGGAGGGTTTTCTCAACACCACAGAGAGCGGCTTCGCTGCTCTTCCTACCCCTTCTGACGTACGAGAAGGGGAAAAGGCGTTTCGTATGGCCCTAATTTCAACCTCCCATCAAAACATTCCGTCAGGTAGAATAAAGGAAGTGCGTCCATTCTTCCCCGCAGAGGCAGCGGCCCTGGCAAATGAACGTGACCATATTAGACGCCTTGACCCTACGGATCCTCAAATAAGGGATCTTAATGCGGAAATCAGACGCTTAGTAGATCAACACAAACGAGCTAAGTGGGAAGAGCACCTAAGGTCTTGCAACCTCTCGGCTGGAGTTGGCAAATTATGGTCGACGGTGAAATCTTTGTCCAACCCGACTAAACCTAACGACAAAATATCCATCGCCTTCGGTGATAAGGTTCAGTCGAAGCCAAAAAGGTGCGCGAGCGCCTTCTGCCGACAATTTGTAATGCATCCTCCGTTGAACAAAGAGATTCGCCGAGCCACCAGGGAAGCGCACAAACACAAAAACAGCGATGCGCCCATTGCCATCTCCACAACAGAAGTTCATGAGGCTATTCGGAGATCTAAGAACACCAAATATATTGGCCCCGATGGCATTTCCATGCTAATGCTGAAACACCTCGGCGACGAAGGCATAAGATACCTTACACAAATTTTCAACCTTTCCCTTTCCACCTTTGTTATTCCTGAAAGATGGAGACAAGCAAAGGTGGTCCCACTACTACAGCCTGGCAAGCCAGCTGCCGTAGGGGAGTCATATCGCCCGATATCCCTCCTCTCGCCAGTAGTGAAGGTGTTGGAATCTATCTTGTTGCCGTACTTCACCGCAAACCTGTGGCTCGCCGAACATCAGCATGGATTTCGCAAAAATCACAGCACCACCACCGCGCTGAACGCCATAACCACTCAGATAGGGGACGGACTAAACCAAAAGCGTCCAAACCACAGGACAGTGCTAGTTGCGCTTGACCTGGCCAAAGCTTTTACACGGTCAACCATGCGCAACTAATGAAAGACCTTGAAGACTCGTCCGTTCCTCCCTGTCTTAAACGTTGGACTGCCAACTACCTGAGTGGTCGTCAATAGTCGGTTGAGTTCAGAGGCGCAAGATCAAAACCCAGAATAGTTAAACAAGGGGTGCCACAGGGTGGTGTCCTATCCCCGTTTCTGTTTAACTATTATATATCGAAACTTCCACCCCACCAGAGGGTTTCTCGATCGTCTCTTACGCCGACGATTGTACGATTCTGGCAACAGGCCCCTCCGTTGAAGAACTCTGCTCTCGAATTAACTCATACCTCCCAGCCGTGTCCGAATTCTTCGCCGGGAGAAACCTGACATTGTCTCACACCCCAAAATCTTAGGGGTGACGTTTGATAACATGTTCAAATACGGCGCTCATGTAACCGCAATTGACAATAAAGTCCAAAGCCGTAACAAAATCCTCAAGTCCCTAGCTGGCAGCACTTGGGGTAAAGACAAAGAAACGTTACTAGCTACATATAAAGCAATTGGCCAGCCGGTACTGAGCTACGCGACGCCAATATGGTCGCCGGGGCTAGCTGACACACACTGGACGAGGCTACAGGTCTGCCAAAACACCGCCCTTCGTACCGCCACTGGATGTACTTATGTCTCCTGAGCATCACTTACATAATGAAGCTAAAATGCTCGCCGTTAAAGAGCATAGCGAGATGTTGACCAGGCAATTTCTGTTCAACTGTTGCAAACCGCAGCATCCGAACGGACGCCTGATCAACGAGGATCCGCCCCCCAGGAGCATAAGGAGCCATCTACGCAAACACTACGATGAGATCCGGCACCTGATTTCCACGCCGTTTGATCCTAAGGTGCACCGGCAGGCCCTCACCCTCACCCTCATACGAATTCGGTAAATTCCTATTTTGGCTCTCTCCCGGTGAACGCCGTTCTTCAGGCAACACCACCACCCGTTGCCGAAGAGGAGCGCGAGCTGCCTAGGGAGACTAGGGTGATGCTGGCCCAACTCCGGTCTGGATATTGTAATAGGTTAAACTCTTACCTATCAAGACTGAACCCCGACTTGCCTAATGTTTGTCCGGCAGGCGGCTTGTCCCCCCATACCACTAACCATCTTTTTGTCTGCTCATCCGAGCCTACTCTTCTAACACCCATATCCCTCTGGTCCTCCCCTGTTGAAGCCGCTAGGTTTCTAGGACGTCCGTTAGAAGAGTTCGATGACAATATTGGGTAAGGTTGATACTGACTACCTAGGCAGGGCAACGTAGTGTTAAAACAACAACAACAACAACAACATGATGAAAGATTGGTGTCCTTCGATGTAGTATCACTGTTCCCGAGCATTCCGGTTGACGTGGCCATCGGAATCATATCCTCCAAATCAGACCATATAAAAGAACATACGACGTTGAACAAAGAACTATTTCTTAAAGATATACGAACAGCCTACAGGAATGCCAATGGGATCACCAGCCTCCCCAGTCATAGCAGACATTGTCATGGAAGATCTGCTTACCAAGTTCGAGACGGATGCCACTAACAAACCGCGCCTACTAACCAAATACGTAGATGACTTATTCGCGATTGTAAATACCAAGGACATTGACAACATGCTCACAGAGCTACAATAGATCAATTAATTTCACAATAGAGGTAGAAAAAGAAGGACAACTACCATACTTGGATACGTTAATAACCCGGAAAAACATTAAAATATATATAGACTGGTACAGAAAGCCCACATCTTCTGGCAGACTTGTAAATTACAACTAGAAACATGAAAGAAAAACAATAATAAACACGGCTAAAAACTTTATAGATAGAGTCCTTACAATAAGCGATAAAATATAAATACCACGCAAAAAACATTGATATCATACAGAAAACCATGGTACAATTAACAGGTAGCCGCATCAGAGTTGCATTTTTTATTTTTTTTCATTCGAAGTGGTTTTCCAATTGTCAATGTCTGTTTATATGTATATTATTTTGTTTACATGTTTGTTTGTTTACATTAATCAATAGTTTTCTAAATTATAATTTTCCTGTGTTTTACAGTAAAATAAGTCAGAAGAAAGTTTGTTGAATGATAAAAAGATGTACGCGAGTAGAGGGACCGGGGAAGGTTATTTTACAGTTCTCAAAGATCCCACAAGGAAGCGGAAGCTGGAAAAATCTTTTATCTTTGGTTCACGTCTTGGCTTCACGTTTTTACTAGAGAAACATGAGATTTAAGTGAAGCATTTCAGCCATCACATCTTTTTAATTCATTTACTTCTAAAAACAGCCACTAAACGCGCAAAATTGTAAAAATGTTGCTGAAAAAACATTAACTTTCATTTCGTTTTTTTTTTTAAACATGTAAACAATAATGAAACATCAACTGCATATATCAAAGCTGTATAACGCCACTAGCTGCTATTGCGTTACTATAGCGCTTTTGCATTAACTTCATATTTTGATAAAATGTTAATCCGGGCACAAAATTATTTGAATACAAATTCTGTGAGTAGTTCAAAAAGATCAAGCAGTTTCGAAAAAAACTTTTCAATTACGATAGTCTCGTAGTCAGTGCCGGCTATATAACAAATAACGTAAATTGCAAATTCTTGCTGGAAGTTCTTCCATGCCCGAAATTCACTGCCAAGGGATTATCCTGGTTTTGAATAAACTTTTTCATACCTCTCTTGATGTTCACTGCCCCGGTACTCGAACGTTGGATCTTCGAGGCCAGCAATGGTTCCGCCATACCACGGCAGCCGCCGAAAGGTGTGTTCCTGTCCAAAGAATCATAATTCACTTTTGGGGGGTTAGGTTTCCAATTCGGATTCTTTATCTTAAGATTGATTTTGTTTTCTAAACTGCGCTACCCTCAAGTTGGTGTCAGTCTTTATTCCAAGCAAATACACAATTGAGCGGAGCCAAATGAATACTTAGCTCAGTTGCGTAGACAAATTGCGTTAATACCAGCAATGCGCTGACTTCATGGCATCAGCGCAAAAAACTTTGCAGCAATAACCAGCCATAACTTATATCACTTTTGGCATGACTTTGACACAAGAAATTGCTGACAATTTACCGACCAGCAAAATACATAGCAGGGTTGCTTTTTATTTCTGCGTCTACCTGTTACTTTTACCATGCAGAAAACCTTGGAACAAAATGAGTTTTCACTTAATTTAATTAATAAACTGGTCCGAGATTTCTACACTAGAGATCCCGATGAAGATGAAACGAGACCGAAAAACGACAAAATATTCAAAACGATCACATATGTACCGGGAATTTCAGAGAGGATAAAAAATTCGAACTTATATGATAAAGAGAAGTTTCAAATAGGTTTTACATATAACAATACGTTAAGACAAATTCACAGTAACACCAAGGACAGAATCCCAAAGGATGAGAAATCTGACGTAATTTACAGAATACCATGCAACGGCGATGGGTCCAACGTATGCGATAAGGTATATGTAGGGGCAACCAAATTAAAATTAAAGACAAGGATTTCCGCTCACAAATCATATATCAAACTTCGTAACGACAACTCAGAAAATAAGGCAGCCTTAACTGCCCATTGCAAAGATACCGGACATTATAAAGATTTTCAAAATGTAGTCATCTTGGACAAAGAAAAGAATTACCAAAAAAGATATTTTTTGGAGATGCTGCATATAACGAACACCCCTAATGATAAGAAGATGAAGTACAAAAGTGATACTGACTTCTGTGCACAGGCTTACCCATGGCATAATAATAGAAGGTGGTATCGTCCGACCATATGATTGCTTGTTCTTCCTGTGTAAATTCGCCTTACGCACTGGGGATGTCAAATTGGTTTAACTTTTTGTTTACATATGACTTTTCTATATTAAGACATATACAAATATTGTTGCGGTTAATTTGAAAATATTTTCAAAAAAAACGAAATTGTGAAAAAAAGCGATAAATATATTTTAACAACGAAAAATCGGTGTGAAAGTGCGTTTTAAGTAATACAAAACGATGGGAAAGTGCGCGTTATGTAATAAAGTGGTGAAAAGTGGAGCCGGTCCATTTTTTCATGTCCCGACCGACGATGCTGCACGCCTAGAGTGGTCGAGATTGTGCAATATTGAGTTAAAAGCATCAGATTTGATTTGCGGTGATCATTTTGAAAGAAAAGATATTGTGCGTTCGGGAAAAAGAAGTTTGCTTCTGGCTAAAGCCATGCCAAATCCTGCAACAACATCGCAACTAGAAATTTCACCAAATGTCAACAATCGACCACAACTGGAATTACAGTAAGTTGTTTGATTGTTAAAAATAACTAGCTTAGTTAACTTTACTTGAGTAGTATGAGTGCAGATAGTGAGAGCTGCAAATTTATCCATACCATTGACGGGACAAATATTGTACCACCTCCAGCAGAGCACGCGGCACCTGAAAAGCCCCGAAGTCAGGTGAAAGATTGCCAAACACAAAGCGAGTAAGTTATCTAAAGCCTTCAATATAAATATGGTTTTCATTTCCATCTTATATCTATGTAGCTTAAAGCTATTGAATGACGGTGCTCTTCTGGAAATATTTAACCTCAGGAAGGAGGTAAAACGGTTGAGCGCAGAAAACGCCGAAGTTAAGTTTAAGTTGGAAGAGGCAAACGCAACCCTTCAAAATTTTCGCAACATTTTTACCGAAGGACAGATGCGACGAATGGTACTGCCAGGTATGTACGAAATATCATTCCTAGGTAGGTGTAGCTAATTTTTTCATCCTAAAGGTCGTAGGGTGAACTGGTCCTGGAAGGACATATCGAATGCTATATGCATTCACTCGGCAGGTCCAAGAGCATACCACCACCTCTACGATAGAGGATTTCCGCTACCCCACGTGTCCACACTACAACGTTGGTATCGTAAAGCTGACGTAAGTGAGGGTATCCTGGCTGCATCGATTACGTGCATGGAACATATGTCTGATCTTCCCAATGAAGACAAACTATGCGTTCTTGCTTTCGATGAAATGAAAGTAACCGAGACATTCGAGTACGATGAGTCAGGAGATTGCGTCCGAAAGCCCTCTAACTATGTGCAGGTGGTGATGGCACGTGGGTTGCGGAAGTCATGGAAACAACCCATTTTTTATGACTATGACTGTAAAATGACGAGCGAAATATTGCTTTCAATAATTTCGGCTCTAAAAAACGTTGGGTTTCCAGTGGTAGCTGTTGTCTGTGACATGGGTTCCACTAATCGTAAGCTGTGGAAAGAACTCAACGTAACAATAGGTAAAATGAAGAGTTAAATACCCTGATTAGATTTAATATAATTTTTTGCGATGCATACTTATTTCAGATAAGCCTTGGTTTTCAATTCCAACTGATGAGAATGCTAAAGTGTTTGCGTTCGCTGATGCACCTCATTTATTAAAATTAGTAAGAAATCACTTTCTAGACAGCGGCATTTTATGGAATGGCCAGATTCTTACTTCACGAACCATTTGTGATTTGTTGAATCACACGAAATTATCAGATTTGTCCATTGCTTACAAAATTAGCCATGAACACCTTTCTGGCAAGGGAGTAGGTAAGTTACTATTCTATAATAAACTTTTATTGCATAAACAAAGTTCGGGTTTAGGTCGCCAAAACGTTAATCTTGCAGCACAACTGTTCTCCAATACAGTAGCAAACGCAATTAGACGCTGCTACTCAATAGGATTGGACCTGCCTATGCCTCTTGAGACAGCGGATTTCATCCAATTGATAAATGACTGGTTTGATGTTCATAATTCATCCATAAAGACCTTTGGATATCCGGGAAAGGTAATTAAATAATTGTAGTTAGGTTTCATGTATTGACATAATCATTAGACTGGGTCCGCCCCTAAATTTAAAGATTATGTTGAGAGGGTTCTGGAAATTTTTTTTTTTTTTTTAACCCTCCGAAATACAGCCGAAATGGTTTTTTCGTTGTAACTTGGTTATTATACCTGAATCATTTGTTCTCTTGTAGTGTACACCATGGCGTATGAGCAACATTTTGTGAAAAAAATAACAGTTGCAATAAATCTGTGGTCATAAGCAATAACAGCCTAAGTTAACTTAAGAAATTAGACCAGTTGAAATTTTTACTGGCGATTTTGAATAGGAACATCGAAACATTTTTCAATACTTTGATTGGTCTTTTATTATTTTGTTTATAAACAATTAAATCCAATATGTTTGCCTAAGTTATAAAGCAGTTTTGTTACAAAAAATCGCCAGAAGAAATTCCAATTGGTCTAATTTCTTAAGTCGAGTTAGGTTGTTATCGCTTATGACCACAGAAATATTCAAAGTGAAATAACTTCTTTGTTTATTATTTTAGTAATATAGTTTGAAGGCAACATTTTCTTGAATTTTTAAGTACTTTCGTTTGGTAAGGAAAAAAATATACTTTAGGGGGGGTAAAATTTTGTTTCTGCCCTTATCATGCGAACGCGACTTCAAAGCTTAAAAAGACATAAGAACGAAAAGTGAAGCTTCTCAAGACAAAAATAATGACATATCAATTTTAAAAATCGGCCGTCAAATAACCAAGTTACAACGAAAAAACCATTTCGGCTGTATTTCGGAGGGTTAAAAAAAAAAAAAATTTCCAGAACCCTCTCAACATAATCTTTAAATTTAGGGGCGGACATTAGCAACTTTTTTTTCGACCCAGTCTAATAATCATCTTTAAACAAATTAAGGAACCCTTCGGGACAGCTATTTCGAAGCAGTTGAATGTATTAGACCGGGTTAATAGATTTATGGAAACCCCTATTATTCCAAATAAAATAGTTTTGGAATATTTTCAAAGAGGAATTTTAATGTCCAACAACGCATTGAAAATGCTTTACGAGTACGTACGAAATAATTCAAACGTGGAATATATTCTCACACGGCGGCTCAATCAGGATGTACTTGAGCACTTTTTTGGAGCTATGCGGAGTAAAGGGGGCATGAACGATCATCCATCTCCACAGGATTTTAAATATAGACTGCGAAAGTACATCCTAGGTAAGATCGTTCAAAACATGTATATACAACATGACATATTTAAAACTTTATTAAACTTAGCACGAAATACTGAAAGTCTTAGAGGGACAGGGAATGTGTCGGCAGACTCAACTACTTGGTTGTCAAGCGAGGAGTCTCAAACTAGTGCAAAGTCTTCACTTCAGATGGATACCTCACAGCTGATGGAGGAAGCAGATGGCACCGAAGATAGCAGTGCTGATGTTGACCAAGACGTAGTGGATGGTTTAAAAGCGACAAGCCCTGACTACTGTAGCAATCTGCAAGAGGATGCCTTGGAATATGTCTCTGGATATATTATCAAGAAGCTGAACCTTAGAGAATGTTGTAGCACGGAGAGCACATTCACCTGGGTAGATCAGGTTTCGAAAGGATATCTGCACAAACCCTCGCCAATATTTTTAAGCAAAATGAAAACCCTTGAACACATTTTCCATAGTTTGAATGGTCTAGAAATTTCGCACTGCCAAAATCTAAACAAAAAGCTAAAGGACAGAAGTTCAGAAGTGGGTTTATCAGACGACGTAAAGCGCTTGTTTTTTAAATGTAGAATTCATTTTCGAATTAAAAATTTAAACAAAAGGCTAAAAATTCAAAAAGCGAAACAACGCATAATGGGTTACAAAAAGCACATTAAGATAAACCTCTAAGAAAGGTAAGCAAAATTCATTAGTTTTATTAATAAATCTCTATCTGTATTAATTTGTAATCTCGATATAATTACTTCTTTCAGACCCAAATAACGATTCTTCATATCGCAACCAATGTGTACTAGCACAGCAATCTACATGAGCATCACACATCGACAAGATGCATCGTCATTATCTACATACATACATACATAATTTAGCATTTACAAACGAAGTGCATCTCCAAGTAAGTACCAACTCTGTTAGTTTTCTCTTTTACGTTGACGTTAAATGTTCTTCACTATTTATTTCAGCAATCAATTCATCAATATCTATCGCAAAGTTGCCGACATTTTTTTATCTCTTTTCATACATGTATATACTTCCAACATCAAAACAATGCTGTTTACTGTTTTTCGAATTACGTCGAGCATTAGTAACTTATACTAAACATAGTGCTGGAGTGGTCTCCATCTCTGGACTTGCTTGCTAAACATGTAATCTGAGGTGCAGTGAAATAACTCCCAAATGAAATAACTCCCAACAAAAAAATGAAATAACTCCCAAATATTTTCCATACAAATTGGAACTTATTTCATAATGAAATAACTTCCAATGCGTTGGGACTTATTTCATACCATTTTGATGGGAATTATTTCATAATGAAATAACTCCCAAAGGAAATTACTCCCAACGAAATTCCATTGGGAGTTATTTCATTATTTTTCAGCATTGGAAGTTATTTCATTTTTTTGGGACTTATTTCATTTGGGAGTTATTTCCTATTTTGGGGGACTTGTGGTTTCATTATGAAATAACTGCCAAATATTGGGAGTTATTTCATTTATTAAAGTTGGGAATTATTTAATTTTTATTGGGACTTATTTCATTGGGAGTTATTTCATGGCAGTTATTTCATTTGGGAGTTATTTCCCTGCACCGTTATATGATACCAAGTATTAATGTTTCATTTTAAATATTCTTTTTCATTCAATGAAGTCCAAAAATCTAATTCGAGTATAAGAAAAACATCCAAACCAAGCTAATGCAATAATACGTATGTATATCCTGCTACACGTCGCCGAACCTATATTACATACATATATGCAAGCAAGCGTTATAACATCAAGATTAGCAAACGTTATATATTCAAGAATTGTATGAAGCCCATACTTTCAATTTTGAAAATGAAATAATGCATATTTTCTTTGCCAGCAGCTATTCACGCTATCATCCAAACAAGGGTTATATGTACATGGGATTTCAATGCTACTAAATTGGTACGAAAGTTTCCGCCGTCCATACCACCAAAATGTGAATGCATCCATATTATTAGTTGAAAAAAATCTTCATCCTCTTGTCAGAAGCATGAATTTCCAGTTTTGAATGAATCAACACATTTAAAAAACAACTACATATGTATGTTGTACTCGTATATTTAAGGTTTGCATACTGCAAAAGTAATTTAATTTTTAATAATAATTTAATAATTAATTTACAATATTAATGTAGTTTATATTACTAATATACATACATACAAAATATTATCTATGTATCTAACATACTCGTATGAAATAAAATTTCAATAAAAATATTTTAAGATGCATTTTAATGGGTGATTGTTATGGCCTTAAAAGGCTTTCTATTGTCAAGTATTCTCACTTTTGAATTTTCATCTACCAATGTTTGGCCATATGGTGGAAAAAATACTCCACTGATGTATTAAATGCTGGAGTTTCAATACAATATACTAAAGAGAAAAATATATTAAAGTTTTGCAGTGATAGTCTTAAAATAATTGCAAAATTCTTAACTTAGCGTTCTTTTTGCTAAATGATTTCCATGTGGTGTCATCCTCATTTGATTCTGCATACCCACACTGTTGAGAATCTTGATCGTTTTCGATTTGCCAGCCATATTCATAATCACTGCGATCGTGAAAAAATTGTTAATTGTTTACCACCGTCACAAACAAATATGTACCTAAAAACTTACGACTATCACCGAAATCACAAACCCCATTTAATGTTAAATCATTGCAAATAGTCGGTAGGTAATCCCACCGTTGAAATCACTGATTTTAGGTGTTCCAAACAGTGCAGAAGTGTTTTCTGAGCAGGATTCCTGAGGATCGCGTAGCCGATGTTTGTTTAGCATATTCACTTATTTAGTAATCGCGGCCACCAATTTATACAGGTATTCTGCACATAAATTATTCGACCACGGTACATTTTTGTTATTTTCTAATAAATTTTCACAGAAAAATGCTATTGTTTTGGCCAGAAAGTTTATTTTAACTGAAATAATTTTGACATTTCTAGAATTTCTTACAAACGTTTGTCTTGTTTTGACATTCACAATGAATTCGCCCTTCATTAATATGATACTTTGTCTGACATTCCCAGTGCGAGAAAACAAAAACAAATATGTGGGGTTTGTGTGTATGCCGAAATGAATTCGCTTGCGGCCACCTTCTATTAATTCGCCTTGGGCTTACCGCTGTTTGGTACTCAAACAAAAACAACACCTATTCGCCCCTATTACGGTTGTCAATACTTTTAAGTATTGACTTGATGTTGACGAATTGGTATCGCCATTGTCACTTTCGATAACTATTGACAGCTGTTGATACTATTTTGGTATTTACGACAACAATAGTGATATTCTATTGACGGGTGTCAACATAAAACTTGTCAACACAGTTTTTGGTGACGACAAGCGCTCAATTAAATATTCTGCTGTAAAAATTTGGTAAAATAATTCTGAATTATACCTTTTTACACACTTTATTTGTTTAGTTTTTATTTAATTCGGGAAAATAGAGAGAAAAATTAAAATAACAAACAATAACCAATTTGCGCAGCTTATTTTAGAACTAGAAAAAAATGGTTCAAGGTGTTCTCAAAAGTGGAAGTTGCATGAATTGCATTGTTTAAAGATTAATTTTTAAAAACAGAATAATATTTTTGTTTTATGCAGAAAATACTGAAGTATTTTATATTTTTTAATAAAAACAACCAAAAATGAATTACAAAAGGCTTTCTTTAATTTGTTGCCGTATTTGCGAGCTTCCATGGTTTGCAAGTCGTCAGTTAAATCAACTTCAAACCCATCTTGAACATTTTCAGCTTCGGATGATGAATTGAAGCTTGATGACTCTACATTAAAGTCAATACAACGATTATGTAAGTCAGGGTCTTGACCTCCGTAACAATAACCTGGAGGGGGAAATCCGATTTGTTTTTGTATTAGTGAAAAATCGGCCCGGGTCAGATCCCCAATTCGGGGCGTGATCCATGGTATTTATGTGCAGACACCTTTCAGCATTGGCGGCCTTCGGCCGCGCTTAAAAAAAAACCCTGGGCTACGCCATTTACTTTTTTGGCTTAACCTAATGTGCCATTACAACAACCACATGAAAATGGCAGAAAAATAGTGAACTTTAACTGCAAATATCTCGCAAAATTCTTAAAATATCTGATTTCCCTCCAGATTATTGTTACGGAGTTGAAGACGCGTCGCTTGATACCTCTACCTAGATTTTTGGACGTGTATTAACACTTGACGTTCGATGGAAAGTATTACCGAAAGTTTTACCGCGATTTTCGTTGATTTTTCCGGCTTATAATGTAAAAAAAACATCTTTAAACAAAAGTTTAAATCTTAAGCAGAATTATATGCGCAACAAATTGTAAATAAACAACTGTCAAAAGTATAAGGATCGTAGTTTTGCTATTAAATTATCGATAACACGTCAACGTCAATACATTGATGAAGTAAATACCAGTTTTGCATTGACGCGACGTTGATATTGATACGACTTGATGTTGATATTAATACGACGTGACATTTGATGTTGACAACCGTAATAGGGGCGATTGAAACCAGCAGCACTCAACAATATTCCCGCTAACAGCTAACAAACAATAAATAAACATACATACATGTACATATGTATGTTTGCAAACATATTTATCTCTGTTCTCTCTGTCACTGTTTCTTACATTGTTGTTATTACATATTTTTGTTTATACTTGCGGTATTTTTAAATTGTTTAATTTAACATGTTTAAGCTTTCCAATTGTTTTGTTTCCGAACATATGAGCAGTCGATCAAACATATCCATATGAGTAAGTTGTATTTAATGTAAATTTTACATATGTATATAATTAATTGTACTTCTTATTTTTCTGTTTGTGTTTCCTAGTCCTGATGATGGTTTTAGAATAAAACCGAAATATCGACAAACATATTAAAACATTGTGTTTTATATTTTCACGCAACGACCTTGAGCTCATAAAAATACTTTAAATATTTACATATAATGCTATAAAAATCATCTAAAATTTTTGATATTTCGATATATTTATCAGTAAATGAGGTATCGGGCAAAATATGGTCCCCATAAAACCGTGATATATGCATTCAATATGGGTGTTAAACGAAAGGGCAGGTCACAGATTTCATTTTAAGTTTTTGATATTTCGATATATTTATCGATAAATGACTTATCGGTCAAAATGTGATTCCCATAAAACCATGATATATGCATTCAATATGGGTGTTGAACGAAAGGGCAGGTCACAGATTTCATTTTAAGTTTTTTATATTTCGATATATTTATCGATGCATGAGTTATCGGCCAAAATGTGATTCCCATAAAACCGTGATATATGCGTTGAATAAAGGTGTCAAACGAAAGAGCATGGCACAGATTTCATTTCACCTTTTTGATATTTCGATATATTTATCGGTAAATGAGGTATCGGGGAAAATATGGTCCCCATAAAACCGTGATGTATGCATTTAATATAGGTGTCAAACGAAAGGGCATGGCACAGATTTAATTTTACCTTTTTGATATTTCGATATATTTATCGATAGATGCGTTATCGGCCAAAATGTGATTCCCATAAAACCGTGATACATGCATTCAATATAGGTGTCAAGCGAAAGAGCATGGCACAGATTTCGTTTTAACTTTTTGATATATCGATATATATATCGGCAAATGTGATTCCCATAAAACCGTGATATATGCATTCAATATGGGTGTTAAACGAAAGGGCATGACCACAAATAACATTTTAACTTTTTGATATTTCGATATATTTATCGATAATTGAGGTATCGGGGAAAATATGGTCCCTATAAAACCGTGATGTATGCATTTAATATGGGTGTCAAACGAAAGGGCATGGCACGGATTTAATTTTAACTTTTTGATATTTCGATATATTTATCGGTAAATGAGGTATCAGGCAAAATATGGTCCGTATAAAACCGTGATATATGCATTCAATATGGGTGTTAAACGAAAGGGCATGGCCACAACTAACATTTTAACTTTTTGATATTTCGATATATTTATCGGTAAATGCGTTATCGGCCAAAATATGGTCCACATAAAACCGTGATTTATGCATTTAATATGGGTGTTAACGAAAGGGCATGGCACAGATTTCATTTTTACTTTTGATATTTCGATATACTTATCGATAAATGCGTTATCGGCCAAAATGTGATATTATTTAAAGTTTTTGATATTTCGATATATTTATCGATAAATGAGTTATCGGCCAAAATGTGATTCCCATAAAACCGTGATATATGCATTCAATATGGGTGTTAAACGAAAGGGCAGGTCACAGATGTAATTTTAAATTTTTTATATTTCGATATATTTATCGATAAATGAGTTATCGGCCAAAATGTGATTCCCATAAAACCGTGATATATGCGTTGAATCAAGGTGTTAAACGAAAGGGCATGACACAGATTTCATTTTAAGTTTTTTATATTTCGATATATTTATCGGTAATGAGTTATCGTCCAAAATGTGATTCCCATAAAACCGTGATATATGCATTCAATATGGGTGTTAAACGGAAGGCATGGCCACAAATAACATTTTAACTTTTTGATATTTCGATATATTTACCGATAATTGAGGTATCGGGCAAAATATGGTCCACATAAAACCGTGATGTATGCATTTAATATGGGTGTTAAACGAAAGCGCATGGCACAGATTTCATTTTTACTTTTGATATTTCGATATATTTATCGATAAATGCGTTATCGGCCAAATGTGATTCCCATAAAACCGTGATATATGGATTCAATATAGGTGTCAAGCGAAAGAGCATGGCACAGATTTCGTTTTAACTTTTGATATATCGATATATATATCGGCAAATGAGTTATCGGTCAAAATGTGATTCCCATAAAACCGTGATATATGAATTTAATATGGGTGTTAAACGAAAGGGCATGACCACAAATAACATTTTAACTTTTTGATATTTCGATATATTTATCGATAATTGAGGTATCGGGCAAAATATGGTCCACATAAAACCGTGATGTATGCATTTAATATGGGTGTTAAACGAAAGGGCATGGCACAGATTTCATTTTTACTTTTGATATTTCGATATATTTATCGATAGATGCGTTATCGGCCAAAATGTGATTCCCATAAAACCGTGATATATGGATTCAATATAGGTGTCAAGCGAAAGAGCATGGCACAGATTTCGTTTTAACTTTTTGATATATCGATATATATATCGGCAAATGAGTTATCGGTCAAAATGTGATTCCCATAAAACCGTGATATATGAATTTAATATGGGTGTTAACGAAAGGGCATGGCCACAACTAACATTATAACTTTTTGATATTTCGATATATTTATCCATAAATGCGTTATCTGCCAAAATGTGATTCCCATAAAACCGTGATACATGCGTTCAATATGGGTGTTAAACGAAAGAGCATGGCACAGATATTTCGATATATTTATCGGTTAATGAGGTATCGGGCAAATTATGATACCCAGAAACCGTGATGTATGCGTTCAATATAGGTGTCAAACGAAAGGGCATGGCACAGATTTAATTTTACCTTTTTGATATTTCGATATATTATCGATAGATGCGTTATCGGCCAAAATATGATTCCCATAAAACCGTGATACATGCATTCAATATAGGTGTCAAGCGAAAGAGCATGCACAGATTTCGTTTTAACTTTTTGATATATCGATATATATATCGGCAAATGAGTTATCGGTCAAAATGTGATTCCCATAAAACCGTGATATATGAATTTAATAGGGGTGTTAAACGAAATGGCTGACCACAAATAACATTTTAACTTTTTGATATTTCGATATATTTATCGATAATTGAGGTATCGGGCAAAATATGCTCCCCATAAAACCGTGATGTATACATTTAATATGGGTGTCAAACGAAAGGGCATGGCACAGATTTAATTTTACCTTTTTGATATTTCGATATATGTATTTATCGATAAATGCGTTATCGGCCAAAATGTGATTCCCATAAAACCGTGCTACATGCATTCAATATAGGTGTCAAAAGAAAGGGCAGGTCACAGATTTCATTTTAAGTTTTTTATATTTCGATATATTTATCGATAAATGAGTTATCGGCCAAATTATGGTCCACATAAAACCGTGATGTATGCATTTAATATGGGTGTTAAACGAAAGGGGCATGGCACAGATTTCATTTTTACTTTTGATATTTCGATATATTTATCGATATATGCGTTATCGGCCAAAATATGATATTATTTAAAGTTTTTGATATTTCGATATATTTATCGATAAATGAGTTATCGGCCAAAATGTGATTCCCATAAAACCGTGATATATGCGTTGAATAAAGGTGTCAAACGAAAGGGCATGGCACAGATTTCATTTCACCTTTTTGATATTTCGCTATATTTATCGGTAAATGAGGTATCGGGGAAAATATGGTCCCTATAAAACCGTGATATATGCATTCAATATGGGTGTTAAACGAAAGGGCATGGCCACAACTAACATTTTAACTTTTTGATATTTCGATATATTTATCGGTAAATGCGTTATCGGCCAAAATATGGTCCACATAAAACCGTGATGTATGCATTTAATATGGGTGTTAAACGAAAGGGCATGGCACAGATTTCATTTTTACTTTTGATATTTCGATATATTTATCGATAAATGCGTTATCGGCCAAAATGTGATTCCCATAAACCGTGCTACATGCATTTAATATGGGTGTTAAACGAAAGGGCATGGCCACAACTAACATTATAACTTTTTGATATTTCGATATATTTATCCATAAATGCGTTATCTGCCAAAATGTGATTCCCATAAAACCGTGATACATGCGTTCAATATGGTGTTTAAACGGAAGAACATGGCCACAAATAACATTTTAACTTTTTGATATTTCGATATATTTATAGATAATTGAGGTATCGGGCAAAATATGGTCCACATAAAACCGTGATGTATGCATTCAATATGGGTGTTAAACGAAAGGGCATGACACAGATTTCATTTTAAGTTTTTTATATTTCGATATATTTATCGGTAATGAGTTATCGTCTATGTGATTCCCATAAAACCGTGATATATGCATTCAATATGGGTGTTAAACGGAAGGGCATGGCCACAAATAACATTTTAACTTTTTGATATTTCGATATATTTACCGATAATTGAGGTATCGGGCAAAATATGGTCCACATAAAACCGTGATGTATGCATTTAATATGGGTGTTAAACGAAAGGGCATGGCACAGATTTCATTTTACTTTTGATATTTCGATATACTTATCGATAAATGCGTTATCGGCCAAAATGTGATATTATTTAAAGTTTTGATATTTCCGATATATTTATCGATAAATGAGTTATCGGCCAAAATGTGATTCCATAAAAACCGTGATATATGCATTCAATATGGGTGTTAAACGAAAGGGCAGGTCACAGATGTAATTTTAAATTTTTTATATTTCGATATATTTATCGATAAATGAGTTATCGGCCAAAATGTGATTCCCATAAACCGTGATATATGCGTTGAATCAAGGTGTTTAAACGAAAGGGCATGACACAGATTTCATTTTAAGTTTTTATATTTCGATATATTTATCGGTAATGAGTTATCGTCCAAATGTGATTCCCATAAAACCGTGATATATGCATTCAATATGGGTGTTAAACGGAAGGGCATGGCCACAAATAACATTTTAACTTTTTGATATTTCGATATATTTACCGATAATTGAGGTATCGGGCAAAATATGGTCCACATAAAACCGTGATGTATGCATTTAATATGGGTGTTAAACGAAAGCGCATGGCACAGATTTCATTTTACTTTGATATTTCGATATATTTATCGATAAATGCGTTATCGCCAAAATGTGATTCCCATAAAACCGTGATATATGGATTCAATATAGGGTGTCAAGCGAAAGAGCATGGCACAGATTTCGTTTTAACTTTTGATATATCGATATATATATCGGCAAATGAGTTATCGGTCAAAATGTGATTCCCATAAACCGTGATATATGAATTTAATATGGGTGTTAAACGAAAGGCATGACCACAAATAACATTTTAACTTTTTGATATTTCGATATATTTATCGATAATTGAGGTATCGGCAAATATGGTCCACATAAAACCGTGATGTATGCATTAATATGGGTGTTAAACGAAAGGGCATGGCACAGATTTCATTTTTACTTTTTGATATTTCGATATATTTATCGATAGATGCGTTATCGGCCAAAATGTGATTCCCATAAAACCGTGATATATGGATTCAATATAAGTGTCAAGCGAAAGAGCATGGCACAGATTTCGTTTTAACTTTTTGATATATCGATATATATATCGGCAAATGAGTTATCGGTCAAAATGTGATTCCCATAAAACCTGTGATATATGAATTTAATATGGGTGTTAAACGAAAGGGCATTGGCCACAACTAACATTATAACTTTTTGATATTTCGGATATATTTATCCATAAATGCGTTATCTGCCAAAATGTGATTCCCATAAAACCGTGATACATGCGTTCATATGGTGTTAAACGAAAGAGCATGGCACAGATATTTCGATATATTTATCGGTTAATGAGGTATCGGGCAAATTATGATACCCAGAAACCGTGATGTATGCGTTCATTATAGGTGTCAAACGAAAGGGCATGGCACAGGATTTAATTTTAGCTTTTTGATATTTCGATATATTTATCGATAGATGCGTTATCGGCCAAAATATGATTCCCATAAAACCGTGATACATGCATTCAATATAGGTGTCAAGCGAAAGAGCATGGCACAGATTTCGTTTTAACTTTTTGATATATCGATATATATATCGGCAAATGAGTTATCGGTCAAAATGTGATTCCATAAAACCGTGATATATGAATTTAATAGGGGTGTTAAACGAAATGGCATGACCACAAATAACATTTTAACTTTTTGATATTTCGATATATTTACCGATAATTGAGGTATCGGGCAAAATATGGTCCACATAAAACCGTGATGTATGCATTTAATATGGGTGTTAAACGAAAGCGCATGGCACAGATTTCATTTTTACTTTTGATATTTCGATATATTTATCGATAAATGCGTTATCGGCCAAAATGTGATTCCATAAAACCGTGATATATGGATTCAATATAGGTGTCAAGCGAAAGAGCATGGCACAGATTTCGTTTTAACTTTTTGATATATCGATATATATATCGGCAAATGAGTTATCGGTCAAAATGTGATTCCCATAAAACCGTGATATATGAATTTAATATGGGTGTTAAACGAAAGGGCATGACCACAAATAACATTTTAACTTTTTGATATTTCGATATATTTATCGATAATTGAGGTATCGGGCAAAATATGGTCCACATAAAACCGTGATGTATGCATTTAATATGGTGTTAAACGAAAGGGCATGGCACAGATTTCATTTTACTTTTGATATTTCGATATATTTATCGATAGATGCGTTATCGGCAAATGTGATTCCATAAAACCGTGATATATGGATTCAATATAGGTGTCAAGCGAAAGAGCATGGCACAGATTTCGTTTTAACTTTTTGATATATCGATATATATATCGGCAAATGAGTTATCGGTCAAAATGTGATTCCCATAAAACCGTGATATATGAATTTAATATGGGTGTTAAACGAAAGGGCATGGCCACAACTAACATTATAACTTTTTGATATTTCGATATATTTATCCATAAATGCGTTATCTGCCAAAATGTGATTCCATAAAACCGTGATACATGCGTTCAATATGGGTGTTTAAACGAAAGAGCATGGCACAGATATTTCGATATATTTTATCGGTTAATGAGGTATCGGGCAATTATGATACCCAGAAACCGTGATGTATGCGTTCAATATAGGTGTCAACGAAAGGGCATGGCACAGATTTAATTTTACCTTTTTGATATTTCGATATATTTATCGATAGATGCGTTATCGGCAAAATATGATTCCCATAAAACCGTGATACATGCATTCAATATAGGTGTCAAGCGAAAGAGCATGGCACAGATTTCGTTTTAACTTTTTGATATATCGATATATATATCGGCAAATGAGTTATCGGTCAAAATGTGATTCCCATAAAACCGTGATATATGAATTTAATAGGGGTGTTAAACGAAATGGCATGACACAAATAACATTTTACTTTTTGATATTTCGATATATTTATCGATAATTGAGGTATCGGGCAAATATGCTCCCA